>CM053790.1:631347062-631667062 GCA_028749045.1 Cupressus sempervirens | reverse complement strand
CCATGCCGAGTAACCAAGACCATAACGAGAAACCATAGAACATGCCGAGCTCCAAAGACCATGCTGAGCTCCAAAGACCCTCCAAAGCAACTACTGAGCCTCCTCCCATGAACTCCAAAGCAGTCACCAACTAAATCCAAGATGCTCTTGCATCACTTAGTCACAATTTTTTGATGTTAGTTCTTTCTTTTTATCTCATCTCTTCTAGAATTATCATTTGATTATTATTTTTTAACTCTTTTTTGAAATGTTTATGTAACTACATTCTTTCTCAGACTTTAAAGAATTAAAATAATCTACATTATATTATTATAAGAAATTAACAAAGTTACTTATAACAATGTTATGTTAAATTTATTTTAAAATCATTTTTCAATTTTTTTGACCATGTTCAAAAAGAATATTATATATTTATATTAATGAAAAGTCTCTTAATTTGTGCAAAGAATTACTGTTATAGTCCATTGCCAACGCAAGGACTGATAAATATAGATTTGTGCTGCTAGGTCAAATGAGTCTGAAAAGAGTAGTTTTATCGTTAATGGCAACAGCCAGATATGTCCAATATAGTTATGGGCAGTGAATAAATTCCATGATGGAAGTGTGGGGTTTCCAAATGGATGGGGCTATTTCAATATTATCATTTCGTCCAAATATATATTATTACACAAAGTTGTCCTAGCAGAACATACAAAAGCTCAATGTAAAAAGCCATGTTAACCAGTCAAGCTGTATTAATTCCTCAAGGACTGTTAATGGAAACTTAGTGAGAACTTGAATTGATAACGTCCTTAAACAATTTTAGATCTTTGAGGAATTCATGATTTGGCCAAGAGGGTTACCAGAGAACTATTCAAATGGAACATTTTGGAAATTTTAACCAATGTTTCTCGTTGCTCAGCTCAAACTTGTAAGGATTTCAAAAGCCAAGGCGTGGAGATCTCCCTCATCCACTTGACTCGGCTGCCATGAATTCCTTTCATCTTTGAAAGCATTCATAGACTGGTCTACCGAGAGATCTTCGTCGATGTCCATGCTTTTAGGAAATGCAACATTCTCTGATGTACTTTGATGGCTTGAGTGTAGTTCTTTTAAAGAAGAGTAATGGTTGTACGGTCTAGCATGTGATGAAGTTGATTGTTCAGCATGAGGTGGAGGACTTGATGATGATCTGTCAGAGCTAGAAGTAAGCCTAAAGTGGACAACGCTGAGTTCAGCCTCCAAAAGTGCAACCTGCAAAAATGGAAAACAATGTAATTTATTGAGTAATTTCGCTTTGAGATGCTTAATGTAGAATATAAATGCTCTTCCATTCTGAATCTTAGAAGAATAGTAATTCAATTGCCTAGGGGCAAGGATATTACGAACTTATTCGACTCCTCTGTTTAATTTTTCACAAAAATAAACGTCTGTTACTAGTTACAGTTCAACCTTATGGAAAGAGATAAATTGGTAAAAATCACAATCTCACATTCTCAATCATGTGCATTTTATGAGAAAATAAAATATTACATTGATACATGTACTTGTAGACTTTGAAACATAGGAAAAACAAAATAGAACAGAACTCGAAGAGAACACAGAATTTCATATAAGTACAATTTCTCTATTGTTCTTCCATGCTGATTACATATTGTGGGCTATTCTAAACTAATTACTTTTATAGAGGTTAGAATTTGAAACATAGGGAAAACAAAATAGAATAGAACTCGAAGAGAACACAGAATTTCATACAAGTACAATTTCTCTATTGTCCTTCCATGCTGATTACATATTGCAGGCTATTCTAAAATAATTACTTTTATAGAGGTTGTAACTTTATATTTCATGTATTTATCCTACGTTATGTAATGCATTCATCATGAATTATTCCAACAAGTTCAAAATATATGAAAATATCAATTCACACTCCATTCTCAATCTTTATTATCTTTAACTAAATATTTATTACATGTAAGGATGATAATGATGGTGGAAAACTATGTTGAACTATAAGTTGAAGCACCAGTTATCTTAACATAATTTTCCCAACCTTCAAAGGTAATATTGTCTTATTTTATACATAATAATAAAGTATGTGTAACTTTCAATCGATTCACTTAAGATCTCATTATCTAGAAAATAATTTAACCTTCTATACTATTGTTAAAACAAATTAAACTCCAGGTTTAAAACCCTTATTTATCAACCATGACAAAAGCAGAAACAATAAAAAGATCACCTGCATCATAAATGTGATAAGTGATTAGAGCTACATCAAAAGCAACTAATGTTAATGAAATACTGCAAAGGATCAAAGACCAACATTCTCAAAAGCAAAGGGTCGAGGATATATGAGATGCTCTAAATAGTTTTTTTTTCATAACATCTAATACAAAAGTGAGGTTAAAATAGAAATTAGATGACCTCTTTAAACTTTTTGGGGTTCGATTAGATTGTCATAGTGAAGTTGAGATTTGTCTTTGAAAAATCTGAACTAATTAAATATTTGTATAGACATCGAAACTGTAGATATACAAATATGTATAATATCCACCTGTTGTTGAAGAGCGAAGATGTGTGAGACACAGCCATAAGTGGGATCCTGAAGGCGAGCCTGGGCCTCGTACGACATGCTGACAACTGCATCAATTCTTCCTTGTTCCGAAGCAATGCTCTGCAGTAACTTAGAAAAGTTACTTGCACCAAAGATTTTATGAATTGCAGCAAAATGGGCTGCACCAAGTTCCTCAGTGGAGAAATAAGGGGCAAACACGCACTCTTTCACACACTTTCTCCTCAAAAACTTGCAAGCTCCGCATGGGGCTCCTCCTCCTCTCGCTGCCATTGTTATACAAGTGTGATGGTATCTTCTGTTCTCTTCAGTGGATATGAAATGCAAATAAAAGCCTTATATTGTAGGCCGAAAATGAATGCCTTATATGTAGGGCAAGGACATCTCTTGGATCTTAAGAAACAGCCTTCACAAAATTTAATGAAAATTTTATTCCGCAGTGCATTCACTATCACGTTCCTCTGCTGTTGTTCGTTGCCCGGCATAACAACTGGCATCCATTGATCCAAATAAAAAATTTAATGGGGCGACTATTATAATAAACAGTTTTATCAACAAAATTTTGAAAATTATAAAGAGGTACCTAGGCACTGCTTTGCCTCCCATGTAATCATCGTACAAGCCGTGCATATTCGTTATTGATTTGTGTGAGTTGTAGCCTGAATTGTATTTTAAATTGCACATTATTGCAATGGCAGTGGATCGTTACCTTATCCAGCTTTCGTGGGGATCTGGGTTTATATTATAAAACACGGTGCAACGGGGAGGGACATATTTATGTGATCATTTCTGATATAAAACAATTGTTTTTCATTAAAGATAAATTGCTAGAGCAGCTTTCGGAATGAATGGTAGGAAGGAGAGATGATAATCACCGACAAATTAGCCCTACCTTTGCCTGCTACCCCACTGTGAAGATCACCCTCAATCAGACAAATATTTAAACAATGTACTGTTTTGTCACTAATCACATATATTAAATGTTTTCTTAACTTCCTTGGCTAAGAATCAATCATAGTTGCATCTGAGCATTCCATTTTAAAAGCATCTCAAGGTTTATTAAGAAAATTTTCTTGTTCTACTCACATTTCTCAAAGTTTCAACTCCCACTTAAAGTAAACACTGACCTAATCTCCGACCTACAAGAATGGTTTTGAGTGGTGAGCATACTTAATAATTTATCTCTTTTAAAAAAAATGCTACATTGATATGAACTTGGTCGAATGCTTTGTTTATGATTATGATTGATAAACATCTCAGACTTATAGTACCTACAAAAAGTTAATACTATGCATCATTATATTTCTTCAAGGTACAACTGCCATGAAATGTGAGCACTGACCTAACCTCCGACATACAAGAATGGTTTGGAGTGGCAAGCATAATTAATCATTAAGCTGTATTTGCAGTCAGTGTTATATTGATATGAACTTTGTCTATTGCTCTTTGTCATAAGCATGGTTTCTTATAATTAGGATTGATAAACCTCGGCAAGCTTCAGAATTTTATTAATGAGATTATATTATTTATACACAATATAATAATGTAGAATTGTAAGCATTAAGTAAAAGTATCTATTTTCATTTTTTTTTTTAGAATTATTTTATTATATGTTATTAAAATGAATTGAATACTAGCAGACTGCTCAGTTTCACAATATTTAATATCCTTTGCTTGGTTCCAGCACTCGCTTATATAAAAGAACTCTCTAAAGTTGGCCATTCCCAACGTCACTGGCGACAATGGAAAGTTTAACATGAGTAAGAAGTATTATCCTGGAGGGTATGCTTTCCACTGCACCATTTCATTCTTCTTCCATATAGATAAAAGTACATAGAATGATTGGTTGCTCCGCACCCACGAAAATTATAATAGATTTCCAAAGATACTTATGAAATAGGTCAAATGCCAAGCACTAAAAGGAGATGAGCATTTTTAAAAGTATAAATTTTGCCAGTCATCATTACAAGGCCTGCAGGTTATGTTCTTTCACAGGGCTCACCTGAAGTCAGCCATATGGACGGTTTTGTATTGTAGTGAGCACGGTATAAAGTATACCTTTCAAAATATTTAGGTTAAAGAATTCAAATTAATAAATATAGAGAAATAGCATGAAATATAATTTGGAATAATAAAGGAAATATATGTTCAAGATTATGCCATTTTTTTCTTACATGCATTGTAATTTGATTGTGATGTTGATTTTTAATATATGTGTGAGGGAGACGTTAATTATTCAAACTTGTACTTATGTTTTAGAAACATCTTCATACTTTAAACATTTCTTTATGTTTTGAATATATGCATGGATCTTAATGTTAGCTCTAACTCATATTGTAATTGATGATACTATGAATGTATGTAAGAGAGTCATATCATTTCTTATGTTGTCATTGATGTCAAAGCCTTAGTTGGATAGAAATTATGCTAACTTAATAGAATGCTATATCAATTTGATTGATGAGAGAATTTAAAGAAAGTATTTTAATGACAGGGTTGATAAGCATGGTATTGAATGGGCACTTGAATGAGTTAGATAGTGCTAATTTAATGTTGATTTGATTGTTTTACAATCACAAAATATTGTAATGTATTGAGCTATACAAGCTATACTGAGTGACAAGGTTAAAGAAGAAAGACATTATTTACTACTACAGTGTTCACCTAACAATTGACAAAGTAAAGTTGGAAGTTTAGTATTGCTAGAGTAAGTTTAGTATTGACTGAGTGATATATTACACAAGAGAAAAGTTATGCTCACTAAGTAACAGTAAGAAGAACAAATTTGAAAAGATGGACTTTGAGGCCAACTTATGATAGAATTTAAGAATGTTCAAGAAGTTGAAAAGAGTGAGTCAAAGTTTGCTATAAGATCAACAACTGATAATATGAATGGAAGATCTAATGGTGGAGATTGAAGAAGAATGAGGATGGACACAAAGTTCTATGAAATTTTCATTTTCTGAGTGTCTAGATCAATTACATTTAGTATGAATATAAGGTTGATGATTATGATCAAGCGGCAACATTTTAAAGAATATGGAAGCACAAAGATGATTAGTTAAGGACAAGTTCAACAAGTTTTTTGTTTGCTCAATTCATTGATGGAGTTGTTGTTTTTGAGCATTGGTGGATTTTTTGGAGAAATGAAGAGCTACATGAACTGAGGAAAGAGAAAGAAGGAGAAATAGAGAAAGAGTGAGTCAGCTAGTTAAGAGAATGGGGTAAAGAGACAAAAGGATAGAGATAAAAAAAGAGACTGAGTAGAAAGGAGATCAAACCAGAAAGCTATAGCCATACCTAATAGATCATTTATACTATATTTGATAAAGGAGGTAGGGAGAAGGCCTTGAACCCAGCATTAAAAAATACAACAAGGCAAAGCCTAGGGCCATTACAACCAAGTAGTTTGCCTGAAAGACTAGAACCAACAAATAGATCACTCCCAAAAATATTCAAAAAAATAAGACAAGGGCAATAAAAGAAACTAATACCGATCACAAGAGAAGAAAATAAAATTATCTAAGATTGCATCAAACTGAAATGACTAATTATCTTGCTAGTACATAAATCAATCAAAAATCTAGGAATTGATTAAATCATTAGGAAATAACAAAGTTGTAACCATATAAAGTCTTAGACAACATAAAAACAATTAGAGACCATAAAGTAGTGTAAGTTCATAACAACAAAAAGTATATTAAATTTAATACTAATAAAAAATTTTAACACCTCTAGATGAGGTAAATTAAAAAAGAAATACAAAAGAAATCTAAACCATTTTAATGTCCTTCCAATCCTTGATTAGCTAGGTAAGCTCCCCTTGTAATGCCATGATGTCTTCAGCCTCATGTTTCTTGTCCCTCTTCTTTCCAGTTAGGTCCACATCCATAGTCTTGCATAGCCTAATCTTGATAGCAACCACCCCTAAAACAACTGTTATCATAGTCTCCCTTGAGATATGATAGATAGTCTTAGCAAAGACCCCAATCTCAAGGTTGGTGATGGTATCCTTATAAATTTATCAGGTTGATCAATTTTAACATCAAGTGTATCGAATTTGCCAAATAGGTTGTGCTCAAGTTCTATAACCCTTAATAAAATTGCCTCCCTTTCCATGTTCCTTTCCGTCTCTTTCTTTGTATACCCTTTTATAACCTTTATTATGCTCTATGGCATCAATAGGATCATTTTGATTTTTAGTAACCCCTCTCATGTCGACCTCAACAATAGCCTCCTATTCAACCATATCCACGTCTTCATCCTCCCCATCGTAGCTAACATCCTCTTCTTGAATATAGTCTGCATCATCTATGCCATCATTTTCTATTTCATCCTCTACCTTAAGGAATTTTATTTCAATCATTCTAATAGAAATTTACTTCTTCTCATCCTTTTGTTGTTTTTCTTGTTTTCTCTATTAGATTCTTTCCTATCTCCTTTCAGTAGAGTTATTGTTTGCTGCGGTTGTCTTCTCTTACATGGTCTCCCATAGAATATATTAAGTGGTAGAGCTATTCAATTCCTTAGCACCTTTTTGATAATATTATTTAGGTTTGATAGGGCACATTTGTCACCAAGTATGAGCTACTATCCATAGTCATATGAATAGATAGAGATTTTGAACAAATAATTGGAGTGCTATATGAGAAACTATGTTTTAGCACAAGATAAGGAATGGTTGATTGACTACATTTAGGAGAGAACTGTTACAACACTATATATTATATGTCCATAGGCATACAACCCTTCAAATAATTTTATGGTTATGAACCTTCAGCATTCATGGATTTGGTGTTGGGTGATAGTCATGCACTAAGGGCTAAAGTTTGGCTACAAGATAGTTTAGATCTCATAAGATGTCTTAAGGAAAGTTTATAGACGGCTCAAAACCAATCAAAGATGTATGCAGACTGTCACTATATTGAGAGAAGTTTTGAGGTTGGTGATTTGGTACACCTTTGGCTTAAACCATAGTGACAATCCTCCTTGAATTCACCTAGTACGGAGAAGTTAAAACCACACTTCTACAAACATTGTAATTGTTTAGATGGTAGGAAAACTTTCCTGCGATTTGGATCTTCCTTAAGGGATCTAAATCCACAATGTTTTGATGTATCATGTCTAAAGAAGGTTGTTGGATAACATGTCATAGTATCAAATGAATTTCCTTTCCATTAAGAAAGAGAGGAAAATTAATTCTAGGTTTGGTTGAGATCATAGATGCCTGGGAGAAGAGGCGCAAGTTCCATATCATCAAGGAGTTTCTTGTATGATAAAAGGATCTTCCATTCAAGGATGCCACCTATAAAGACAAGAAGATTTGAGAGAACCCAAGTTTTCAATTTCTTAAGGGAAACCAATATCCAGGCTAGGAGGACTATGATGCCCCCTATATTATTAAATACTAATTTTTATTTTATGGTTGTATCATCTCTTAGGCCCACTATTTTTATAAAAAAATTATAGCTTGTTTGCCTAGTGGCATTTTTGGTAATCCTTCAAAAAGATTCTCCAAATCCCTTTATAAGGTTGGCTTCCATATTCTTTTAGACATGCAATTTGATTTATTTTCTTTGTATTGTGAATTCCATTGGAGTTCCTCTTGTATCACCATTTTGGAAGTGCATGATTCTCCCTACGACACTCTCATAGTTTCAATGGGCTTCAACCCTTGCCCCATTACATTCTCTATATTACTTATCTAAATCTAGAAACTAAGAGCATCATGTTTTATTGCAAAAAAATTACTCTTCCACAAATACTTTTATTTATTTATAGTTCTCTTTATTATTTGTGAACTCGATGCTCCATATATTGACTACCTCTATAACTAGTAAGGAAAGTCCAAATCATAATGTTCATCTCCCCATCATTAGAAACCCTAAGCATACCGCCATGAATTGTATGACATTTAGCTGAGACTTCACACAAAGTATTATATCTCAAATTTTCTATATGACTTCTACCTACACTATTGCTTGACAATTTTGTAGCTTCCAACACACTTCATATCCATATACCAATAGTTATTTTTTCCTTTATACATGAATTGCCTCCACATTGTATGACTTCTCCACTCTAATACCTTATACCCACTTCACAACATAGTATGATGATGTTATCCCATACGACACTACCTTATACAATCTCAAATGTTGTCGAATTGATAATCTAGGTACACACTCAAATATTTCACTCACATTTATCTTAGTAGCTTCAGGTTCATTACACCACCCATAGGTATTGACACATCCTCCACCTCAAACTAGGCCCTCAAAGAATATATCAACACCAACGACAAATCTAGATAGACAAGAGGCCTAAAGTCAAATTTGGACCAGCCATAATGGGATGTGCATGTTTAAAATATAAGTTAGAAGGGAACAAGAAAGTTAAAGAAGATTTACAAATATTATCTATATTGTTTTTTTCATACATGATATGTTTTTTTGCAATAAATATGAACAAACTATTGTCAATAATTTTATTAAACTAGCACATCACTTCTTTTTTTGGCATTGATCCAAAGGGGTTTATTTATATTGATATTTTGTAACCCTAACTCCCAAAAGAAAATTGTAGATATATATTATGCATGAGCATCTTGGTGTAGGGAAATCTTCCATCAACAAAAAATATTTCTATTTGTAGTTTTCTAGGCTTTTTATTTTTAATAAGGGTTATTACTATACAATGCTTCTATTTGTTAGAGCTTGCTAATTTTAGTAAATTGGTATGATGTTCTTAGATTGTTCTAATCTCATATATGGAGGTTCATCTTTAACATATTAGCCTACTGGGTGAGTTTTATTCTCATACATATGTATTCATGCAATTATTGTAGATTTTGGTATGAATTTTGGCTATTGAAACTTTAGGTGCAGCGATGAAGGCCTAAAAGGCTCTAAACTAAGGTGAATCCCTAGATAATGGATGCTTGTGTGAACAACTTCTATAGATTGCTAGCTAAGGATTTTGTAATAGGGTTCTAATCACCCATCAGATTAATAGTTTTCTAGTTATGTCTATAAGTAAACCCATCAAATAATATAAATTGTAAATTATCTTGAGTCAATAATATGGTTTTAATTAAGTGTAATGGAATAATATAATATGAGGTTGTTTGACCCCAAGGGTTAGGGATTTATGTTGAGAATCTTTTAGGGTATTTTTAGTTGGTTGTCTAGGGAAATTTTAGGTGATAGTTGGAACTCTTTCTTGTAGATTATTATAAGGAAGGCACCTATGTGGGTTTTCATATTGCAATTCTGAAATTCCACATTTACAATGATAATAAGAAGAATATAAATTTTTTCTCTTAATTGGTGTTTTTTTTCTATTTGTATTTTATTTTTGGTATCAAGGAGAGCACCCTTAATCATGTGATATTAGAGAAGGAGTTCACAAGTGTGTAAATAGATTGCTGACTAGGAGATAGTTTACACTAGGACCATGTCTGGGTTGAGAGTGGATAGATCGTTGATTGTGAAGTAGTTTTCACTAGAATTTCAATGGAAGCACAAAAATGCCTCCACAAATAGAGAGTGGTAGAAAAGTCATAGGGTTTACACTTGAGGTTTTAAGAGCCCTCCAGAAATAGATGCAAGCATTGGACGAATAAATGCATGAAGAAATAAATCTTATCATAAGAGATGAAATTGAGGATGAAGTATAAGAAAAATTAAATGTTCAAGAAGGGGTGGTTTTGAAATCAGAAGAAGAGAGGTTTTTAGGGAAATTTTCAAGATTGGAAAAAAACCTAAGTTTGATGTTCCCATATTTTCAAGAAATCTTAACCAAGAGGAATTGATCAATTGGATCAATCAATTAGAAGAATAATTTGAGGACAAGGATATTGAAGATATGGATAGGGTCAAATTTGCAAATGCCAAATTGAAGGGTCATGTAAGGATCAAGTGGGTAGAGATTCACTTCCACCAAAATAGAATAGGGAAGGGAAAAATCACAAGACAAAATTAGATGATAGCTAAATTGAAGCTATAACTCATTCCTATGGATTATAAGCTTCATCTACTAGAACATATACAAGGATTGAAGAAAGTAGGAATATTAGTTCTATACTATACCTAAGAGTTCTACCAATTTCCTATTAGAACCAACCATGTGGAAGCTACTAAGCAGTAAGTTTCTCATTATCTCCATGGGTTGAGGCCAAGCATTCAAGAGGAGTTGATTCAATTTTAAATGACTAGTATTGAGGAGGTGTACCAAATTTCCCTACGAGATGAGGACAAGTTGAATAAGAAGTTTGATAACAAGAATATTTGAAGAGGTCATGCTGGAAGATCTAGCAAATGGTCTAATGAAGGCCAAAATAATGATCAAAAGAAAAAGGATGAGGTTAGAAGTAGAAACTAGAACTAGAGAGGAAATAATTCCAATAATTTATGGGATGACAATAATAGAGATCAGAGAGGAAGACAAAGAGGACAAGGATTTAGAAGAGGAGGTTTTTGTGGAGAATGTTTTCACTAAAGAGAGGAAGGGCATAGATAACTTGAGTCTCCCCATCACCAAGGAAGGACTTATAGAAGAACTAAATAATAGGCAAGAGTAGTGCATGTTGTCAAAGCTACCAAATCATCAAATTCTGATGATGTTGGAAGAGGAGAATTCTTAGTTCATAGTAGAGTCTTCCTAAGTGACAAGAATGAACCTAATGAAAGGAGGATTTCTTTTGCACAATATAAAAATATAAAGATAAGTGTTGTGGTATGAGCATTGATGATGGAGGTACTAGCAATTTGGTATCAAAAAATATGGTCAAAGATTTATATCTTAAGAGTAAGAAACACTCATGCCATATTGTATTTCTAGGGTGTAGGTGAGCACAAGGTCATGGTCACTAAGAGATACTTATTGAAGTTCAAGATTGGGATCTACTAGGATTAGGTGTTGTTTGATATCATACCTATGAACATATGTCATATGTTTTTGGGTAGGCCATGGAAGATTGACATGCATGTTGTACATGATGGGCATGCAAAAGCCTACACTCTGACAAAGGATGGAGAGAAACATAAGTTGAAGCCATTGAAGGAAAACAAAGAGAAGGTATGTAGTGCAAATAGAATATTTTTTGTTAATAAAGAGTTTCTCAAGGATATAACACATGAGCATATGTTTTTTGAAAAAATTGGAAAAAATGGTCAAGAAGAAGGCAAGAAGGTACTTATAGAAGTTGCATATTTGTTGGAAGAGTTTCTAGATTTTGTGACAGATAATGTGCTAAATTATTTACCTATTGTGAGGAAGATCGTTCACCAAATGGACTTGATTTTAGGAGCTAGTTTTTGAAATAATATAACACATAGAATGGCACTAGCAAAAATCAAAGAGTTCACCAAAGAAGTGGTTAGTGTAGAAGGGGTTGATTTGAGAGAGTTTGAGTCCATGTGTTGTAAAAACAATATTAGTGCTTAAGAAGATTAGAGAATGGAGGATGTGTATATATTCTTGAGGGGTAAAAGTACAAAGTTGTTTCACCCTTAAGATTGACTTATCACAATGACTAAATTTGAGTTTTTTTAACCTAAAAATCAGTTTTTTTAAACATATGATCTATAAAAATTTATTCTACCTAATTTGTATATGTTGTCATACTTTTCCAATTGGAAATATTTTTTAAATGCATATTTTGTATTAGTTTGTGTCCAATTACTAAAGAAATAAAATAATTTTAGAAAACTATGGTTTTAGTTCTCTTACACTTTGTAATGCTATTTTTATAATAACACATAAACACCATTTTATAAAGCTCAAAGTAAAGAATATTCTCATATAGATTTAATAGTGTCTTACTTAGATATAGTATATCGTAATTAAAAATACTACAAGTACATATTTTAACACTCCAAAAGTTGTTAATTTTAAGAAAGAAAAAAATAGTAAATCTTATCCCAAAAAATTCAAAAATATATGACATTATAGAGGAGATATTCCTCGTCCAAAATGTATAATTTTTCTTTCTGTTAGGATGGATATGTTCTCAAAAATGTGGTGTGAGATGAAAATTGTTGATTTCAAGTGAGTTGAAATTTGAATTATTATAAAAGAGAAAATATAGGTTAAAAGCCAATTATTATTTTTGACTAATATAACTATATATGTCATCTATAATATAATCTAAGATCAAAGGAAAAAATATTTATTTCCATATAGTTTTTTGGTGGGAACTAGACCCTTCATTTTCAACATGTTTTAGAAACTTTAAAATCATCCTTCAAAATTAACAAAATATATATTATTATTCCAAATAATTATTAACAATAATAATCCTAAAATTTTTCCATTTCTTTACATTTCATTAATTTACTTTATTTTCAAATTCTAAATAGTAATACTAGTTTTATGTCATTGAAGTTGAATAATTATGCTTTTCTTAACATTTTCCTTTTTAAAAGGGTGACATAAGTTTGTTTTTTTTATCATGACCTATCAATAATATCACAACTAATTAAATATTTTCATTTCTTTGGATGAATGATATTATGGGTTATTTAAGTGGAGCTATGTATTGCACAAAATAGATCTAAAGAGTAGGTACCATCAGATTCACATAAGAGAAAGAGTTGACTTGAACACTTCCTTCAAGATAAGGGAAGGGTTTTACAAGCAATTATTCATTCCTTTTGGGCTAACCAATGCATTAAGAGCTTTTGAGAGGCTCATGAATAAGTTACTAAAGGAGTTTCTAGGCAAGTTTCACATTGTTTACGTAGATGATATTTTTTCTAGTAAGACATTGAATGAGTATTCAATACACATTTGAAAGATGTTTAACAAGTTGAGGGAGGAAAAGTTGTTGATAAATTTTATGAAGTGTAGTTTTTTCATGGAGTTGGTGTACTTGGGATTTGTAGTTTCAACAAAAGGTCTGAAAATGGGCCATGAGAAACTGAAGGCTATCCTTGAATGGCCTACTTTGAGGAGTGAAATAGAGTTAAGATATTTTCATGGACTGGCTACTTTTTATAGAAAGTCCATCAAAAAAATTAGCACTATTTGTGGACCTTTTAATGAAATAATAAGAGGATATGTAATATAGTTTAAATAGACTGTAGGAGCATATAAGAGTTTCAAATTGTCAAAATAGAACATTATAGAGAAGCCTATGTTAACAGTTCTTGATTTTAATAACGTATCGCAATTACACTATGATGGTAGTGGTACAACAATAGCAACAAATTTGAACCAAGAAGGTAGACATATTGCTTATTTCAGTGAATAATTGAATGATGCCAAAAGAGAGTATTATACCTATGATCAAGTGTTTTATGCTATAGTTCACACATTGAGGAAGTGGAGATACCATAGTCTTCCTAAGGATTTTGTTTCGTACATTGGTCATAAAGATTTGCAATATTTAAATAGTGAGTGAAAATTGAATCAAAGGCATTTGAAATGGGTTGAATTTCCATAGAGGTTTTGGTTTTTTTTACAAAAAATATGAGTGGGAAGTCTAATAGAGTGGCAAATTCTCTGAGTTACAGAAATGAAGGTTGAGGTTGTTGGGTTCAAGGACATCAAGAATTTGTATTTGGAGGATCCTAATTTTGGTTAGGCATGGTATGCTTGTACATGACCTATTACACTTGACTTGACAATGTGGTTGGATTTCATGAGAGAGGATCTCAATGAGGAGAAGCATAATGGAGGATTGTGTAAGAATTTGGTATAGCTATGATACCATGAAGAGTTTTCCTTAGGAAAAAAAAATTTGACAAGATCAAGAAGCCCAAGACTAGCACAATATGGACCAAATAATGTATGAACATAACAATATGAGAATAAATAAATGATTATCTTTGAATATTATATTATTCAATAATTGATAATTGATGTTGTACATGTACACTAGAAGTGCTTGTGTATAAAGGCCTCTAGAATCACTAGGAGTTACCAAAATGATGAGCCTTACAACTAGGCACATGTCCACCAAGAGTGGATTATCCTCCATTGAGCATAGAAGATAGTGTGATGATGAGAGGATAAGCTTACATAGGTATGTCATGTAAAATTATATTTTAGACACCATGTGCTTTATTAGAGTGTAAAAAATTGTGTTGTCTACATGACAAATTAGTTGATTATACAAACTTTAGTGTTGTAGACACCATGTGCTAAATTAGAGTTTCTTACTCCTATGTTGTCAATAGACAACTCATATGAGTACACATATTCCTAGGTGTCTAACCTAATAAATAAAAAAATAATTCATTTATCCTAAGTAAACTTAGGTGACATGTACATAATAATTATTTACACTAACACTTCCCCTTAAGTGCAACTTAGGAGAATGCACTTAAACTCACAAAAGCTATGATGAAATGGATAATGGGTCCCAGCTACTAGGTCATGTTAGGTACCCATGTACAAATGAAATTCTCTACATATAATGCTATGCAATACAATCTATTTGAAAATGGAGAAAGAGCGAAAATCTCATGGGAAAAACCCTCCCGCAAAAAGAGATATAAGTACAATAAAGAAAGATGCATGAATGGATGGAGTAAACAAGACCCCCCCATTATGACATACATCATGCATATACAATAAAGAATATCTCCATGAAATCCACCCCTTTGTGAAGGATCTCTTGATGTTGAGTACTTGAAGACAAAAGAAAATCCAATGCTGACAAACAACATTTCTCCCTTTTAGAAGAAGAAACACCAAGTATAGGTGCAAATATGCTCCCCATTGTAGATAGGAAGATGGAAGAGGGATCAATATGTAGTATGTTGTGGAGGCTACCTCTGAATTCTTTTCATATGTTGGAAAGTCCTTGATGAATGTAGATTCCACAAACCAATCTGGTGGATGCTAGAAAGAAGGTGGCAAACAAGGTAACAGGTCCATGTATAAAGCTGAATCAAACTCTAAAGATGATGAAGCATCCCGATAGGAAGATGTAAGAAGAGAAGAAATGTCACCTCCCCACAATGATGAATGTACCCCCATGATAGAGGCTCCTTGATGATTGAAGAAGTTGCACCATGAAAGCTAAATGATGTTGCTCCTTGTGGGAAGAAATGGTGCCAAAGGTGTATTAGAGAATGCTCCCCAACTAGTAGGAAGAATCCTTAGAAGATATGATGTTTGAGGAAACTAGAATACAATCTCCAAAAGACTAAGATGTCTCCTCTAAAGTGAAAGAGTCCTCCTCCATCTGCTATAAAGAAGTGTCCACACTTATGTTAGTCTCGAAAGAAGGCTCAAGTGGTTGACGGTTAGAGTGTGCCTTCACAACAAGTGAAGAAGAAGTCTCCTCAACAAATATAATATTGATGCCATCAATAATGTCTCCCACATCTCAATGTCAAACACCACAAACAACCTTGCAAAGTCTAGAAGGAAGTCATACCATGAAGTGGAAGAAAGAAGACATGGTATATCCTACTACACTGAATTAGGAGCAACTATGGCTAAAACTAGATGAGTAGAAGCAATAGGAGTATCAAGAGGTGGGATCTCATCTGGAGGTGAAGGTACCATAACTAGAGTGATCGGAGGTAGAATGTATTCTGAAAATGGAGGAACTGTTGGATCTCCATATTCTTTCCAAAGATGCATCCAAATGTCATAAGGTTCAATGTCCTTTCTAATGATAACTAAGCCATTAGCATTGATACTAAAAAATTGACATATAAAATTATTTTAATAGGTGGCAGATCAGTAGAAGAGGGAAATTCATTGGAACATAGATAAGGAAATACTTCCTTATGCTCTCTTCCTAGATGATCAATGATTAAAGCACTCCATTTGTGATAATTTCATTATGTTGATCTAACACCAAACTAACATGTGAAACAAAACTCCATGAGATCAATAAATGTATGTACCCCCCCGAAAGCAAAAATAAGCAATCAAACCACCCAATGTATTATTTGGCACTTTATACTTAGTGTGATTACAATAGGATAGTTGGAAATTTAGGCCTTAGTGGACTTTTGATTTTTTTGTTTACAGCTTCCTCTTATAGTTCAAATCTGGAAATTTACAATGTAGCTCAGAAATACAACAAATTGGAAGTAATGTAATGCAAAGAAAGGACCTATTTCTGAAAGTGGTATTTTTGTCTATAGAAGCCTATAATTTTATTATATACCTAGAAAGTAGACGAGAAATTATTCACTTTTTAAAAAAAAAGAACCTAAAAATGTGTCCAGATGAGCCCATACGGAGCATTTGAAGTTGTAAAATGTAGGATTGGATAGATATAGTCACCAAAAACTGTAATTTTTGAGAAATACATGCACCAAAACTAGAAATAATAGCACAACTAAAAAATTCAAGAAATTCTAGCCAAAAAAAAAAAAATTGCACCTGATTTAGAGTCTAGATGACTAAGATATTGCCTCCCAAAGTTAGACTATCAAATCAAAACTAAGTCTAGAGAGGGGCCTAATTAGAAAATTGTGAGGTTAAATTTAACATCCAAATGGCCATCATAGTAGCATAATCTAGCCTACTAGTGATGGTCAAATGCCCATCAAATTTAATGCAAAGAAATGCTTGCATTAGCAAAAAAGATGCCCTCCATGATGACATGGCAGGTGACATCACTACTAATGTTAGTTTAATGAATGATGGTGTCACTATCAACTATGCATACAAATGAATGACATGTTTTGTGTGATAGAGCATGCATGTGGTCACATGGCCTGCTGATTTGTTGAGATGATGTGGCGCAACTGTGTCTTACTATGGTGAGGTGCTAGTACACTTGTCAATTTGTTGATGTGTCATAGGGATGTGGCAATACCATAGTACTTACTAGGTTAGATGACCTATATTGATCCATCGGCACATGGAGCTCCACATGGAAGGTAATTTACTAGTTTGCATGGAAGATTGTCGATAGGGTTTGCTGCAAACGTGGGAAGGGCTTTGATGCTTGTGGCTAGCAGTGCAATTAATGGTGCCGACATGGAATATTTTGGAGGCTAAAGAAGCCTCAATAAGGAGGTTTGATTGGCTGGCAAAGGTGTATGGACATTGGGTGGTGGGTGTGGGAATTTAATCCCACATCTGTTGAGTAGATGAAGTCAAATGTGTTTAGAAAACACAAAGCCACACAAGTGAAACAAAGAGCTATTGGTGGTAAAGTGAAATGATCACTGAGTTGTATGTGACCATTGCCAGCTTCTTGGGTGGTCACCATGTAATTATGAAATATGCCAGAATGTGATTGTTTGTGCAGTGTTAAATCCACTAGTACTCAAAATTTTGGCTGTGGGAGACAAGATTTGATCACCTAGTTCTTGCAAAAAAAAATTTCTTTGTAGGCCAAATTTTGCAAATCAAGCCTTTAGGTGGTGGTCTACAATTTTTTTCTTCCTCAAATATAACTCTGGCCAAAGATAAGAATATTTATAGTCAAATTTCACTGAATCATCTCTCTATACATAATGGTGGGGTCCACTTTGGCTCTAGATGCTCCCAATAGCTATAGATACACTAGATCTAAGTCAAGGTCCTTAGAAAGGTGAAATAAGAATTATCTCCAATTCCTATGAAATGATGGTCCTATGATTCTAATACCAAGTAAGAATTTGGTATAATTATGATACCATGAAGAATTTTCCTTAGGGAAAAATATCACCAAGATTAAGAAGGATAAGACTAGTAAAATATGGACTAAATAAAGTACGATCATAACAATATGAGAATGAATAACTCCTTATATTTGGATATCAAATTATTCAATAATTGATAATTGATGTTGTACATTTACATTAGAAGCGTCTATATATAAAGGCTTCTAAAATGACTAGGAGTTAGTGAAATGATAAGCCTCACAACTAAGCACATGTCCACCAAGAGTTGATTATTGCCCATTGAGCACAAGAGTTAGTGCAATGATGAGAGGATAAGCTTACATAGGTGCGTCATGTAAAATTATGTTGTAGACACCATGTGCCTAATTAGAGTGTAAACAACTATGTTGTCTACATGACAACTCAGTTGATTATGCAAACTCTAGTGTTGTAGATGCCAGTGCTAAATTAGAGTTGCTTACTCCTATGTTGTCAACATGAAAAATCATATGAGTACACATACTCCTAGGTGTCTAACCTAATAAATAATAAAATAATGCATTTATCCTAAGTAAAATTAAGTGTAAATAATAATTATTTACACTAATAGATTTGTTGGACACTTTGGTAGAGTTAACACCATTTCTTTGTTTTCTGAGAATTATCATTGGCCATAGTTACAACAAAATGTGAAGAAGTTTTTTTAGTGCTAGTAAGTATGTTAGATAGTAAAAGGAGTGAAGCAGAATATGAGGTTGTATCAGCCATTACCTATACTTGATAAACTATGGGAAGATGTTAGCACATATTTCATTCTTTCTTTACCAAGGACACAATGAGGGAATTATTCAATATTTGTGTGGTTGAATTTTTTTTCAAAAATGGCTCATTTCATTCCTTGAAAGAATACTAGTGATCTTATTTAGGTGGTAGAGCTATATTTTTGAAAAGTGGTGAGACTACATGGTCTACCAAAGAGTATAGTCTCTGATACAAATACCAAGTTTGTTGATTATTTTTGGCATAAAAATTTGAAAAAATGTAAGAATAATTTGAAGTTAATTTCATCTCATCATCCACAGACTGATGGAAAATAGAAGTTGTGAATCAGAGTTTGGGAAATTTATTTAGATGTTTGGTTGGGGATAAGCCAAAAGGTTGGGATTGTTGGAAATATAAGAGGAGTAACTGAGAAGGAAGGGGAAAATTAATTACCAGTAAAATAAATTCCAGATCCCTTAGATGTCATAACAAAAAATAAACTTGACTAAAAATACTATTGTTCGACAAACACAGAGGCACTCGATTAAAATTGACAATATGCTACAACTCAGTAACCACTTGAATAACAACTGTAACTCAATAAATTCTTAACATGAAAATACTATGATATTATCTATGATAAACCTTGCTTAACATAATTTCATACATATAAAATAAATTGCATGAACAAAAGTGACACCAAGATTTAACGTGGAAATCCAATTTGGCAAAAACTGCCAATTGCAACTAGTTATAGATTTTCACTCATCTAAAGTAAGCCCTATTAGGATCCACCCCTATTAAAGGTTAGAGAAAATACTATTAGGTGTGACCCTATTAGAGGATTTAATCGCCCTATTAAGAGTGTCCTTGTTAGAGGTCTTTAGACACTTCAATGGAAATACCACCTTCTTAAAGAATTTATAAATAGTTGTTAAGATAACTTTGTTAAGAGACTTAGATCATTTCTAAAATGGTTAGAGAGTAAAATGAGATGACCTAATTTTTGATGTAGGTGAATCATTAATTATAGATCTCAATTCTAGATTTTATACTTGATCATTCATGATCGAATGTACCTTTATAGCTCCAAAAAGATATTTTTCTTATCCTTCTAATTCACTTCCTCTAAGAATCTTCTATTCTTCCATACACTAGCACACTTCTAATCCTCAACTTGACCTTATGCATTTGCAAGTCAACTTGAATGCATCTTAGAATAATTCATATTCACTACCTCAATCAGCTAGAACTACCAAACAAATCCATTAAGCTTAATATGCCAAAATAAGAAAATCCTTCATTAGACAACCTTTTTTGATAGACACTAACTTAGAAATGATTTTCATGTGTCAACCAAGTGAACTCAATTAACATTGCATCTTTATAAATTTTCTTTGGTAACCAACTGAGCTTAGTTAATACTAGTTCCATCCAACTTTCCTTTCATTAACTAAGTGAGCTCGATTAACACTCAACTTCTAGGAACTTTTCTTTGACACCTAAATGAACTTAGAAGACACCATCTTCTGAACTAGGCAAACACTAGAATACTTGATAGATGCAGAAAACTATCTTCATCACCCAAGCTTGCTCAACATACACTGATTGGAAAAGATATGACATTTTATCTAACATCAAAGACAATACATAATTAATCAATTGTTTTCAACACTCTCCCTTTTTAGCATTAATGGAAATAGAATGTGTCATAATATAGTGAAATTTTAGAGGAAAAAAAGAGTAAGAAAAATATACTTAGTTTCATTCTAATTCTCATCCATTAATACTCCCTCTATCAGTACAAACTCCCTCTACCTTCAATTTCTCCCCTTGTCAGCAAATTCTATCTTCAACATCTTCTTCTAATAGAAAACTCTTCCTCTTTGATATTAGACAAAGTTATTCTTCCTTGAAATTTTTCATAGGTTCTCCCTCTTGAAATAAAATTTCTGTGATATGACATAGCAAACATCTCACTATTTGACATCTCATGCCAAATAAATTTTATTTTGAATATCAATGTACCTCATGTACTAATTCATACACAATTTTTCCTTTCAATACTGCATCAATTGATTGATCTTCAATATGTTCTGGTTGATGCATCACTACATTTTATTTAGTGAGCTTCAAATAAGGGGATAACCCCTAACTTACCTCTTTGATACAAAAATACATCCTTACGTAATGGATTAGTGAATATGTCTACAATTTATTGTTTAGTATTCACATGTTCCAATCTTACCGATTTATCTTACAACAATTCTCAAATTAAGTGATATTTTATTGCAATGTGCTTGGTCTTGGTATGCATCACAATATTCTTTGATACATTAGTTGCATAAGTGTTATCACAAAAGATAACCACTAGATCCTTGATCTCTTTCTTCATACCTACCAATAGTTGCTTGAGTCAAACAAAAATTGGAGCAATTAACTACTTTTGCCACATACTTTGCCTCTAGTGTAGACTAAGAAATGCAATTTTTCTTCTTACTTGTCTATAACACTAGTCTTTTATCAAGAAAGAATTCTCTACCACTGGTGCTCTTCTTTTCATCAACATTTCTTGTCCAATCAACATTTGTGAACGCCTTTAACTCTAAAGTGCCTCATTTCTTGTACCATAATCCATAGTCTTCAGTTCCTTTTAGATAACTCATGATTCATTTGATTTCCATCATGTTATTTTCTTTAGGATTTTCTAAGAATCTTTCCACCATACCAACCGCTACTACAATATCAAACCTTTTATGTACTACATATTGTAGTTTTCCAATCATTGATTTGTATATGGTCTAATCTACTTCTTTGGAATCATCATTTTTAGAAAGTTTATGTCTAGTAGACATAGGTGTTCCAACTAGTCTTGAATCCTCTATTCCAATTTTCTTTACTATCTCCTAGATGTATTTGGATTGGGTAATGTAGATACCATCTTTCTTCTATTGAATCTGTAGTCCAACAAAGAATTTTATCTAGTGAAACATGTACATCTCAAATTCTTTACTCATCTCTTCTAAAAAGGCTTTGCACAAGTCATCATTTCCACTAAACAAGTGTGATCCACAAATATTTTTTCCCATACAATCTTCTTGTTTGGTCCTTCTTTGATATATAAGTTGCTCTTATCATTTGTCCTTTGAAAACCAATATTCATTAAGTAGTTTTGAAGTCTTCCATACTAAGCTCTAGGAGCTTGCTTGAGACCATAAAATGCTTTTTGCAATTTACATACCATATCTTTTTTGCTAGGATCTACAAAACCTTCATGGTCTTCTCTATAAACTTTCTCTTGAAGAATGTAAATTTCATATCCATTTGATAAACTTTGAATCCTCTATGTGTAGCATAAGCTAGTAAATTCCTAACACCTTCTACTCTTGCAATAGGAGAAAAAGTTTTACAATAATCAATACCTTCTTCTTGAGAATAACCATTGCATACTAACCTTACTTTTCTTTTGGAATCTTCTCCATCTTCATTTAACTTATTTATAAAAACCCACTATGTGTTAATTACACTTTTATCCTTAGGGATTGAAACAAGAGTCTAGGTCTTAGTCCTCTTTATATGTTCTATCTCTTCATTTGAATATGTTCAATCTAACTTTCATTATCCAAAGAATATTTCAGTGATCTAGGTTAAAATTGAGTAAGAAAATATGTACCTTTTAATTTGTTTCTTTTGATTGTACCATATAACTTATCTGAAATTATTTTATTAGGTGCAGGGTGCCTTCTAACATATCTTGCTAACACAGATACTTTGGATTTGAAACTTGTTCCACTAGCCTCACCATCATCTTCTATATTACGCTTGGGTCCAACTGTTTGTGACTCAAGTCCATTAGACTTGGTATGCTCTAGCTACAATTCGGTAGCCTCTAATTGCAACTCGGATCCTTTAGATTATAACTCAGGTTGCACTGGTTGCAAGTCAGGTACTTCTGAAGATTTTGGGTACTTGGGAGGTGAGGCTCTCTTCTTCACTCTTCCATGCAAACTCATCAATTCTCACATTTGCACTTTCTATGATCTTATGAGTCAATAAATTCAAACATTTATATGCTTCACTTCAATTGGAGCTATGAATATACCTTCATCACCTTTGACATCAAATTTTCCTTTCATAGTCTCTTTCAAAATACAACATTTTATACCAAATACTTTCAAGTAACCTCAATCAGGTTTTTTGTCATACCATAGTTCATAAGGAGTTTGATTTGAGTTTTTCTTTAGCTATACTATTTTCAAGGTATGCACTGCAGTATTGATTCCTTCCTTCTAATATTTGATTAAAAGATTATTTTCTATCATCAAAGTTCTTGCACAATCCATAATGGATATGTTCCTTCTTTCAGCTATACCATTCTAGTGTGGTGTACCAGGGGCTAATACTTTTCTTTTAATTCCTCTTTCAATGTAGAATTCGTAGAATTTATTAGAGATGAATTCACCATCTCTATCTGACCTCAAGCACTTTAGCTTTTCTTTAGTTTCTTTCTCAACTCTTTCCAAATACCACTTAAACTTTTGAAAATTTTCTAACTTCTCCTTTAGATACATTACAATCATCATTCTAGAATAATAATAATAATACTTATCTCCACTATAGCTCTATATTCCAATAGGTCCACATAAGTCTATCTAAACCAGCTCCAAGACTTCTTTAGAATTATAGTTCTTGCTTTTGAATCGTGTCTTGCCTATTTTACCAATTTGACAATTTTTTAATAGCCCCATATCAGGTTTCCTCTGACTATGAATACCTCTCACTCTTTTGCTTTTTATTATCTTTATTAGATTATCAAAGGTCCCATGACATAAATTTTTATTCCATAACCATTTTTCTTATAGTTGAACAATGAAACATTAACTTTCACTGAGATCTAGGTAGAATAGATTACCTTTGGATTTTTTTCTAGACCCAACTAGATTTCTCTTTCCATCTAGTAGCTTTTCCTTCCCATTTATGAATTCTACCTTGAATCCAATGCTATTCAACTATGCCACACTCAATAGATTATGTTTTAGTCCTTCAAAAGAATAAGCATTCTTACATCTAAGCTCATTGGTTAGTGCGATACAACCTTTTCCATTTTTGTAACATGGTTCATTGTTTCCAAATCTCACACATCCACCATCACAATGTTCCATATATTAAAAAAAAAATTTGTCACGAGTCATATGATGTGAGTAACCACAATCAATAATCCTTGTATCATTTTTCTCACATGAGAGATAAGTGACATTTTATCTTCTTCATCATTATATTTATCTTTTACATCAATATAGACTATTTCATCATCTTCACTACTATCTAAATCTTTAGCCATAAATCAAGATTTCTTACCTTTGTCCTTGTAGTCCTTGAAATCTTGAAATCCTTCTTGCCTTTATACTTGTTTTTCTTCTTCTCATCTTTGTCTTCTCTATTAGACATCTTGCAACAATGTGTCCAACTTATTCACAAGAGAAATAGACCATTGTACTTTCATTTTCCTTTTGGATACCTTCTTGCAACTAATGCTTCAATGGCTTCAAGATCACTATCATAACTCTCTTCCTCTTCACTCTCAGATTGTTTGCCTTTAGATTTTGTAGATTTATTCTTCTTCAGTGATAACCTGGCTTCAAATGTAGACTCAAGGTTGTTAAAATTAGGAGTATAATTATCATAGTTATCTAGTTCAAATGCAGTAAATCTTCCAACTATAGAATCAAAATTTATCTTTTTATTTTGATCATATCTCATTTCTTGAATAGTAGAGACTCTGATTACATAGATAGGAAGAAGGGCTTTGAGTACCTTTCTTACCTCTATCACATCTTCATTTGTCCCTCCACAAGCTTTGATAGCACTTGCACTAGCTTTGATTCTCTCAAAACATTATTCAATGTTTTAATCCTCTCTCATCTTCATCTAATCAAATAGACCTGTCAAGCTTTCTACATTGGTTATTTTCACATTATTATTACCTTCATACATATCCTTCATTTTGGTCCACATGTCATGAGAAATAGCGTAATAGTTGACATCATCAAATTCAACATAGTCAAGAGCTGATGCAATGTTGATCATCATAATATTATAATTTTTCTTTTCAACAATCTATTCTACAATCAGTGTTTTAGTAGGAGCCTTGTAAGAATTTTCTAGATATTTCAAACCTAAATCACTAATGGTTTCCAAGTGCAACTTCATAAGTTCTTGTCATGCAATAAGGATATTCTTCTTATCCTTCTGATTCACTTCTGCTAAGCATCTTCTACTCTTCCAAAGTTGCACACATTCAATCCTCAACTTTATGTTATACTTATATCTTATGTATTGTAAGGTAATTTTATATATAACTTACAATAATTAATATTAATTTCCTCAGTAAGATAGAACCAACAAAAAAATCCATTAAACTCAATATTCAAAAACAAGAAAATCCTAAATTAGTCAACCTTGCTCAGTAGACACTAACTTAGAAATGATTTTCTTGTATTAACCAGCTTAACTCAGTCAATAGTGCATCTTTACAAGCTTCCTTGGTAACTGAGTGAGCTTAGTTAACACTTGTTTCATCCAACTTTCCTTCATTAATCTAGTGAGCTCTCTTAACACTCAACTTTAGTGAACTTCTCTTTGTCACCAAAGTGAACTCAGTAGACATTGCCTTCTGAATTTGGTAGACACTAGAATACTCAATAGACATAAGAAACTATCTTCATTACCCAAGTGAGATTGAAATAAACACTAGAAAAGACATGAAAATTTGTGTAACATCAAAAGCACTACAAAATCAATCAATCATTTTCAACTAATTCCAACTTTGGAGGGTAGAGTCCTAATCTCAATATACCCTAGTTTGGAAACTATAGATAATACCTTCTTGGAAATTGGTGAAACCACCCTCATTTTCCCATGAGTGTTGCATATAGGTGGTCTCAGTTCCTTCTATTTGTGTAGGAGAGAAAGCCATGGGATGAAATATTGTCCCCTATTGAAAAATAAGCCTTTCATGAGGAGAGAAGCCAATATTCCTATGCCACCTCTGAAAATCAGATCTATCATTATCCCCCCACCTACTCACCATGACTCAAGAAAATTTCCTTGGATCTTAAAGTTTCACAAAAGATACATGATGCAATAAATTTTTTAACATTGTTAAAAAATCAAAAGAGTAATTTTCTATACAACCATTAGAGCCACCTCTAAATAATTCCTCTTCTCCTTTAAACAAACTAGAATCCCTACTAGATGTAAACTATGTGGATTTTGGTCTTTTCCCCAAGACTCCTTATCCCACCACTCGCTTTCTTAATTCACAATAGTTATCCCTAAGATATTTCAAAGAGATGGTTGAACATGCTAAAATTATCCCATCATAGCTTCTCTTAAAATCCTTGTAAATTCAACTATTATGCAAGTAACTGACCACACCCCCACTAGCTATTGTTTCCCTAAGGATTCTATAGCCAACCATGTTAGACGTAATAAAAGAAAGGCTCCCAATATCCATATTGTAAAAAGAAATGAATAAATATTTAGTAGTTGTGATAACATGGAGGCATAGTAGATTCTTAGGCTATCTTATAGACTCCTCAAGGGGACTACCATAGAATAAATGATATGCAATAAGCTATCAAGTGTAGTAGAGGGGGTGTACATGGTTGTGGTCCTAGTTGAGGATGACAATTTTAATGCTAATATAAAAAGGGTGAAAAAGAAATGAAAAAATTATGGCCCCCTTATCTCAGAAGTTTCAGAATTGGTAAAGAGAATGAGAGAAAAACACATCAATATTTGAAGAGTGAATCCCAAATCTTCCAAAATGACAAGGAGTAAGATTCTTGATTGCTTTATAAAATTTTTGACCCACATAGAAATGTATAAATAAGGAACTTCTATAGATAAATTGAATTCAACTTCTTAGAATGTCAAAGGATTAGAATCCTCTTACAGAAAGCATATTGTTAAAAGATTTCTTAGTTGGGATAAAGACATTGATGTGATTCTATTACAAGAATTTAAATTAGTTGGTTTTTCATTAGATATGGTATTAGAATGTATTGGGAAATATTCTAATGCATGTTTAACCAAACATTCTAAGGGTAAGGGTGGAACTTCCATTCTTGTGGGGCCTAAGAGGAAGAAGGAAATTATCCTTGTAATAGAACTACCTAGATTTTATTTAAAATATGTGACTTTTATTTTGGTATTTTATTAGTTAATGACACTAATTAGAATTTTTAAAGAAAAAAACTTTGGTAGTGACTCTCATCTCTACCTAGTAAACCCTAGATTCTTTTTGGAAATTCCAACATTGTAGAGAGGGCATACAATAAGTCTTGTGGGATAATATTTGAATGGAAGCAAAAGAACAATATCTATGGAATATTTTAATGGAAAAATTCAATCTCATAGACATTGTTTCTAAATTGATGAGTTATTCTATAGGTATATGGTTCACTTGGTCAATTTTTTAGAAATGAGATAAACATATTTCTTCTAGATTGGAGAAAACCTATTTTAATGAGGTCACCATTAGTTGACTTGAATCCCTTAATGATAATCTAGCCAGGGTACTAATTTATCCTATAATTCTTGGAATATTTATGATAGGCCACTCTAGCCTATCTATAAGAAGCTGAAATCATTTTCTCACAATGCCTCTCTCCTAGAAGATCAAGATATTTTTTGCACTCATAAAATCACTCATTGGTTCAACTCCATTGTCTATAATAATTAAGATCCCACCAGTTGGTGAAATCAAAATTTAATTTTATCTTAAAACCTATTCAAAATAATAGGAAGAAAGAAATAAAAACATTCTAGGGCTCATGAGCTCTCTTTAATCACTACACTCCAATATACATAAGATTTAGAGTGTAGAGTTAACCCATTAATAGTGATGTAGTGGATAGTATTGCAAAGACTAAACATCACTGTAGAGAAACATTAGTCAAGAAAAAATGAAGGGACCTAAATCAAGGAAAGAATAAACTAGACAAAGTTGCATGATTAAAGTTTAAAAGTTTTCTACATTATATATGATTGATTGTGTGTCTGAGGATTATGCCACTTTTACCTCTCCTAAAGAAATTCTCAATGCCTTTTCATAATACTATAAGTACCTTTACTATTAGAGGGTGATGGTAGTAAAATGAAAGTAGAAAAGGACATAATCTACTCTACATTATTCACAGGAAAGTCTTAGAAGAAAATTCCATCCTGCTAAATAATCCTATATCTATTGAGGAAATTAATAATGTTATTTAGGTCATGAGAAAAGTGAAGGCTCTTTGGTTGGATGGGTTTCTTGTAGAGTTCATTAATGTCAAATAATGCTCGATAAACTTAGAACTTAAGGAACTATATGAACTTATGCTTTGATAAATATTTTTCTTGGGTAGGGTACAATGGAGGCCTTATTAAGTTGATATCTAAAGGGGGTGACAAAAATATTATAAATAATTGGAGGCCTATCACCCTTGTCAATTTAACGTATAAATTTTTGCCAAAATATAGCCTTTGTGATAGAAAAGAGCCTGCTTGATATTATCAATCCCACTTAGCCAGATTTGTCAAAGGGAGGTTCACATTGGAGAACCTAATAACCTATTGGGAGAAAATGGAATGAACAAGAAAATTTGGACAAAATATAGGGATGTTTATAATTTACTATGACTATGGTACAATTGAATTGGGTTTCATCTTGATGATGTTGGAAGCTCTTGGATTTCAGCCAACCTTCTCTCATATGGTATACACTCTAACAAGGGGAGCTAGAGCTTCTATGGAAGTTAACAGGGAGACATATAAATGTTTTGAGCTAGCTAGATCTATCGGTTAAGGTTGTTCGTTGGCCCCTACTCTCTTTGTGATTGATGTTGATTTATTAGATTATATTTTAAGGAATAACCTTTTATCTCCTAAAATCCAAGGTCCTATCCTACCAAACAAAGATAAAATCTCCATTTTTTAGATTTTTGATGATACAACAATACATTTTTCCTTAATGAAAAAATATGAATTATTAGATGGTGAAGCTGGATCATTTATGTTCAACCTTATCAAGCAAAATTTCAATCTATAAAACAATATTGCTAGGTTGGGACACCCTTCTCCCTCCTTGGAATATAATAAATATGGAATTGATTGGGGTTGACCAAACCATTTTTTCAAATATCTATAGATTCTCTTTGATTGTTTCCCCAACATAAACTAAACATGGTTGTGGTTTAAGAGAAGATAACTACCAAGTTGAACAAATGGAATACCTTTTACCTATTTATGGTAGGCAACGTGCATGTTTCTTAGACAATCCTATCTTCATATTAAATATATCTTTCTTTTGCATGCTTATTTAATGTAAATCAACTTGGCTTCATACAAAAAAATATTATTTAGGATTTCCTCTAGGATGATAATAAAGAGAAAAAAACCCATATTGTAATATGGGACTTGTGATCCAAATGTGAGGAATATGGTGGTTTAGGTTTAAAAGATATAAGAACACATGGTATTGTGGTGGCAGTGAAATTGATAGAAAAATAAATTTAGGGGGATGAGCATTGGAAAGTTCTTATCATGAATAACTTAAGTAGCGGCCACCATTTCCAACCTAAACTCAAGAGCAAGTTGGACTTTCTATCTCTAGATTTTAGCACCTCTATTGGAAGTTACAATGTGTTTAGGTCGATATGGAAAAGTTGGGTGGATGTAAGACCCCTACTTGAGTTATCCTATGAATGGAGCAAGTTAAAATTTGGTGTAGTAAAAGGTATATCTCGTGGAACCTACAAAGTAAGAGTAAACCTCTTTCCTTTGTAAAGGATTGTTGAGAAAAAATTTGGGCCAAGGTAGGCATCTATGCATTTAAAGATATCCTTTACAAAGGCGCACAAATTTAGTGATTAGTTTTGAGAGGTAAAATCCTCTTGCCATTATCTCATTGGAGGACTTATTGTTAGGTCAAAAATTCTTTGGACTCTTCATTTCTCAATTTCTCATGTTGTTTTTTAAGTTACTGCCTAGATATGATGTACTGGTTATGCCCTTATTAACACTATCAAAGCCAAATATGTGTATTCTACTCTCTCTTCCAACTCTATTATTAGAAACCATCTCAACTAGTACTATAACTTTCCTCTTATGAATTTTATTTTGAAGAAATACCTTGTTAGTGTATGGTCCAAATCTATTAAGCCTTAGTGAAGTATAACATTTTCTTTATGTGCAAGTAAGCTAAGTGTTTTTTCCATGTTTTCTTCCACTATTTTACTGCCCAAGAATTATAGAATATGTTTGGGCTTACTTGTAGGAGAATTTCTCTTAGAAAAATGTTATTTCTAGAAGAATAATTAATAACAAAAAGTGGTACAATATTTTTTGGTCTATTATTTTCTTCTATCTTTATCTAGTAAAGCTAGGTGCTTTACTAGGTCTCTAAAGAGATTCATATATGTGGATGTTACTTTTTTAGGCTATAGTTATATTCAAGCTAAAGGAGATAAAGTTCCTATAGTTGTTACAAGATGGGAGATGCATGATGAAAAAAACAATATTGTTCATGGTTACATTAGAGTCAAGGACATTGACAAATTTAACAATCCCCTTGCATAGTTTATTCAATAGTTTAATGAAGAAGGTAACTAGAAGAACTAGACAAGAGAAAGAGATGTTTCATTCAATCCCTCCATGCCCTCTCTAGTGCACTTTAGCACCCTTGATTCCAGTAATGAGGAAAAAGTTATTTGGTTTCATACTAATAGAATATATGGTAGTTAAAACTCTCCTTGGAGAGTTAAATCTATCTAATATTTTTGTACGATGGTTGGTTAGTTTTTATGTTGTATTCATTTCAAGTTGTAAACAATATATTGTGAACACTTTTGATGTTTCTTTCTTGATATGCAATGATAAAAAGTAGATGAACTAATTTAATATAATCAATCTAATACATTAAATTTCAATTGAAATAATTATAGTAATAAAATAATAATATACAATTGAGACATTTTAATAAAGGTCTCTATACTCGGTTATTTGAGACCTGTATTATTTTTTGTATCTTTGTATTTCTCCTTGAAGGTTATGTGTCCTTATGAAAACCCTTTCAACTTTTGGATTCATTCAAAAACCTTCATTAAGAGTTGCTTTAGAATCATTGTCTAAGAGTTTTTTATGTTTTCTATTTTTTGTGTTAAACACATACCTTTAGTTGTAATTGGCATAAAAAGCCTCTTTTTCCTTATCAACCTAATAAAAAATAAATGTAATTTGTTAATAACTTGTTACTATTAACCATTATTATTTGAGTTTCTAAGACAATGAATTTTATATTAAGTCTAGATTTGAATTCTATTTTATAAATCTAAATTGTGGCAACAAATGCTATCCCTAGAAAATTTAGTTTATTCATTTAAAATTTTTGTACTTGATTAAATTATTTGTTTGATTTGTGTGAAGATAAATTTAATAATTAAATGAAAATTAAATATAGCAATCCTAAACAAGGTAATATGTTCTACATTTTTTTGTAAAAGATAGTTTTTCTTATAATTAATCATGATAATATGTAAACATGATAAAATTGAAATGAATATAAAATTAATGAAAATATCTTTATTTTATAGAAAATATAGATGACATAAAAAATTTAAAACATGAATTATTTTTCTATAATAACAACTTATGGTAGATTTTGAACATATATTTTTTTAATAATAGCATAGAACATATATACTATTATATGAAAATAAATTATTTTTTGAAAGATTGGAGAATAGAAAGTAAAAGAAATTACAACTAAAGAAATGTGGTCCTTGCTCAAAGACAACTAGGACCCATTGATGTATGAGTTCAAAACAAAGATTGATCCTCCACATGACCAATACTCTAGTTTCTTATATGTATGTATGTATGTATGTATGTATATGTATATATGTATATATATGTATATATATGTATATACATATACATACATACATACATACATATATATATATATATATATATATATATATATATATATATATATGTATGTATGTATGTATGTATGTATGTATGTATGTATGTATGTATGTATGTATGTATGTATGTATATGTATGTATGTATATATGTATGTATATGTATATGTATATGTATGTATATGTATGTATATGTATATATATGCATATATGTTACTGTTATTATTATATGTTGAAGTAATTCAATTTTTTAAAATATAATCTATTAGTTTGATTTAGCTATAATACATGTATTATTTTTTTCTTAAAGATAAATATTGAATATTTGAAAAGATTCAAACATTAAAAGGGAAAAATCATATAAAATTAAGATAGTAGCCCATCATATCAAAACTATAATCAATAATTGAAATATAACAAACAATGTAAAGACCCAAAAAGAAATTATAAACCCATAGCCCAAAAATCTTTGATATTCCTGTAATTAATCATTTGTAACATATATAAAACAATTTAAAAAATTAAATATTTTATAACAATTTTTTAAGTTAAAGGCTATATATAAGTTTTTATAAAGAGTATTTTTTCGTTACAGTGACGCAAGGTAGCTCTCTATGCGGCATAAAGCTTGAAACTTACTACAAAGCATCTATTTGTAAATTTTTTTTGTATAGTACCAAATGAAATTATAATTCTTATAACACCATATTGTCTTTGGTCTGCTGTGTGACAGCGAATGGTGAGCCCAGCAGACAACCGTGGCTACTGGATTCGCTCTGTGTTTTAATAGAAGGAAATAACATTGAATAGCTTGATTGAATCATTCGTTTTGCAAATTGGCATATTGTCCGGATGTACCCAATGATTAATTCAAGTGTTTTTTTAAAACTAAAAACAAATGTAGAGTCCATTATGCAGCTCACAGATAGGACAATTAGAGACAGGTTAGCTCGGTATTATCGATCATTGCCTGCCACATCTCTCTGCAGATCACATCCTCTCCCACATGTGGCTGGAATATTGTTTTGTACCAATGTTTCCAAGAGCAATCCAATTCCAAAAATTAAATTTTCTGCTAGTAATGTGTTCATTTGCGTCTCGACAAGATGCTTTTGGTTACTTTTCATCTGGGTTTGTTGTATCCAGCCTAATATTTTAGAAAGAGCGATTGTGATTTGGTTGGGAGGGGTTGTCATCTGAATTGACACACTCCTTATTTGCCGAAGTAATGGAAAGAAGAAACATTTCGTATGTCATCAGAATTGACACGCTCCTATTTACTGAAGTAAGGGGAAGAAGAAAATCATTTAAAATGGCATCATATAGGGATATTGGTCGAAAGTTAGCCAAGCTAGTACCGATTTCCTTCTTCAATATCAGGGCAATAAAGCGTTATTCGTCTCTTTTCTTCGTGAATTTTTCAATTTCTGTATGGTGGAGGAGCATCCCTCCCATGATGTAATCAAATCAGAATGATTAGGTTTAGAATGTCCTAAGGTCATTGAACCACTTTAATGCAATAAAACAACGTAAGTGTGACGACATTTGGGACAAGACAGTGTTATAAATCTTCAGTCAAAGACTGGTCAAAGGGTTAATATTTGATGAATTTCATGGTTTTTAGGAATCTTAGGATGTTTAGGGTGGACATGAGTAAGTTTAGTTCTCCTAAAAGCCACAATAAAAAAAATTGATTGAAAGGTTCCAAAAAGTTGGTATGTTATTGCATAAGCAACATTTACAACTTTTTGTGAACGAAATGCAAAAATCTTTCCAATGGTCTATTTTAGTTCAAATGTTGGTTGTGACCATTGGTATAGGAACATAAACCCCTAAGAAGGCCCAAAAGAGGCATATTGGAGAATTTGAATGATTATGGTGGAATTTGAAGAAATAAAATACTTACTTTTATGTGTACTATTCTACTATTCCATACTATATGACCAATATTGGATTGGTATGCAAAATCTTTAGGGATGGTCGGATAGGATTTTTTTCTCACCTTTCCATTTCACTTGGTTTGATTTCCTAAATTTGAATAATAAGGAAGATATACAAGTTTTTGTACACTTGCTCCAAACCCTTGCCGAAATCAATGTTTCACAAAGAAGTAGCCCTAACTCATGTTTCCATCATGGGAAATTTATGACTCTTGGTGTGAACAAATTTAATCCTATGTACTCTACAATTCCTAAGTTTCAAGGTTGGATGACATTGTTTTCTATTTTTCTAAATAGGCCCTAGCCAAGCATCCCTTGTGTGCTTGGTATTTTAATGATGCAATTGGTGTTGCAAAAGGAGTCTAGAGAATGGGTTACTCAATCTAGGTAATGATATGCTGTTCACAAGTCAAATGACCAACTTTCATGGACTTAAGAAATTAATTGGGAAAATCCATATGTGGTTAGATGCTTTGGAAAATTGACCTAATTAACCCTATTAGGTCTTTATGCACAATATTGGTTTGGGGGTTCTATGTGAGCATCAAAATATTATCTTTTCAAGTTGGATAGTCCTTCACAATGGGTATTTGGAAAGTCTATTTTTTTGTAATGTTGCATGGAATATATGAGAGTTAAGGCTAAAAATCTACCTCCACACCACTAGTTAAAATAGGCTAGTCTACTAGGAAAGTTTGGGAATTCTACCTTGTGTGACTTTGGGCCCTCATTTGATGGATGTTTGGTGTTCTAAGACCAAGATAAACATGCTCAAATAATCATACCAAATAAATTTATGTGTTTAAGACATTTTCCCTAAAGACAAATTGCCATCAAGTTTGACCCATGTCTAGGTTAGAGACTTTTGACCTTGGAAGTCTTTTAGTTATGGTGATCAATTGGAGTTATAAGGGATTTCAATTATGGTGACCATTTTATAACTTCCCAAAAGAACATTCAAGAGAAGGATGAATAAATCAAGTAGCTAAGAAAAGAACTAATAACATTGAAGGAATAGATGAAGGCAATGGGAAAGTTCCTTTTTGGAGAAGGGGATGGAGATGACCAAACCCATGAGTAGGATGAAGAAATAGAGGCTCATGAAAAGTAGAGACCACTCCTAAATGCCCTCAAAATTGTGGGAGTTAGAGTCCTAGAGGGAACATCAAATATAGCCACTTTTAGTGGGAAATTGATGTTGGTATTATGATGGGCTTGGTAGAATACTTGGGAAATTATTTTTGAAAGTGAAGTAATTGTTGATAGTCAGAAGATGAACATTTCAAAGATTTGAGTGAACAAGCCTTCACATTGGGGAATTTTGTCCAAACTAAAAGGGAAATATTAAAAATGAATATTATCACCTTTTGTAAGGGAATAGTCTCCAAGATCAAGGAGACATATGTACCTAAGGACTGTGTGGTACAATTACATCGAAAAAGGAAAATCCTAAGAAAAAGACAAATGGATATAAACAACTATATAGAAGATTTTCAAAAACATTCCATGAGATCTAGGATAATAGGGGAATAGTGTTTAAAAGTAGAAAGATATCTAAATGGTCTAAGAATGAACATTCAAAAGGAACTTAATTTTTTATGTCCTTATATATAGTATACAAGTAGAAAAGGTAAGAATAAGGTAGGAAAGAAATAAAAGAGGTAGATCAAGAAACAATTGATGAAGAGAGACATGAAATGGAATAAGATAGGGCTTAAGACCTCATAGAAATTCCAATCAAGAAATCTCACATGGAGAAGGCAATTCAAATGACAGTTTTAGAGGTGAAGGGTATAACAATAGAGATATATTTGGAGGTAGAAATGGAGGCCCTATGAAATTTTATAATTGTAATCATGTAGGTAAACATGCCCAGAGATGTCTAAAGAATAGGTACAACAAATTAAGGTGCCAAAAGAACACAGTTAATACAAGATAATGCTAAATTTATAAACTTGCAAAACAAAGACTTGGATCCTAAAGAAGAATCTTGTCTAATTATGAGAATTAATTATTTAGAGGTCATTTCTACCAAAAAACTACCTTTGGAGGAACACCATTTGTAGGAAAAAATCCAAAAGTCAAGGGAGGTTTGTAAACTTATAGTTAATTTTGGTTCAATAGAGAATTTGGGATCTAAGGAAATGGTAGAAAAAAATGAATTTGAATAAAATCTCTCATGAACCCTTACATTGTGTTTTAGATTACAAAGGGGCCAACACATACTAGTTGATAAGAAAGCTTGGGTGGATTTCTCAACTACTGAATATAAGGAAAAAGTCTAATATGATCTGGTAAAAATGGATGCATGTCACTTTCTTCTAGGTGGCTCTTGGTAGTATGAGTTTAAGATTCCACATGACATCATGAAAAATACTTACATAGTAAAAAACAATGACAATGTATATACCATGTAACCCTTATTAGATCCCAACCGTAGAAAATAAGCAAGGTCTCTCATCACATTAGAAGGGAAAAAGGAAATTGTAGAAACAATTTATGAAGCCAAGATAGGATATACTTTGATATTAAAACCTAATGAGGAAGAGAAGACATATAAACGTAAGGAAATACCTAAAAAGTTGAGAGAACTATTGGAGAAATACAAAGGGGTAGTTGGAGAGGAAATACACGATGCCCTTCCACCTACTAGAGATATAAGTCATCACATTGACTTCATCCCTTGTACTTAATTTCCAATCATGGAATCATATAAGATGCCCCCTTTTCAAAATAAGGATATTTCTAGACAAGTGGAAGAATTCCAAGACAAAGGATGTATTCAAAAGAATTGAAGAATATATGTAGTTCCTAAAGTTCTAGCACCAAAAAAAATGGAAAATAGAGGTTATATAGTGAGTCTATGCCCATAAATAAGATCACGATTAGATATAGGTTCCTAATCCATATAATTGAAGGTTTTTTTGACCAATTAGTGGGTACATACTACTTTTTCAAGATAGAGGTCAACTTAGAATAATACTAGGGGATGAATGGAAAATAACTTTGAAAATAACATGTGTTGTATGAATGACATGTAATGTATTTTGGTTTGAGAAATACTCACATTCGTGAGATTGATGAATTAAGTGCTACATAATTTCATAGGAATATTTTTTGTCATATACTTAGATGACAAATCTCTTTGCACGCCCCTTTGTAGGAGAGGAGACTTCTTAGGGTTAAAATCTCTATCTTTATCTAAAGAAACCATAAAAATTTACTTGGATATTCCTTAAAAAAAATATTTTAATCTTTGAATATTTTCACTTCAAAGTAATAGTTTGAGTGGTGTGAAAAATAAATTTAATAATTATGCATAAAAGCACAAACTTATAACACCTTTTCAAAATGCAATTGTTCAACTTTAATGACATAAAGATGGTATTTGTGTTTAGAATAAGTGATCAAATGTGTGAGGTAAGATGGATTTTAAGCCTATAATGTTTTGAAATATTTTTTAGTAAGAAACTATTCATTTTAAGTAATATATGAAAATCATATTTTTCCACCCAAACATGAAAAAATGTTAATGACATGTATAGCTAGGGCACAAATAAGAATACACACACACACACACACACACACACACACACACACACACAGACATATATATATATATATATATATATATATATATATATATATATATATATATATATGTGTGTGTGTGTGTGTGTGTGTGTGTGTGTGTGTGTGTGTGTGTGTGTGTGTGTGTGTGTGTGTGTGCACACACACACACACACACACATTTGATGTGGATCTTATTAGAAATTCCCATAAAAAAGATCTATAAAACACTAATTTTAGTTTTGATAGAGAATAGACATTTGACCAAAATAGGTTTAAGCATCCAAAAAGATTTTGAAAGATTGGGTAACAAAAAGAAAAGGAGGTTGCAAGAAGTGTGAATGTAAAGGCTTAAAAGCATAATTGAGGTCCTCTTCTAATATCTATTGAAAACAGCAAACTTTAATGTAATATTTCTACATTAATAGATGTGTTCACCGTGAAATAAAATAAAACAATGTTTACAAAATATTATAAAACACATTCCAAATTCAAAATCTGAGAGGATAACTTGCCAGCTCCCTATAACAATAAAAACATTTTCCGTTCTTTTAATTAATGACTTTTAATCTATGAGAAACAATTTAAAAATTGAATACTTAATTAAGAAAAATAGCAATTTATTTTCTTGCTACTTAAGATAAACATAAACAGGTATATCAATACTTTTTTGGGAAGTCAGTTTTTTTAAAGATTGATGTAAGGCAGCGCTTTTCTCTATAGAATGCTTAAAAAATACTGCAAAGCATCTATCCATTTAAAAATTCTGTTAGTGCGAAATGAAATCATAATTCTTATAACACCATATTGTCTTTGGTCTGCTGTGTGACAGCGAATTGTGAGCCCAGCAGACAGTGTTGGTTTCTGGATTCGCGTTATATTTTAATAGAAGGAAAGATCATTCAATAGATTTATTCTGTAATTTGCCAAATTGTGCAGATGTACCCGATGGTAAATTCCCGGTTTCCTTCAAAACTAAAAACAAATTGAGCAGCTCACAGAAAGGACAATAAGAGACATGTTAGGTCAGTATTATCCATCACTGCCTGCCACATCCCTCTGCAGATCACATCCTCGGAGCAATCCATTTCCAAATGTTCATAAGCGTTTCGACAAGATGTTTCAAGCTTCTTTTAAAACTTGGTTTGATGTATCAACCTTTATAATAGTTTACAAATTTCGGTTTCTGATTTCGTTTAGAGAGTTTGTCATCAGAATTCACACGCTTCTAAAGGAACAATCATTTCGAACGTTCGATTGTGATTTCGTTTGGAGGGGTTTTCATCTAAATTGACACGCTCCTTATTTGTTGAAGTGAGGGGAAGAAGAAAATAATTAAAAAGATCGGGTTGTGATTGATTTTATTTTTTATGTGATCATAAAAAATATTCAAAGATAAACAATTGTGAACATTATGAAAAGATAGCAATTATGAAAAGATATTTCAAAAGTATTCAGATGAACCTTAGTTTTATAGATGATGTATGTGAATATTTTCTAATTGTGAACAAGGGTGATACGTTGTGCATATTTTACAACTGTAAAAATGTCTACTCAGCTTAACAGGCTAAAAAAGATAAACAATATATTGGATGCAATTGATGAGACCAAAAGTGAAGTTAGAAATTGGTCTAACTAAAACAAAATCGACAGTTGGAGAGGATAAGATTTGAGGGTTTAAATCTCTTAGTCTCTATGATAGAAAATATAGAAAACAACAAAGGTGTTGCATAATGGTTTTGATAAATAAGTAGTTCAAATGCGTGTTGTCCAAAATAACTATATAAATATGAAATTGGTTGAAGTGGTCAATTCTAACAAGGACAGGATAGAAAAATGATCAAAAGAAGAAATATAAAAAGACTTAGTTCATCTCTTATCAGGTTATGAAAGAGGGAACTATTATGATGAAAGAGGGGGCTTGTTCATATATGGCTATGTGTAACCCTAGAAGAGCAATTTTTCTAGATATTTTTCAAGAACTTAATAACAAGAAGATAAGAAGAAGATAGAATTTTCCTTCCCTTAATTTAATTTTAAGTATGTCATTTTCATTTTTTCATTTTATTTGATTCTAGTGAATTGACATTACCTTTGTTGACTTTCAACCCTTTGTATTACTAGCTAAAATTTGTATATCTTATAGTAGTTATAAAAAGTGCCACGTAAAATTGATTACTAGGGTGTAGAAACATAACTGATTATAAGAAGAGCAAAATCTAAACCTTGGAAGAGTATGAGGGGAATGAAGGAGACAATAAATTGAAGGCTCGAGGTTATTGTATTGAGTTCAGTTCTAGAGAAAGGAGATAAGAAAGATTGAGGGTTAAAAAAGGTAAGAACTACAAGGAAGAAAGAAGAGAGGAAATCCAAAAGAAAAATGACGAAGGTGCCTATCATACAGAGGTTGAAGAAACTCCAAAGAAAGCCAAGAATAGTGCCACTGAGGAGGTTTTTGAAGCAGAGTAGATGGCAAAGAGTCAGAGGAGGTTGAGCATGAGTCCCAAGAAGTCCATATTGAGGTTGTAATAGGCCTTGATCTTGAGGTCCCGAATGCTGACAACCCTATTGAGAAACAAATCAAAGTCCCTAATAATATGTTTAGTAATGAGGAAATTAAGGTTGAAAAGATGAAAAAAGGACCTAGACGATCATATCAAGGTTCTTAATGAAAAAGTGCCATCCCTAAGAAAAAAGTTTGACAACATGATTACTAGTATTCAGTTGGGTGTGGCCATCTTGGCTATATGGAAGGTCTAGAAAGAGAAGATGAGGAAGTTCATCTTTGGAACTATTACACGTTATAGGAAAAAAAACAAGAAAGAAGGCATGCAAAACACCAATGTTCATGTGGAGATGAAGATAGTGAAGGATGTTCACAACTTGATCGAGGATCTTAGGTAACTAGTTGAGGACATCAACATCATTAAACAAGCCAAGATTTTCTTAGCCTTGACTTTCCTTGTTTTTTTTAATGATCAATACATTTACTATAGCACTTTTATGGGCTGCTCATTTTTGCTTGTAATTTTGGGACATATTTTAAATATTGTTATGTGTAAACTAGTTTATTTTAATTCAACTCTAAGCTTTGGTATATGGAGGTTCTCTACCAATTTTTGTTAGCTATGGCCTTTATGCTCCTAGGCTATAATGAGACAAAGCAAAAATCTTCTTTGTGTTTGTCATTTTTCATTTTCACCTCCTTCAATAAAAAAGCTAATTGATTATAAAAAGAATAGTGCTAAAATAAATATAAAAAATTATATTATTTAATATGATTCTAGTTCATATTTTTTCCATAGTATATTAAAGAGTTAGTGGATCCCAAGAAATTACCTCAAAAGTGATAGCTTTTCTATGTATAAGACCTCAAATTTATTAACCAATGAGTGTATGATAACCAAGACCAATTATATTTCAAGGACAATTATTCTAAAAAATAAATCTGAAGGATCACAAGATCACTAAGGAAAGGAAAAAAGTGTGTTGTATTATAGTTTATGCAACTTCTATCTAAATCCTCATTGGTTTTCTACCTGTCATACTACCTTTATTGTAGGACTTGCTTTTTTTTATAATGGCCTCAACCTTCTCTAGCCTAGTAGTTGATGTTGTTGCTAGAGCTTTTGCTGTTGGGGAGAATGGCTCCACTAAAAAAATGCCCGTGTAAGTTCATACCCAAGGTGTTTCATGACATAACTCCTCTCATGATATTATTTTAAATGCCAATTAATTTGATAGTGCATGTACTTGACTAGAACAATAGACCTTGATTGGGTACTTTGTGGGTCACACTCCTTTCGAAAGCATGTTGTGTGAATGGGTTGCCAAGGTTTGGAAACCTTAGGGTGGGTTTCTTGAAGGTGTTCAAAGCCTTACCAAAGGATTTTTTATTTTTCATTTTGGCACTATTGGCCAACCTAAGCATGTTTTTATTTGAGGTCCCTAGGCTGCTTGGTCCTCTCTTCTAGTTTTTCAGCACTGGTCATACAATTTTGTTGTTTTTGATGACTGCAAGCTTAAGGTTCATGTATGGGTTGAGTTCCCTAGGCTTCCTATCCCATGTTAGTCCTTTTTGTAATCCATTGTGAAAACTATCAGCAAGGTTGTTTGCCTTGAGTTAGACAAGTTTTTTAATGCTTGGCCCTAGTGTAGGGTATGTGAGGTCAACCTCTCTAAGGACCTCAAATAATCAATGGAAATAAAGATAGGTGGTACCACCTTCACTTAGAAAGTGCTTTACCTAAACCTCTTGAACACTAGCTATTGGTGTCATTCCGCAGACCACAAGATTAGGTATTGTCCATTGTTGGACAATGCAATCTTTCACTAGTCTCTAAAGCCAAACTACTTCTGGCAGCCAAGAAAATGAATGGACTGCTATTGTGAAAAAAGGGTAAGGGCTCCATTGTGGCTAAGGAAGGGCCTTTTCCATATGATAATGGTCAAGAAAGTTCAAGCCTAGTGTTATCAGAGCCTTCATCCACCTTGCTTTCATTGTTGCCTATTTTGAACCCTAGTGTTTAGGGGACAAAAAACATTTACACCCTTGACCCTCTCTGTTTAAGGGTTTCAGCACCACAAGCATCATTGATGATTTCATCATGGAACTTTCATCATTCTCATATCCTAGAAGACTGCGATGAGGGTCATGATAATGTGAAGAAGATACAAAGGGTCATCTCTCTTGGAGACCCTTCATTTGATGCTCCCACATTTTTGTACAATATTTCCTCCTCTCTTGGAGATGAGGACACCATGAAATTTGGGTTACCATGAATTGCCTCTCATGGAATCTGTGGAGGCTAATAGATCTGCCAAGAAAATACTCTATTCAAGATACCAGGCATTAGCTTGGTCATGTTGATGTTCTTTTTCTTGTAGAAGTTAAAGTTGTTGGGTTTCTTCTCACATCCCCCTGTCAAGTTATTTAGTCAAATAGTGCCTTATTTTCTTCCCAACATGAGGTTGGATGAGGTGATGTTGTTACTCTTCTCTCTCCTCATTTACTTTGTTTTGTTATGTTGGATCGCTTTGATCCCATGTAGAGGACTATTTGAATTTTGTTGTGTTTATAGAATTATTCTTCTTTTATTGTTAACATTTATGTCACAAATATTATTGAGCATTCACACCTATGGCATTGTTCAGTGGATCACTTGCCTCTTACGACCTAGGTTTTTTCTAGGAATTTCAATATGACCGAGTTGGCAACTAACAAGGAAGGGTTCCTTCCTTTTTGATGGATAGTTGGTGAGAGAGATGCCTACTTTTACATGCGAAATAAGCTAGGCCTTTTTTATTCTAATGCTAACCATCATTTTTCTGATGGGGTTTGGTATACTTTGCCCAACTTTCAAGCTGGGTTAGACAGAGTATTAAAGAGACTTGACAAATTTATGCTCTCAATTCAATCCTTTTTGTCCTTCTCATGCAAGAATGCTTTACCTAGCACCCCTTTTCAAAATCTGACCTTGTCAGATAACTATCCCATCCTCTTTTTTATCACCTCCCACATAACTCACTCTCACCCTTGCAAAACCTAGTTTTATCTCAATACCTCCTTGTTGTCCCATTTTTTGACTATTGTCCACATTTCAGTCCCACACCTAGGTCAGGTAGATTCAATCGTGGAATGACACCATTCTTTTTACTACAAGGATTTCTTTGCATTTATGGTGGATAGTTGGCCATATACAGTAGAAGATCTTATGAAGCCACTATTAAAGATCTACCTATGACCTTAGAAGCCCTCACCATCAATTTATTTGATAGAGATCTTCAAGTTTAGCTTGTCAATCTTTGACAAGAAAAACAACTTTTAGATAACTATGCTACTAGGGAAGTTGAGATCAAAGCTCATCTCCATTGGCTAGGGGTTGACGATCAAGCTTCCACAGAATTTTTCAATGTTGTGCAGGCTTGTCATTTTGCATTAGGCATCAAACACATAAAGGAACACTACAAGGTTATTTTTGGCATGCCAAGAATTCTTTAGGATTTTGTGCATCACTATGAGAAGGTCTTTACCGCTTAGGGACCCTTTGCAACACGAGACTAGGTGCTACAATCCTGCCTTGTAGTTACTCCCCATAGGCTTGCTCTTGAGCAATATGCTTTTTGTGAGAAAAAGCTCACACTTGCTAACCTCAAGGAAGTTGTCATCTCCATGGTGGATGATAAAGCCATAGTTTGTGATGGTTTCCCATGTGAATTTTACAAAATCCTATGTGATGATATTGGCCTTGATCTGCATTGAGTGTATCAAGAAGCTTACATCTCTCATTCCCTAGGCAACATTATTAATAAGGGTAATATCAAATTCATACCTAAAGCAAATGATCCTAAGGAAATATGAAATTAGAGGCCTATCACTTTGTTGAATATCTCTTACAAGATTATCACGAAGATTCTCTCTCTTAAAATTTGGCATCTACTCCCTTAGATTATTTGTCCTGAACAAACTAGTTTCATTAAGTCCAAATATATTCTAGACAATATCATTGTTGTTTGGGAAGGTATGGAGTGGGCTCAGTAGTCCAAACAATAGACCTTATTTCTTAAGATTGATTTTTCCAAAGCTTATGATCAGATTGAATGACCTTTCATTTTTGCCATGCTTCAAGCGATTGGGTTTGGCTCAATCTTCTTGCAATTAGTTTAGATGTTCTTTGGCAGTGCCTCTACTTGTATTAACATAAATGGTCGACAATCTAAAGCCTTTGGGTATTATAGATCTATCTATCAAGGCTGGCCTTTAATGCCCTCTCTTTATGTGTTACCAGTTGAAGGATTTGGCTATCTTCTTGCTAATGCTATCTCTTAGTGTCTAGTGTGTGGCATTGTGCTTCTAGATTCCACTATGTAGATTGTGAATGGCCATTTTGCTGATGACTCTTTTCTTACCCTTTTGGAGGATGATGATAATATTGCCAATGCCTTGCAATACTTGGACACTTTTTTCCATCCTATTGGGTTTGCTATTTAGCAGCATCCAACCCTTTGTTATAGACAATCCTTATTTCCAAGTGCTCAATGGCTATAGTGCTACAGGTAGAAATGGGTTCAATGTGGAAAAATCTTTAATTTTTTGGGCATTCAATTTTCTTTTCAAGCTTCTCTGATGTAACTGTGGAATGTTGTCCTAGCACAGATTGAGAAGAAATTGGACTATTGGATTACCAAGCCTCTCTCTCTTGCAGGAAATTTTTAGATTTGTTCTAAAGTGTTGGCTGCTATAGATGTCTACTACTCCTTATGTTGGGCCCCTTCCAAGGCTTCATACCTCAAGCTTGAGCATCTCTTAAGGTATTTCCTCTTGGCCTCTAATACTGTTCATCATAGCTTCAATAAAGTTGATTAGGATTTCTATCATTTCCCCAAAGACTTTGGTGGCCTTTGACTACTTTTCATTGATGAATAAGGGATTTCCCTTTGTTCTAAGTGGGCCATTCAAGCTCTCACTGGTGATGAGGGCAGGGAAATTTTTTTGTAGCATTGCATATCTTCAAGCTTTCTAATTAATCGACCTATCTAGAAGGGGATCGTCTTTCAAACCCTTCTTGCGACCACTAAACCTATGCAGATTTAGGGTACTTTTTTTGCCAAAAGCATTTGGGAAGCCTAGGAAGCCATCAAACTGTGGGTTTGTTGGATTGGCAATGGGTTCAGAGATGTGATCTCTATGAACCAACAAATTTTGTGGTGGTCTCCCTTGTTTGTTGTTCAAGCTGTTCCACTGGCTAAAGTTCAAGGAGCTAGCAGAATGTACTTATTTTGAAGGGGAATCAAGACACCCAAATATTTATTTTCCAAGGCTACTATGAGCCTTCAGTCATGGGAGGACTTGGAGTTGTAGTTCAATCTTATCCCTTTAGATCGACAAACACTCAATCTTCTAGGTTTTGTAGTGCCTCCACATTTGTTATACAAGTTTGGAATTCTCTCATTTTGTCTATGGTGGAAAGATTGGAAGTGGTATCATAACACTCCTATGGCTAGTTACAAACCAAATTTGGGCTATTAGTAGTTGGTTCCCCACCTTTTGATTTGATTGTCTCAATCAGTGTTGGCATTTGCAATCCTCTCACAAGACTTGGAGTCTTAGATTTGCCATAGTTTGGAACACCATCATTGAGCCAAAAATAGCTCACTTTTCTTTGTGCATCCTTTTCCAGGGGCTACCTTTCGGCCATTAGCTTCAACATCTAGGTGTCCTAGACCCTAGATGTCCTTTTCATGGTTAGACAAAAATATTTCTGCATATGTTTTTGTTCAGCAGGCAAGCCTAGAACAATTGGCTTTGGATCCATGATTTTTTAAAGCCTTTCCACCCAAAGGCTTTTACATGGTATATGGTTATGCTAGGAGATTCTCCCAAACATCCTTTGAAGCATTCTTAGATATGACATGCTTTCAGAATGAAGATTTTATTTACTATTTGGAAGGACCACAATGTTGTTTTATTCTCCTACAACTTTCAAGACATAGATTTTGTTATGTACTATGAAAAAAATATTTGTAATAATGTCATGATGCAGATTCAAGTATAGACAAATAAGGTCACACTTGAGGTTGCTCACTTGTAGGAATTTTTGTCAAATTGGGGAAATGCCCCTTGTATGGTTGCCTAGGTGCCACCAGATGTCTTATCTAGTGATCGTACTCCTTGTAGTCACTAGAGAGGCCTAAGAAGTTTTGCATGCCACTTGCATACTCCCAGGATATAGACTCGTCGCTTTTCTCCCAGTGGTGGTTTTAGTGGTCATCATTGCTCGACGTCACCTTCATAGAGGTTGCATTCAAGTTGGTCCCCTGTGGCCCCTCTTGCTGCCTCTAATATGGGTTGTCCTTCTTCTCATACAAATCCCAAGTGGGCTTTCCCTTAGCTAGACTTAGCTATTTCTCCACCCAGGCCTAAGGGAGAAAAAACATATGATGATGTAGTTGCTGCCCTTCTAATGGTTGGGCTCTTCTTGAGCCAAATACCAACCCCAAGGACTTCTAGGGTTATCATGATAAAGATCTTCCTTCAACTAGCAATGCTCTTGTAGCCTTAGAGTTTTATTATTTTGTTAATATTTTCCTTTAATGAATAGTTGTCTTATATGGTTCTGTGCCAAATGAACTCGCATGCTGACCTTGTATCCCTTGACCCTTTTTTTGTGGATATGTATCTTTAACACTTAATTAATAGGAAAGGTCTATTCATAAATTCAAAAAAAAAAAAAAATTAAAATCAGGTCACTCACTAAATTATTTCATATTTTTCGTAAACTTAAATTCTCCAAATAATTTCTATTACCATCTAGCATCTAATAGCCTCACTAAAAAGAATAAAATTCTTTATGATCATAACTCCAACTTAGATCATCAAACTTTTGTACAACTAATATACACTATTAGATTAACAGAAAGCAATCAAGAGAAATGATAATTGAGATCCTCATCTAATACTCATGGAAAATAATCTAGCCACTTAGCTTCTTTGTATGGAATTTTTATACATGTATGTTAGACCTACTGAATTACCTCCTAAATGGGGGATCTCATTTATTCAATTTTTTTAATAATATACTATAAACTGATTATTAATGAAACTATATGTTTATTAAATATAGTTGAACTGTTTAATATTATTATTAGTTCAAATATTAATTCTTTTGAAAATTTACTTATTTGATTCAATTAAAACACATACAATATTCTTTTTTAAAGATAAATGTTGAATACTGGAAAAGGCACAAACATTAAAAAAATGTATAGATGAATACCATTGAAATCTATTAACATCAACACTCATGACCAATAATAGAAACATAGCGAAAAAGCCTAAAGACCAAAAGCATTATGAAACATAATGTTAAAGTTAAAAACAAAGATCAACTAAACAGCTCCCCTTTACTCAAAAAAGATAACGATTTTATTTGAATTAATCATTTTTAATCTATATCAAGCAAATGTAAATTTAATTTTTTAAAGCAATAGTTTCTAAACAAGTATTTTTCTTGTTACGTAAAATTAAATAGCTACATATAAATACCTTGTTTTTGAGTTTTTCCCCCAAAATATGTTATTGAGTCATAAATATCAGCCCTCTTTGCTGAAGGCAGCTTAACTAATTCTCCAAAGCATCTAATCCATTTTAAAAATTTGCGTAGTGCGAAATGAAATTATGCTTCTTATATCACCGTATTGTCTTCGTTCTGCTGTCTTCAGTTTATATTTTAATTTTGAATAGTTTCATTGAGTCATTCCTTTTGTATGCTATGAGATTCTGCAGATGTCTCTGATGATAAGTTCTACAATTCATGTAAGACTAAAAACAAATGTAGAATCCATTGTGCAGCTGACAGAAATGACAATAAGAGACAGGTTAGCTCGGTATTATCCATCATTGCCTGCCACATTCCTCTGCAGATCACGTCGTCTGGAACACATTTCTAGAATAATGTTTTTTGCATTCGTTTCTAACGGCAAGCAATTTCTAAGTCTTAACTTTCTACTGATAATGTGTTCATATGCAATTGGACAAGATGCTTCAAGCTTCTTTTAAAATTATTTTAATACATAGTTCGATGTATCTGGGTTTAAATAATAAAATGCTTGGTTTTCATTTGGTTTGGAGGGTTTGTCGTCAGAAGTGACGCCCCTTATTTGCACAAGTAATGGAAATAAAATATCATTTAGAAAGTTCGGGGGGAATTTTCTTTTGAGGTGTTGTCATCAAAATTGGCGCAATCATTGTAGGTAGAATTAACATATATTAATTAGCTGAGTTATATACTTTTTTCCAAGAAAACTATATTAATTAACAATAATGAAAAGATTTAGAATTATGAAAAGATTTTCAAAGTACAATATGTGCTAAAAATACAATTAGAATTTTAATAATTTCAGTTTCAGTTTCTAAATCTTCTAATAGTTTATAAAATAGAAAGAAAATTTAGTTGAAAAAGTTTCTGGCATGCATGGCCCCTATTGGGTACCTAAAACTTGTTTGTGGATCACCTCCATTTAAAAATAAATAAAAATTATTTGAGTTAAAAGAACATCGTCAATTGCGGAGCATCCATCCTCTAGGAGCATTATATATATATATATATATATATATAGTAAAAAAAAGATTTTGTAAAATAATGAAGTGAGACATCCAAAGAATCATAGAACTCTATTTTCTCAAAATCTTAAGAATTAGAACATACTAAAAATAATCTATTTCTAGCCTTGATTTACTAAGTTTCATTAAAGTTAGCATAAATACAAGCCTTCGCTTGATTTTTACTATAGAACCTTATAGATGATGATATACAATCAAAGACACTTAGAGGAACTCACCATCTTTACAGGGGCCATGATGGTTTTCTTGTTTTAATAATTTGAAGAAAATGTTAGTTTGGAGATCTTTTAAAAGAAAAACCCAAAGAAACAACATGAATCTACATTTTATAAAAAATACAGAGGGAAACTAAGACTAGTAACATTTATCTACTATGCAACCTTTTTATCAAATATAAAACAACTTTCCAAATATACTAATATCTCTAAAATTGAAGATGCCACTCAAACAAAATTATCCAATGGTCCTTTTCTACTCAATTATGGAACCTTTGGTGGAGTGCTTGGCATTTCTCTTGTGGGCATGCTTCCTCTTTGCTTGAGCTCTAGGCCCGCTTAGGCGGTGCTCCCTCCAAGTCTTCTCCTCTCCATGTTGCTTGGATTGTTGGCCCATTGTTCATTCTCTAGCATATCTAGTTGGAAAGGAATCGTTGAATCTTCCCAGATGTTTAGATCAATGTTATGCATCTTTGGTGGAAGATCTCACATTCTCTTCAAGAAACTATTTAAGTGAAGTGTGCACTAGATGGGGGTATGGATCTAGTTGATCTTGCTATATGCAATTGCCTCAATTTTCATCTTCAGAATGGGGTTGCAACTCAATGGCTTCAAAGAGTGCCTAGGTGGCCTCAACAATAGAGAAAAGGATGGGTGAATCAGGATGGGCATTGGACTCCTCCTTCCCATGGAGTTCTAAAAATTAACACTAATGGTTCTTCCCAGGGGATTCTAGGCCCTCCTGGTATTGGGGGAGTGGCTAGTTGTAGTTTTGGTGACATTAAATTCTTTTTCTAAGTGCATAAGGGGGATTACACTAAAAATCTCATAGAGTCTTAGGCCATTTTATATGCTATGGAATAGTGTTGTTTGTGGGGATGATACATGATTATCTATGACTCTAACTCCCAAGTGGTGGTGAACTTCGTTTCCTCATAGGAGCTTGCGGATGTTAGTTGGTAGCTGGCCGCTGTTGTTAATCAAACTGTTCTCTTTTGTACCTCTCTTGATTTCATTAGGTCTACTTACATTCCTCATGAATGGTACAGAGCTACTAATTATTTTGCCAAATGGGCTTCTGGTCATGCTCCGTGTTGGAATATTATGGATAGGGGGCAACCTCCCTTTGAGATCGTGCAAGAATTTGATGAACTTTTTGTTCATCATAGAGCTCCTTGTTGAGCTCTCCTTATTGTAATTCTTTTTGTCTTAATAATTTTTAATCCCTTTTTTTCTAAAAATAAAGTTTAAAATCCCTAATTACAAATAAAAAGAAGTCAAATAAGCAGAATAACCCAAAAGGGTCTAATGCCTTGATTATGACATAATGTGAATAATGTTGAGAATTGTGTCTCAACCTTGTAAGCTTTTTCTAGAAAACTCCAATTTTTTTAAAGAAAATTCTAGAATTTGATTGTGGTAGTTTTCACATGTTTATGAGTCAGAAAAAGGTGTATGAGTTGTTAAAAATGTGTCTAGTCTCTAAAACAATGTAGAAGAGCTATTTTTAGAGTATAAGCAACTCATTATATGACTTTTATGGGGGTCTAAACTAGAGGAAAAAATTATGCACAAAAATAGTGTTCTTGGAGCTATAAATTACAAGTGGGTACCATGTGTCATGGTTTCTTTGCCCATGGTTTTGAAAAATCACAAATGGTTTCCAAGTGTAAAATCACTATAAAAGGAGGGCTTGGGGATGCGTTCAAATCATTGAGTTTAGTTTGCAAGACTTATGCTACAAGGAGTCTCTCTAAGTTTGAGTCTAAGTTCAAGTTGTGGCGATGCACTCTTGTAAGAACTTGCATTGCAAGTATATTGTAATCTTCTAGATTTGAGAATACATTGTGTGGGTTTTGGAGGGTGGGGATTTTTTCCTAGAAGGGTTTCTCCATGGTAATCATTGTGTTATACATTCATTGTTATTTTTATTATGGTATCATTCATTTCTTGAAATCTCTACAAAAGTTAGTTGAATTTTCATTATCGTCCACTCAAAGATTAGTGTAGGAAGTGATTCTATGCACCTTGTGTACCTTACAAGTGGTATTAGAGCATGGCCAGTTTTGGTTCTATTTGTTGGTTACAGGGTCTTTTGAGCTAATCAAGGTTTAAGTTAGAGCTTGTGTAGAGGTTTATATTTTTGTGTTGTAGAATTGCAAAGATGGCAAGCACATCAAGAGGATTGATTTAGAGAATTGTTTTGGAAAAAAATTTGAGATGTGGAAGATGAAGATTGAAAATCTATTGATTGATCAAGATCTGTTGGATGTAGTTGATGAAAAGAAGATGGGGCCCACAGATCCCACTTCAGTCGTAGAGTATGATGTGAGAAATATAAAATATAAAAGTCTCATCAAATTGTGTCTTGCAAACTCTATACTGATTAATGTCCATGAAGAACCTATTGTGAAAAAGCTTTGGAAGAAGCTAAGTGGTATGTATCAAGAAAAATCACTTGCGAAAAAGATTTTCTTGAGAAAGATGTTGTATTCCTTGAGAATGGAAAAAGTTGGATAGATTTTTGAGCATCTTGAATGTTTTAATATGTTTGTGACTTAGTTGACCTAAATTGGGGTGTGGATGGATGAAGAAGAAAGGTTCCAAATATTGCTATGTTCATTGCTAGACTCATGGGATAGTCTTGTCATGGCCATAGGGAGCACTTTAGTTGTCTTGAAGATGGAAGATGTTGGTTCTCTACTTTTCGAAGAGATGAGAAGGAAGGTCTCTCTAAATACCAAAGAGACTTTGAGTGTTCAAGGAAGACCAAAGGAAAGAGACAAGAATGAGACGCAACATGGCCATTCTACGTCCAAGAATAAGGGGATGTCAAAATCTTGTGGTAAGTCTAAGGTGATCTGTTGGAAAAGTGGCAAACCTAGACACTTCCAAAAGGACTGCAAAGAGGAAAATAACAAGAAGAAGAAGCAAGATTTTGATTCTGAGTTCAAGAAGGAAGATGGAGATGCTTTTATCACGGCCTTGGTCACTCATGCAGGTGATAATGCATGGTTGATAAACTCAGGTGCATCTTTTCAAATGTCTCCTAATAGAAATTCATTTATTAAATATTAAAGTTTGATGGTGGTAAGGTGTATTTGGGTGATAACTTAGTTCTTGATATTGTTGGTCATGGAAGTATTTGTGTGAAATTTTCTGATGGTAGAATTATAAGATTTGATGGTGTCTTCCATATCCCAGGACTAGCAAGGAATTTTTTATCTATTAGTAAACTAATAGATGCTAGTGAGCATGTACAATTTTCTAAAGTAGGTGTGAAAATGGTGAGAGGTGCTATTGTAGCAACAAGAGGAAGCAAATTGCATACATTGTACCAAATTGATGCATGCACAGTTGAGTGTAATAGTATGTCTGATAAGATTGTGAAGAGGATTATTTTGTTGTAGAAGGAGAGGGTTTCTCTTTCAATAGATAGTCATGATTTTTGGGTACCCAAGGGTGATTTGTCTATTGAATCAAAGTTACCTACAGAGTAGACTATGTTATGGCACCAAATACTTGGCCACATAGGTGAGAAAGGTCTACGAACCATAAAAAATAAAAATGTTGTTGATGGGTTGAATGAATGCAATCTTAATTTTGAATTTTGTGAGCATTGTATCTATGTAAACAAAACTACATTCAGTTTTACCCAGGTTCTCATAAGTCCTCATGTAGTTTGGATCTAAACCATTCAAATATATTTCATCTAGTTGATTTTCCTTCTATTGGTAGATCAGTTTATTATATTTCTTTCAATGATGATTTAAGTAGAAGAACATGGGTTTATTTTCTTAGAAGTAAAGCTGAAGTTTTTAGTCATTTCAAAGAACTTAAAGTAATGGTTGAGTTGCAAACTAGAAAAAAGATAAAGTGTTTGAGAATTGATAATTGTGGCAAATATTGCTCCAATGATTTTGACTAATTTTGTAAAGATTGTGGTATTAAAAGAGAGAAGACAATTCTATATTCTCCACTACAGAATGGAGTTGCGAAAAGAATGACTAGAACCTTGATGGAGAAGGCTAGGATTACAATGAGTGGAGATAGACTAGAACACAATTTTTGGGCCAAAGCTATAGCCATTGCCTACTACCAAATAAATAGGTCTCCTACATCAACTTTGTTGATACGACACCAATGGAAGAATGGTTGGGCCACAAGCCTTCACTAGACATCTAAGAGTTTTTTCTTATAGAACATATGCTCATGTGCCAAAGGAGAAGTGGACCAAATTGGACAACAAAGTTGTCAAATGTATCTTCATCAAATATAGCTATGGTGTGAAAGCAATATAGAATAGATAAAAGAAAAGAAATATGTGATTCAACTTCCTGCTACACCTAAGAAAGTTGAATTAAGGGCCTTAGGAAGATAGGTTGTTGAAGAGAGCTCTATGAGTTCTAAATCATTAGAGGTAGAGGGAGAATCTGATCATGAACCTGAACTAGATCTTGTTTGAAGGTCTAGTAGATAGAAGAAAGCACCTGAAAGGTATGGATATTCTTCTAATAATTGGAGGTGTATATTTTCTTTGAATTCTAATATTGATGAACTGAAATCTATAGAAGAGGCTCTTGGTATGAATGATTCAAATTCCTTGAAGATAGCCATGGAAGAAGAGATGGAAACTCTTAAGAGGAATGAAACATGGGATCTTGTACCATTTTCTAAAGGACATAAGCTTGTTGGTTGTAAATGAGTGTTCAAAAGGAAGATGGGATCAGATGGAAGCATTAAGAAGTATAAAGCATGATTGGTTGCAAAATATTACTCCCAAGTTGTAGGAATTGATTATGGTCAAATTTTTCTTTTGTAGCAAAAATGACATCTATTCATTTTTGACTTTCTATTGCAATAACTTATGATCTAGAAATTGAGCAGATGGATGGGAAGACAACTTTCCTTCATGGAAATTTGGAAGGAGAAATTTATATGACATAGCCAAAGCACTTTGTGGTGAAAGGTAAAAGTCATTTGGTCTATAAATTGAACAAATCCTTGTATGGTTTAAAACAAAGTCCTAGGATGTGATACCAAAAGTTTGATACATATGTATTGAGTTTGGGATTTGTGTAATCCAAATCTGATCACTATATACACTATAAGTCTGAAGGTGATTATTTTTTGGTTATTTCCTTATATGTTGATGACATCTTTATTGGAAAAGTAAAATGTTTGATTGTAGAATTAAAATCTCAGCTCTCAGCAAAGTTAAAAATGAATGATTTTGGTGCAGCAAGGTACATTCTAGAAATGGAGATTATAAGAGATAGAAAAAATAGAAAGCTTTGGCTAGGCCAATGTAAATATGTTGGTAATATTCTAAGAAGATTCAATATGCAGGATTCTAGACCATTGAGTATTCATATTACTATGGGAACAAAGCTTTCTAGGTTACAATATCCTTCATCTCCATTGGAGATGGAAGAGATGAGTCAAGTACCATATCAGAGTGGTGTTGGAAGTTTGATGTATGCTATGGTCTGTACAAAACTAGACATTGCCCAAGTAGTGGGAATACTTTCCCATTATATGTCTAATCTAGGAATAGCACATTGGGATGCAGTAAAAAAAGTTTTTAGATACTTGTAGGGTACCTTAGAGTACTCTATATGTTTTCATGGAATAGGATATGAGAATTCCTTGGATATTCAAGGCTATGTGGATTTAGATTGGGTTGGCAATGTTGATAGAAGAAGATCCACCAATGCATATGTTCTTACATTATTCGGTGGTGCAATTAGTTGGATGAATAAGTGACAAGTTGTGGTCACTTTGTCCACTATAGAGGTAGATTTTATGATAGCTACTCATGCTTGCAAGGAAGCCATCCTGCTTAAGATACTATGTTAAGATATACAGTTCAAATATGGTGCAAGGACAATTTACAATGACAATTAGAGTGCAATCTACCTAGCAAAGAACTGGACATTTCATGCCAAGACCAAGCACATCGATGTACAATATCATTTTGTGAGAGATATGGTTGAGGATGACAAGGCGAAGTTGGAAAAGGAAGAGCCTTTGGTGAATGTTACTGATGCATTAACTAAGTCTCTAAGCATAGAGAAGTTCAAATGGTGTTCAGAGTCTATGGCCTTCTTGGGCCCTAGCAATTAAGTCTAGGACACTATGGATCCCCTAACTCTTGCAAGGTGTTTGACAAGTGGGAGAATGTTGAGAATTGTGTCTCAACCTTGTAAGCTCTTTTTGAAAAACTCAATAATATTTTTAGAAAATTCTAGAATTTTTTTGTGGTAGTTTTCCACATGTTTATGAGTTGGAAAAAGGTGTATGAGTTGCTAAATATTTGTCTAGTCTCTAGAACAATGTAGAAGTGCTATTTTTAGAGTGTAGACAACTCATTATATGACTTTTATGGGTGTCCAAACTAGAGGACAACATTATGGACGAAAATGGTATTCTTGGAGTTACAAATTACAAGTAGGTAACATGTGGCATGGTTATTTTGCCCATGGTTTGGTAGAACTACAAATGGTTTGCAAGTGGAAAATCACTATAAAAGCAGGGCTTGGGGAGGTGTTTGAGTCATCAAGTTTAGTTTGCAAGACTGGTGTAGAAGGAGTCTCTCTAAGTCTAAGTCCAAGTTCGAGTTGTGGTGATGCACTCCTATAAGAACTTGCATTGCAAGTGTATTGTAATCTTCTAGATTTGAGAATACATTGTGTAGGTTTTGGAGGGTGGGGTTTTTTTGCTAGAAGGGTTTCCCCATGGTAATCATTGTCTTATGCATTCATTATTATTTTTATTATGTTGTCATGAATTTCTTGAGATCTCAGAAAAGTTTGCTAAATTTGCATAATTTTCCCCTCAAAGATTAGTGTAGGAAGTGATTCCGTGCACCTTTGCTTCCTTATAAGTAAAATTTCAATTCCAACAATTTATCCACTACTTCCAAATATTTGTAGAAAAGGCTTATTGAAAAAATATGTTGAGGAAAATGTTTTTTATTGAGTTGATAAGAGTTATGTTAGAAGAACCTTGAGATTCACACCAAGAAAGGCATTTATTATAATAAAAAGAAAAATAACATATTACAATTAGGACATTAAGTTATTCATAAGATTATTTATGATCAAAGTTCTAACCTAGATGATCAATCTTATGTAGAAAGTTACAAGGTTAAGTGATGATTATAGAAGAAAGGATTATCTTGAAATAATCATCTCCCTCTATAATAAAATAGCTAGTATCTTTTCATTGAAGAATGCAAGTGTTTCCTACCTACCAATATTCATACAAATAAAAATCATCACACCGATTAGCCCTCAAAAAATATCTACACCCCATTTACAAACTAAGGTTTCCAACTTCCAAGGAAATGATTATATAAAAGAATGCTATTTGATACTCTTGTAAAATTTTGGACAATCAACCCAATATAAAATCCCAAAGTGCACAACTCTTGGTGGATCCTTACAAGCATGGAATCTAAACACATCTTTCCCTTAAACTCCAATATTCTCCTCACAATGACTCCATTTTCATAGGCTACAAGTACAAAATCAAGTTTAGGAATTTATATCATTTAAAGGTTTCTTGGTGATCAATAATTTTTTTGAAACATTATATACATTTCTAAGATAACTCAAAAATAAGTTTGATGAACTAGGATGAATGGATTTTTTACCTCAAATAAGACTAAGGTCTATTTTAAACATTAAAAAATCCATTTATATAGTTCATAGTGAATGTGGTTCTCACAATCTTTAAGATTATACTTTTCATATTTCAGTAAGAGTTTTTGATAAGTCATCAAACTCTTGCTATTCAAAATAAAATACCATGATAACTTGAAAAAGTTAATTGCATTGAAGAGATATGATAGATAATGGACATTAACGGACATCCTAGACATGACTAAAATTTACATAATAATATTTTGTATACAAGAAAGTCTTGGTACCACAACTGGAAAAATTGCTATGTTTTCATTAATGTCAAACCCTATTGGTAAGTCATTTTGTATCTAAGTGAAGTTCCATATCAAGATTACTAATGAAGAGGACTTGAGGACATAAGATAACAAAAGGACCTAGAGTAAAGGTTTAGTTATGAGAAACTATAATGGGCACTTGATTAGTTAGAACTTCACAAGATAATGTGATTGTTGAATCATAACCTAAGTGGAGAAGACAATTATATTGAAGTCTAGAAGAAGTTATTAAAGAAGACAAGATGCATTGGCTTGACTAAGAAAAGAGTGGAATATTAAGGAACTAGAAGTATATGCCAATTGATGCTAGTGTTGACTATGAGAAAGTATAATCCAATAAAACTGCATTGTCATTCAAGTATAGGAAAGTATATCTAGTAGAATAATTAGTATAAATCGATTAATTCAGTAATGAGTGAGTGTTAGAACCTAGAGTTGGTTGAGGGACAACAATTGATAGTTTGTGAGGAGATCTTGATTTCTAGGCAACAAAATTAGATTCTTGGATTATGTAAAATGTGTTGAAGATAGTAATGCATGACCTAGAGTATTTAATACATAACAGACTATATTTAAGTGTTTCTATGAATGGATTCATACAGATGTTTTTAGAAGCCTCTAGATGAGTGTTGGCTAATAGTTTGTCCTCCTATTAGATTTAATAATTTGACTCTTCGATACCCAATGTTTTGGAGAGATAAAAGGATGTTTACCAACAAATAGGTTTGTGTATGTATTCTATCACTGCCCTCTAAATTAGAAGGTACAACTCGCTTATGATTTGCAATGATATAAAATGAATATGTTTTTATGAGATTAGAGGTTTCAACATTATAAGCTCTTACTTGACAGTAGTAAACCATAACCAAATTTTTTGTAGGCACAAACAATTCAGGCAAAACATATTTGAATAAGCTATCACACCCAATGGAATGTTGGAATTAAAATAGTAAAAGTAAACTTCTAAGAAAGAGTGGAGGGAGGGTTGGAGGGGGTGAATCAGTGCTTTAAAACTTTGACCCATAAAATATTCACTACACATCCATCTCACATATTCAATAAGTGAACTGAAATACCATGTAAAGCATATACATCTAAAGTATGTAAACCAGAAAGCATTCACACATATATGACACAAGATATGATTACCCATAAACCCTCTAATGAGAAGGTAAAATTTGGGAGGGGATGACACCCACAAATCTTCACTACTGTAGAAATAAAGTGTATCCAATGGAGGTTATAATGTTTGATCATGAAACATGATCTACACTATGAAAGGTCTACCCTATTAAAGGCTTATAAAGACTCTATTAAAATATTTCAACACCTTGTTAGAAGTGTGTCTGGTTAAAGGATGTCAACTTACAATTATGTAAGAACCTTGTTAGAGGATTTCAATATAGCCTGTTAGGACTGCTCTATTAAGAGATTTAATAGATTCACCCATTAGAACATCTCAACATTGATCCTGCGATTAACACTTTGATGCTTGATGATAGATAACATCTATTCTATTGTGTACTTGATCCTTCTTGATCATATGTCTCTGTGTTGTTCACTATTTCCTTCCTTTGTTCTCCTTTAACTAATTTTGGAATTTAGTTAAGATCATAATGCCTTGATCACTGTAAATTTCCTCATTTGTTCATGCAAAACTATCCTACTTCATCATTCATTCATTCCCTTTCACACACATATGAAATTTAGGGTTATTCCTCCTTAATAAAACCTAGCTAACTTAGGGTTAGGTATAAATCAATGATTGTGATTCACCCATATTGTTGTTGAAACCTTCCATTTACCTAATTGGGTGCATGTAATACAAAGGGATTCGAACTTAAGATTCTTCCTTATCAACAAAATATCATAATTCAATCCTTAACTTGGCCCAAAAATGGTTTACGTAGTAATTTGTGCCAATACAAATAACTATGACAAAACTCTATTACTTAGCATCTGAAGTCCTTGGTGCTTAGTAAATACTGACTTCAATGCAATCACTCAACATCTGAATGACTCACCATGCACTACTTGCTTAGCTCCTAAATTACTCAACACATACTATATGGTCTGCTCCTGAATCACTTGGAACATACTATCTACTAGGCACATGAGTGACTCAGCATATGAGTGATTCAGCATGCTCTAACTTATATGTTGTGCTCAATACATGTTACTTATTTAGCATGAACTAAGTAAATGACTTAAAGGTATAGACACTCACTTGCCAAAACCAATTTGAGATGAATAATCTCCCACTTTGACATGAGTGTCAAAAACACTTGGTCATACATTAATACTCTTATTTTTATGAGCGTAACATAAACTCTTATTCAACTTCTATACAATATTTCAAAATATCAAAATTTTGTAACATGACTTATACATCAAAATCTTATAACTCCCCCTGAGTTGTTTTCTCTATTTTGTAATGTATTTTGTATCAAATTTTTTCTCCCACTGAGTAGATTTGTCTCAACTGATGCTCTTTCTCTATCTACTCTTTTTCTATTTTTTTCTTTCTTCCTTGTACTCCCCCATTCTTGCACCCCCTTCGCTCTTACCCCCCCCCCCCCCCCCCCCTTTTGACACTGATGTCAATGGGTTATAAATTAATAATGTATTTGTCCAAAAATGATTTATGGACCTCAAGAATAATTATAAGAGCTACATCCCAATAATCACAAGATACCGCCAAAGACTTATTTTGGATGGCTAGCTCAGCAACAAGGTGCACTAAGCCATCTAATATAGAAACATTGGGGTTTTTCTTCATAAGTGTATCTCCATAGCCTAGCTAATTGTGTAGAATCTCCATGTGAGGAGTTAATGGAGACTAGATGTTGATCAGTTCAACCCTCATGTTGGTTTCATCTACTTGTAGCATTGCTAACTGACTTTGAGTTTTCAATAGGGTCTTCAAATGTTTATCACTTTGAGCTAGAGTCATGGGCAATTTGGCTCCAAATGACTGTATTTGACTTTCCAAGCTTAGGATGTGATTCTTTATCTCCTGTGTGAAGAGTGTAGGATTACACAATTGGGTGTATAGAGAGAAAATGTTCTTTAGTACCTTCTTCAGAATTTCTTTCTTAGTTGCCAATGCAAATTTTGTTAGTGCTATATCATTAGATATCTTTTCATTCACTTTGTTTTAAAAATTCTTCGCAGACCATTCTAATAATTTGGTATTAGTATCTAGGTCTATATCACTTATTCTTTCCAAGTTATGTTCATTAATTGTTAAATGATTAGCTTTGTTTTATCTCGAGTAGGTAGACTAAATGCGTTTAATAAAATGTCTTTGATCTCAATAAAAGCTTTCTTTTGCCTATGCTCTCTTCTGAGTAGTTCTTGATGCTTCTTTCTTGCTAAGGCCTCTTGAAGTATACCCATGTGCTCAATTATTATTGCTACATAATCAAACTTAGGAAATACAATTTTTTCATCTAGGATAAAATCTCCATAAGTTATTAGCTCTTCTACCTTAGATGAGCTAGGACTCAACACTCCAAATTACAATGGTTTTTCATCTATGCTTTGCCTCTGAAGAGTTTGATTGGAAGGAGTTCCTATTTCTAGTATTGTTACTAGTTGTTAAATTTCTTCTAGCTCCTTTGGCTTGGTTGTCACATTTGTCTCTTGAGGCTTTTCCTTTTCTGCCTCTTTGATTTTAGTTAGACCTTGAGCTTGTGCTAGAGGTGCAGGTACATCTACTTATGCCATTTGACTTGGTTTCCTATCATTGACTATCTTTTCCACCTTATCTTCTCCAACTATCTCAAGCTTGTCTTTTCCAGGTTCTTAAACAATTTTTGAGACTAGAGTGCTTTCAATGGGTGTATTGATAGTGCATCCTATTGTCTCCTTCCTTCGATATAAAACTAAGTGTGGTGAAGGTTCTACACTTGTGAGTTGAGGAGTGATTGTAGGTGTGTATTATGTTTTCAATTCCTCCCCTACAGTCATAGATTCTGACTACTAAATTTCATTAACACTTACCAATATAGGGTTGTCACATAATATGGCCTGTAGTGTGGATTGGACAAGTATTCTTTTCACATCTTCCTCTATTAGGGGATTGTTGTTTTGATTAGTAGGATCAAAAACATCATTTTCTATGATAGTTTCAATACTTAGGCTTATTACCAATGGAGGGTTGGCAATTAACATTTGTGTATCTTGTACGCTTTGATCTAGTTGCTGCTCTTCCTCAACTATTGTCTAATCATCAATATTTATATCCGTGTCTCCCTCAACTATTCCTTCTTCATTTTTTTCATATTCATCATCTTTTTTTGTGGCTATTCCAAATGTAATCTTTCATATTTGTTTGGACTTCTTTACAACATCCTCTATCTTGTTCTATAATATGCTAAATGCCCTATACTTAGGGACAAATCTCAAAGCATATTTCATTATGGCTTTAGATATTTGTGCCTATCTAAGTTCTGGCATAACTTCATCAATGGTTTTTTTTCCTAATTTTCTTCTCTTTGTCTAAACAATAATGCCATTTTTTCTCAACTCTATCATATAGACTCTTAGGTATGGAGTTGGCAATTTCTAGATGAGCCTTCTTAAAAGTAGCCATCATGGCATATATTTCCTCCTCTACTTGGTTTTTCTCCATCTTTCCAAGGTTATCAAATTAAATGTGAGAGAAACTTGACAAATTAGCATTGTTCCTAATGTTCTCACACAAACTATCTAGGTCTAAGGAGGGACTATGAATCACCACTTGGAATTGGCTACTATCATTAGATTTAGTCTTCTCTTTATCAGATTCAACCTTAGAAACATACTTTCTTCTTGTTCCTTTCTATCCTACACCTTCCTACTCTTTAGCCTTGGCTACCTCTTTAGTCTTCTATGTATTGGCTCTTGTACAAGCCCTTGTGGTAGATGATGTTGGTTTGAGCTGATTTGGTTTTGCGACCTTCTTTGGTTTTGTCACTGTAGGTGTCTTTGCCTTTCTTTTTTTCTTGTCAATAGAAGTAGGTGCTTCCATTTCTTATTCTTCCTCAATACCTTCTACAATTTCTATCTTCTCCCCTTGTTGATCCTCTCTTTGTCCTTGTGTTAGTGCTAGTGGTTCTTGAGCCTATGTGTCTTCTTCTTCTTCCTCTTCATAAGCTCCTTCACCAAAATTTTCTTTTAGTTTCTTCACCAATATTTTCTTCTTCCTAATTATAGAGGTAGTCTTCAACTGCATAGTGATTTTTGATTTGGCTAGTTCATAGTTACCAAATGCTTTGTCTTCTTTGTCCACTTCTTTTGCTAGTAATGTTGTGATTGTTGTAAAGGCCTAATCAATGTTTATCTCATAGCCTAATGCCCTTAGACATCTCACTCTAGGAATTATTGCCTAAACATATGTATGATCAGCATCAACTAGGAAGACAACATCATCATAATGTTTCTCCACTAGTGAGACTGGAATCCATAATATCTTCTTCATAGATTGTTTGAAATGTTTAAAATAACTAGTCATTATTGACTCAAAATTATTACCTAATTTTTCAATGACTTCCCCTATCTGTACTACAATTGATCTATTTGTCTTCCATGCAACCTTTCCAAATGTAGGAAATGCATTCTACACATAGAAGAAAATACATACCAAAATAGATCAAAATTTACATTGAGCACTCTTTTTTTCCCTTATTGCTCCCAAGTTTTCAATAATTTGCTACAACTGCAACTTGGCAAGATCATAAGTATGATCTTTCCTCACAATTTTATAGCCCATGTCCACTGCAATGCAAGGTATACTATTTAATATGATTTAATCATAAAACTTATGTGCTATTACACTCACTACAAAAGCTATCAGGGGATCTATGATTCTATCAATGATCATACCCCTTTTGTTCCAAATAGCTCCTGTGTTCTTTTCAATGACTTTCTTTTACTCACTTCTCATAGTCTTTGGCCAATCTAGTGTTGGATACCCTATTATCTTATGAACAATTTTCTTTATGATTTTAATTAGCCAATTTTGTAACCATACTAAGCTATCATGAAATTTTCTTAAGACAATCTTAATCTGCTCAATTTTCAAGACATTTAGAAAATCTAGGGCATGAGTTAACCCTTTCTTCTCAACAATGTTGTATTCCTTCTTCAATACTCCATTTTCACATAAATTTTCGTACTCTTCTCTAATTTTCATGGCACCTATAGTTCCAATATTGCAATGATAACAATTCATGATGTCTTATATCATTAAGACTCATGGTAATATCATAGACAATGCACAAAAAATGATCTTGCTTATATGTTATATCTAGAATAGCCTTGAAAATAGGTTGTTTAATCTTGTTACTAATTAACTAAACCTTTAAAACCTCTTTTCCTTCTACACCTTTCCCTTTTAAAGAACTAGACACCATCACATAAATCAATAGCCAATCAAATCTCCTACAAATAATTAGATAAAATTCTCTTTATTTTCTTTATCTCTTCATCTTCTTTCTCAAATTTAAATGATGTTAAATGAGTAGAAATTGACCAAATAGCCCTTAAAACACTATGATTAATGCTAAGTTCTTACATAGCTGTAAGCTTGCCATAAACTAATTTTTGGCTCATTCAACATCCACATGTCTTTCCTTTCACTCAAAAATAATTATGGGCTCGGCCTCAACTAACCAATTTCATTAGCTCAGCACCCACTACCATTTCATTCAGAAACCATAAGAAACTTTTCATTGTCAGTAGTAATATGAAAAAGTTGACAAAACTATAAAGTTTTTTCTTTGATTTCTAATAACACTTTGCATCTTTATTCATGCATATTTAATGTTTTCAGAATTAGATCCGTAGAACTAATGTATGGTATAACTTTTATATATCATTCCCACATACCTATTGATTTCTTTGTTTGATGAGGTGTGATCACCTAACCCATTGGGTGAAGTGATCCTATTTTCACTTAATGTGTTGCAATCCTCCTTTCTCTTCCATGTCTTGTTCATCTCATCTCAGATATTTTCAATATCTACCTTGCCTTTGCCTTTATTAAACTAACAACTTGGTGCCTATGACCTTGTTGGACACTATCGGCTGATGTGACTAGTCTTCAAACAACTAAGACATGTGATTTGATTCAACCACCTTTTGTAGTCACTTCTGAAGTGTGTTCTAATATAGTTCTGAGGAACATGTCCATACTCTTGATAGTAGTGACAACTATACCTTGTATTATAATCCTAGTTATAAAAATTACCATTTTTCTTTACATTTGTTTGCTTCTTTGATGACCAAATGGGTTTGAATCTACAGTCAAAAGCTCTATGACCATACTTTTGAAAATTATAACAATATCCTTCAAATCTTTGAATATGCATTTTCTTTGTTCTACATTTATGTGCCTAATGACCTTTTTTTTTGCACTTATGGAAATGACCCATGCTCTTCTTCTTAACATTCTAATTTACAACCTTGCTGCTACACACATTGCCAGTACGTACTCTCTTACTACAATTATGACAAGTAAGTTTTGAGTTCTTACCTTTGTTACTTATTTCTTCGATAATTTTGGATGATTATCCTTCTTTAGTACATTTTTATCCCTATCTATATGTATCATTGTTATATCTAGGACACCTCATCAATTATTCAATGTACTCGATAGCTTCATTTGGTTTATTGAAAATTTCAGCAAAATACTTTTCCCTTTCGAGATCATTGCTCAATTGTTCATTCCAAAACTTTAGTGTTGTTATCTCAATGTCCTTGGAATTTAGTTCATGGTTTGCAATCATCATTTGAATCAATGTTTCTAATCACATGTTAGCAATCCTAGTTATCTCTGATGATTTTTCATTTAGTCTACTAGTCAAAACTCTTTTGTCATATTCAATTATGACTTTGTCTTCCATAGCTTTCTTTTTCTGTCCAGTTACCTCACATGGTAATATAGCTTGTGATTCTTGTTCTATCTTAATATTTCCTATCTCTTCAACTAGAGTTTTGTTTTTTTTCCCATTAGATCAACAATTGTTGCATCAAATTTATTGGAGTTTTCATTTGCAAATAGCTTAGTTATGTCCATCTCTTGGTATTTTTTGTCATTCTCCTCAATAGAAATCTCCTTCCTTCTTCTCAATGATTTCTTTAGAAGATCACTTGCTTCATTCAAGTGATGTAGCATTCTATTTAAATTCTCCCATTCTTAATAATTTTTCCCAATTTATAGACTTTCATTTCCAAGATCTTTCCTCAAATTTGAAAAGCTTCAGTATTAGAGAACAAAGCTCTAATACCAATTGTTGGAATTACAATAAGAAAAGTAAACTTTTGGGAGGGGGTAGTGGGGCGATGAACTAGTGCTTTAAACATTGACCCATAAAATATTCACCACACATCCATCTCACATATTCAATAAGTTAACTAAAATACCATGCAAAGACTATACATCTAAAGTATGTAAACAAGTAAGCATTCACACATATATGACACAAGATATGATTACATAGAAAACCTCCAATGAGAAGGTAAAGCTAGGGTGGGGATGAAACTGACAAATCTTCATAAATATAGTAATAAAGTGCATCCAATGAAGGTTACAATGTTTGATCATGAAACATGATCTACCCTATGAAAGGTCTTCCCTTTTAAAGTCTTACAAATATTGGTATGTCTCACCCTATTAAATGATTTGAACACCCTATTGAAAGTGTGCCTAGTCAAAGGACTTCAACTTACAACTAATTAAGAACCTTGTTAGAGGATTTCAATACATCTTGTTAGAACTACTTTGTTAAGAGATTTAATTGATTCATCTATTAGAATGTCTCAACATTGATCCTATGATTAGCACTCTAATGCTTGATGATAGATCACCTCTATTATGTTGTGTACTTGATCCTTCTTGATTAGATATCTCTCTGTTGCTCACTATTTCCTCCCTCTATTCCCCTTTAACTAATTCTATAATTTAATTTAGATCATAATGCCTTGATCACCATGAATGTCTTGGTTCACACATGCAAAACTCTCTTATTTTTTCATTCATTCAGTCCATTTCGCACACATCTAATGTTTTAGGTTTCTCCTCCTTAAGAACTATATGCAAATAAACTTATTTCCCTTTGATCTTAGATTATGTTATCAATAACATAGATAGCTACAACAATCAAAAATAAAAATGGGCTTTAGACCTATATTTTCTCTTTTATAATGATTCAAATTGATAGTTTTCATCTCCCACCACATTTTTTGACATAAATCTATTCCAACCAAAAGAAAAATTATAGATTCTAGAAGAGGACTCTCTCATCTAGAATGTCATATAAATTTTAAATTTTTTGATATTATTTAATATTGTTTTCTTTCTCAAAATTGACATCTTCTCGAGTGTTAAAATATTTACTTGTAGAATTTTTTATTTACAATATACTATATCTAGTTAAAACACTATGAGCTCTATATAAGAGCATTCTTGACTTTGAGCTCTATAAAATTGTGTTTATATCTTATTAAAAAAAATCATAATAAATAGTAGGAGTTATTGAAACATTAGTTTTATGAAATAATTGTATTTTTTTAGTAATTGGATACTAACTAGTACAAAAAATGCATTTAATAGACATTTCCAATTGGAAAAGTTTGAGCCCATATATAACTTAGCTAGAATAATTTTATCAAGATCATATGTTTGAAAAAAAATGCATTTTAGATGGAAATACTCAAATTTAGTCATTCTGATAAGTCATCTTGAAAGGTGACATAGCATTGTACTTTTACCCCTCCTTTTTTTTCATTCATTCATTTCCTTTCACACACATATGATGTTTAGGGTTTCTCCTCCTTAAGAAGACCTAAGTGACTTAGGGTTAGGTATGATTAATAGTTGCAATTCATCTATATTATGGCTCAAACCTTCCCTTTACTTGATTGGGTACATACAATACATAGGAATTCCAACTTATTATTCATCCTTATCACCAAAATATTTTAATTCAATCCTTAAGTCAACCCAAAAATGGTTTACATAGTAGTTTATGTTAATGCAAACAACTATGAAAAAATTGTGTTACTTGGCATATGAAGTCCTTGGTGCTCGATACATATTGTGACTTCAATGCTATCACTCAGCATCTAAATGACTCAATACGCACTACTTTCTTGGCTCTCAAATCCCATGGCACATACTTTTTGCTTAGCTCCTGAGTCACTCAACACATAATGTCTACTCAGCACATGAGTAATTCAATATATGACTGACTTGGCATGCTCTAACTTATATGTTATGCTCAACATATGTTACTTGTTTCACATGAACTAGGTAAATGACTTAAGGGTGTAGAAACTCACTTGTCAAAACCAATCTAAGACTAACAATGAATAGAGTAGATTATCTTTAGATTTTTTACTCTTGCTTCTATTCTAAATATATATTGACCATCTAAAAGAAAAAGAGAAATGAAGAAGATAAACACATGAGGACAAATGAAATTGATTTCACTATCATCCTCTAATGAAATGAAATACAACCAATAACTAATAGATTCATACACATTCATCTTTCATTTCACAACTAAACTATCTAACATGTTATGAAACTAAGAATAGAAGAAACAAAACCATATATGAAGAAAGTAAATGGAATCACTAAACTGAAAACATCAAAGTGAAATGGAATTCATTTGATTATTTATACAATCATACATGATTGTGTTTCAACTCTTTATGCAAAATTACTCTATGCATGGGCAACAATTTACATGACAAGAAAATAGGGCAAGTGGAATTATAGACCAATTCACCATTGAGTTTGATGACCTCTATATTGTCAAATGAGACTACATTTATAGTTTTCTATCATCCCTTAGTTCAACAGAGCAAAATAGAAAAGAGAATAAAATATAAAATTATCCAATGATATGAACACATGGCATCTTTGCTATCAATGATTCTAGATCCATGGTACTTCTGAAAACATATGATGATTGTTTATCTTCCTACAAATTTAGAAAATCTTGAAGAAATCTTCAATTGTTCATATTCTATTTTAAGGCATCAAGTCTGTATAATTCATATTCCAATCGTCACAACAATTTTGAATTTTGACCATCAATCTTAAACCAAGAATCACATTTAACACACGACAAATGCCTTTATGTTTCCTTTGTAATATCCTCCATGGATACCTCCATGTACACATGTCAAATCATCATTACGTCACTATTATTAACATTTAGGAAAAAATTTATAGTGACATAATGATGATTGTTGATCTCTTCTTGTTCCAACAGTGATGATAAAAGATATTAACTCTCTATTTTTTTCACAATGCAGGTCCACTTTCCAACTACACACATCATGGTAGATAAGTGGCACTATTCCATTTCTTGGATGATCTAAAACTAGACTACTTTTCTTCATGGCACTTCATGGAATACAATGGGCCCATAAGGACATGTGCCATTCTATTGTTATGTTACTATGATTAATAATCAAACAACTTTCCATAGCAACATAACAAAAGCCCTTGATCTTAAGTTTGATCTATGGTGATGACTCTTCTAGTGATCTTACCCTCAATTAGGTCCAATGAGCATATGTCAACTCATCACTATTTCTCCATGAGTATTCTTTACATAACTCTCCATAGTGACATAATGACAATTGTGGATCTTTTAAGATCTGACAGATTAGGAGATTCATCATTAAATATTTACGATTCCATCTTTAAAATATCCTCCATCAATTTGGTCTTCATCTAACAATCTAGATTTATCCTCTAAGCATTTGACTTGTTAACTTTGTAACGTAGACATGAATATTAAATATAAGTCATTGATTTCACTGTAACAAGGGTCATACCACCTTTGAATGAGTTCTTTCACCATTTCTGATGATTTATTTTCTTCTCCTTAACTTTATCTCAATCATCTACAATTTGACATAGCATGGATATTTGTCTCCAACATGATTAGGAACAAAGAAAAATGAATCAACAAAATACCCAGACCTTCTTCTCATCAAGGAAACACATAAAAAACCCTCTAAAACCTAATCACCCAACCATTAGACTAGTGCATTACTCATATTATTTCCCACTTCGAGTGAGCTCAAAGGAATGATAAGAATAAAGGCCACCCTATTGGTGATCTAGACTTAGACTCAAGACAATGGCACTTGATTTGACTCAAACCCCTAGAGAAAAAAGATATGAACTAAAACATGGGCAACAACTAACTTTGTCTAGGATTTTTAAGCATGATAACGCTTGAAAAAAATTTAGCAATCTCTAGTTCAAGGTGAGAACTTGGAAACAAAAGGAACAGACTAAACTAGGAAAACAACAAAAAACTACCTTGGAAAATAAGCAAGTATTCTAAAGCAAATTATATGAAAGGAAAACCTACCTATCTAACTATTATGTAGGGGTTACCTACTGTTAATTTTGTATTTGATACAACTTCAAATCCTAAATATTATAAGAAAATGATAGGGTTTCTTGAGTGGGATATGCTAACTTGAAATATTTATTTTGATTCACTTGTATGATTTGAAATGCCCTTTCCAAAATATTGGAATTTGGAATGAATGTCTCTTATCCCATAGCAACACAAAATTTCCCTCCATGAATTTTCTAGGCCTTTCTATTCTATCAAACAACTTCATTACCCTTTGTTGATGTTCAGTAATTTTATCAACCATCTTTTCCCTTTCTTCTTGTAGTTTGGTAAGATACAGGATCCTCTTCTATAATCCATCCTTGAAAACATCCTCTTAAATCATAGTCTTTAATTTACTAGTAGCAAGCTCTAGAGGTAGTGGCAAATTAGCTTGCATTCCATAGACTAATTTAAAAGGTGATATTTCTATAGATCTTTTAGGTGTGGTTCTTTAAGCCCATAAAGAATCACAAATCTTCTTATGCCAACTTTCATGCTTATTTGAGAACAATTTTATTCAAAATATTAATAAGATTCTTATTACTAGACTCAGCCTGACCATTTCCTTGAGGGAGATAGTTAGAGGAATGCCCAACTTGAATACCATTACCATCGAAAAATTCAATAATTTATGAAGAAGAAAAATAAGATGCATTATCCATCATCAACTTCACAAGAACTCCAAACCTGAGTAGGATATGTTCTTTGAGAAACTCACATACCACTTCTGAGGAACTCTTCTTCATTGGCTTTGCTTCAACCCATTTACTAAAATTATTTTTGGTAGTTAATATATATGAATTTCATTTACTGGAAGGAGGATTGATTGGGCCTATAAAATCTAAACCTTGTCGATGGAAAGGAACTTCAATTACCACCAGCCTAAGAGGTAAAGAAGCAAGATGAGGTTTACTACTAAAGATATTGCATTTATAACAATTCACAACCCACTTATATGGATTTTTGAGCATGCTAGACCAATAATAACATTGCCTCAAAATGTTAAATGTAGTGACAGTAGAAGAAAAGTGTCTTCCACATGCTTCATTATGAAAATATGTGAACAATTTTACCTACTACTCTTTATCCACACATCTCAAAAATGTTCCATAAATTTCTCTCTTGTACAAGACATTATCATAAATCATATACTTCAAGGCTTTTGTTTCTAGATCTCTTCTTTTCTTAGTAGTCAAACCATTGGGGCATTCACCATATGTTAGAAAAAAAGCAATGTTTGAGAACCAAGGATCCTATAGACTTACCATAAGAACTTTTTGAGTATCTTATTCTTTGAATTGTTGATCTTCTACTAAGGCTTTACATAGTGCATTACCACTTACACATTTGGTTGGCTTTATTTATATATCATATTCTTGGACATTTTCTATCCACACTTTTCTATTTTTACAACTAACCTCTTGTTGTGTCAAAATACTTTTTACTAGAGGATTTGACACATATATAACTAGATGAGAGTGTAGCACCTAAAACCTAAAATTTTTAAGGGCTCTCACCAATATATATGCATATTTTTCCACCCATGAGTATCTTAATTCTTGATTGTTTAGTGGTATACTTATAAAAGCAATTGGAGCTTGTACTTTCTCTTTATTCTCTTGAATCAATATAGCTGACATACTATGTTTTGAGGCATAATAGTAAATGATGATTTATTTAGTGTAGTCTGGATGGACAAGCACATGGACTTTGGAAATCGCACCCTTGACATTTACAAAACCCTTTTTCTTATCATCATTCCATTTGAATTTTTTTTTTCCTTTCATCATATCAACTATACATTTAACTATTTCAGAGAAGCCAAGAACCAATTTGTTGGATTTTTAAAATGAACTAAAACTACTAAGCAATAAAATGCTTAATACCAAGATGATAATACTCACACAATCTAAAGACTAGCCAACTCTTAATAACAATAGTATGTGCAAAAAATTTGGGCCCAACTTCAACAAAAGCAAGGGTGGTTTTCTACTCTTCTAGCTCTGCAAAACCAGGGTGGGTATACCCAGGGATGATTCAAGACTGGGAAAACTATATGAGGATTATTTTTAGTTTCATTGTGATTCTCATATCAATTCCTTAAATACATACACAATTCTTGATAACTTGATAAACACATCCCACATAATAGATATGGCCAAAAATTCTTCTATAGATCTGCAGGTGTTCTCAGCAAAAGTGGCTAACTGAAGCTAAAATATTCCATGCAGACAAGTACTAGCCAACTTTAAGATCTAGAGGAAATAAAAGTAAAATTGATTTAATTCTACATTTTTGACAACCATTTGTGACATATTTCTCTTTCAACTAGATCAAATTTGATCAGTGCCTAATCCATTGGGGCTCAGAGTCTACTACAAATTTCTAGATCTAATTTTTTGCCTTACAACAAATTTCATTAGCAATTCTTATCAGAACTCATCATTCAAAATCCTTTCCCCTACTACAATAATCGTATCATATTCATCAGAGCTTTTACTCAATCCATTGAATTAACAATAGTGATAAACAAATATACAACCTAACTCAATTGCATTCAATTGCACAAGCGTTTACTTATACAAGCATCAAGATAACCAAATAATAGAAAGGAGACAAAGTTTAGAAAGAAAAGATATGGTAACAGTTCATAATTTGTATTCATTTTCCTTGAAAATTGTATACAATTTACAGTAAACTCAGAATGACCTTTAGAAGAGACACAACTCATCCTATATTCATGTATTCTCAAGATCTGACAGAGAAAATATACCACCAAATTTTACTCAATACAATGGACCAAAAATAGACTAAGCATATCACTTAGAAAAATAGAATTTGGACCTTCACATTGCCTTGAAAACTCACTTATATAGGTGTGAGTTGCAACAAGAAAAGGGAAAATGTGACTGATAGATGTCCTTTTTAAAAGAGGAAAATGAATACATCTATCAAAAAGAAAATGACTAACAGGAAGTTATGGTAATCACACATTCTCTTGCGGGCTTTTGTCTATCACCTCCTTTCGTTGATTTTGCTCCAACAGTGATTTTGTCGTATATGTAACTGCTAAGCTTGTCCCTGAAAAAATCTATTCTGATGATCGCACTCTATCCTCAACCTGTGGGTTTTGTCAAGATAACTACTTTGTGAAATTCATCTTTACTTCCCACTCTTCACTGATCATGCCAGGTTATAGAAATAGTGGAAAAAATACTTAGTGTGCAACCGTTGAGCAGGGAGATAGTGTAGTAGTCAAATATAAAAAAATGGGTAACTTCTGATTCCCAGACACATCTACTTTCTTAACCACCTTTTGACCAAAATTTTCCATCCACTGACACAAAAAAGGTGTATGCTAACAAAAAGCAAGAATGACCATACCTGTGAGTATGAAATCTTCTTCACCTTCCTCAAAAACTATGCACAGGATCCCACACATTTCTGTTTCCCTGGCATCAGGCTATGATATCTTGAAAATTTGTTTAAAGGATGATGTTATCGCTGAGAGGGCTATTATCTTACGAGGTTCATTCATTATCCTTCTCAAAACCTTGGTCACTTGATTATGACATCTTACCATAGTTTCAAAGGGATGAAACTTTAAGAAAACACTCAGGATTACTAGTTTTCCTCTATCAAAAATCCATATAATTCCATATGAGACAAAACACTTCTTTTCTACAAACCAGTTTGAACTAATATGCGGGATATTACAATCCCAGGTCCAAGTATTTTTACCTAGTAATCCCTCTGCTATCCACAACCCAAGATCTAATGAACTCTTTAGAACCATCCTTTGATTAAACCATACAGGACTGAATTTTTTTTGAAAACTATGGCATGAGAACTTACTTGGAGATTTTTTCTCTTCGTAACTCTACAATTTATCATTGAACCAATCGCTTCACACTCGTGCTAGATTTATCTCAATCCTTGCAGTAATTATCTTTGTTCATAAAATATTTTAAAATCTTTATTCGTGCAAGGTAAAATTGGGAAAATCTTGCCTATTATACTCTGTTATTAACTTCACATGCAAAAATTTTCACATCTTATTAATGTGTGGAGTGCCACCACCTTCAGCATTTAAACCTGCATCGTTGATCCTTTTAAATCATACGATCAAGGAATGAAAACCAAGATGACTTAATATTCCTTTTAGCACGCTGGCAGTCAAACCAATAAAATGCCTCCATCTGTATCTTTCTTTCAAAGCTAGTATTTTAAACTAGGCCCACAAATGATAAGGACACATGTCACTAACTTGTTAACTCACTATACTTATCTTTCAAGCACCTTTCTATAGTGAGCTAATGTTAGCCACTGATCTTGCTTTGATCATATGATAGATACTCAAAGTGACTTTTAAGAACACAATGGTGGGTCCCTTGCTTGTTAACTCGCTATACTTATCCATTGCACATCTATTCATAGTGAGTTAATGAGCACTGTCAATCAATACTTGATCTTGCAGACAACAATGTACTGCAACAGTGGTGGGCCATCACTCACTAACTTGCTATGCCTAAATTTCAAGCATTTTTCTGTAGCAAGTTAACAATGGCCTTTGATCCTAGTTCGATCTGGCGATCAAAATTCTTTGTGTGCTTTGTACATGGGGAGTGAGTCCATATACAACTATCGCTGAGATGGCTAAACATACTGGCGCACATATATACTCCTTTTTATCTATTAATGACATCACACATTGTTGGCCTTACCGCATTTGTGATTTTCAAGCGGGTTGCCACATCACTATTGGCAAAAACATTAAAAATTTGACTAGCAAACTCCTGGTAAATAGACGTTGGGACATAAAGCTCCACTTGCACAAATAAAAGCAAAGTCTGCACAAGATTTTCTTCAAGATCCTCAAAATCACTTCCTGTTATAAAAGAATGCCATATTTTCCAATGATCGAGTCCTCGCTAAGTTGCTACCAGGAAAGTGGTGTTTTACTCTGGCTAGTGGTTATAGCAACCTTTGACAGAATCTCATTTCTGGTAATAGAAGACAAAATTCACATTGATTGAAAACCTTACCAATAAATGCTGGTGTTAGAGAAGGTGGCCATGCACATTTATAATGTCGCGTCAAAACTTCCGCAGTCATATCAGTCTTTTGAGAGAACACTGTCCTTTTGCAAAATCTAGGCATTTGCTACATCTCCACTGGCAAGTCACATGAATTCTTTTGATAGCGACTTAGTGATTGTCGAAAAAACTTGGATTCCGGTGACACCATTCACAATTTTCTTCACATGCAACTATTCTCAAAATTGATGAGCCTGGGATACAGTACGTGCCAAAATTTACCTTATGCTTAACATTAATTCTCGTCTCTAGATTTCAGCCTTCAGTATCATAGACACATTTCATCGACTCGTTAACACGCTATATTTATCTTTCGAGCATTTTTCCATAACGAGTTAACAATGACCACAGATTCAAAAGGATCTGTTGGTGGGATAAAACTAACTCAACAAGGATTGAACAATAAACTCACACAGGCAGGAAAAGAATATTTTCTTATCCTCGTATTTTAAAAAATTCCGCGCTAGGAAAAATTTAAATAGAACGGGACATAGGGTTTTAATAAAATTTTCAAAGGCTATCAACAATATGACTTTAGCTAGAAATCGTATTCACCATTAATGGATTCCAATCTGAATTTTTTTATCTGGACAATAGAAACCTCTGATGCAAAAATTTAGACCAACACAATCTGCTCAAGAAATTTACCTAGCCAAAGAAAGACTTCACTCCAGTTTTACTCAATCATAGACTTCATTGTTGGATCACTTTAATTCTGTCTGGATCAATCTTCACTTCTTCTTGGGATATAATATGACAAAGAAACTTTCCTTCTATCACACAAAATATTGACCTCTTTGGATTCAGTGAGACACCACGATATCTATATCTTTGTAACACATTTTCTAGATCTTTGATATGATCTTTTCTCTTAGAAAGATTGTCAAATCATCAAGTTATATTACAATTCGTCTATCTTTCAAATCATCATAGGACAAATTCATGCCATGCTAAAAGGTTGCACCTGCATAGATTAGGCCAAAATGCATTCTATTGTTGGAAAAATTACCCCATGGTGTGGTAAATGCAGCTTTGAATAGATCTACTTCATTTACCTAAATTTGATTATATCTTTAAAATCCATCTAACATGGACACCATTTCTAAGATTACAATAGTTTGTAAGAGATGATCCATATTAGGGAGTGCAAAATTATCTTTGAAAGAGGCTTGACTTAGATTTATGAAATCTACACAAATCCTTATCTCTTCATTATTATTCCTTACTAGCACAATATTAACAACCCATGTATGTTGATGAATATGATATATAATCCTAGCCTCCAACATTTTGTCAATCTCCTTTCGAAGATTTCTCCTTCAACTATAGGGTTATATTTTCTTTGTTTCTACCTAAATGGTGTTGCTTCTAGTTTTAGAGGAATTTCATGCTTGAACTTCCTACCCATGCAATTATTTAGGTCATCATAGCTCCCCACTTTTCTTTTATCTCCCCACTTTCTTATTTATTTCCCCCCTTTTTGACACTTATGTCAAAGGGTCTATACATTTATGGTGTATCTATCCAAAAAGGATTTGTGGACCTCTATGATTATTTCCAGAGCAGCATCCTAATTCTCACATGAAACATCTAATGACTTTATTTGGATTTCTATCCCTACAGCTAGGTGAACTAGTACATCTAATGTAGAAAGATTAGGATATTTCTTCAACAAATTTTTTGCATATGCTAGTTCTTTATGAAGTATCTCCATATGGGGGGTAAGGGAGGCTTGGATATTAATCAACTTGGCTCTTATATTAGCCTCTTCTCCTATTAACACAACTTGTTGACTTTGTGATTGAAGTAATGAGTAAAAATGCTTCTCACTCTAAGTTGGGTTCTAAGGTAGTTGCATACATAAGACTTGTTAGGAATAAGGTATCTCAACCTTTTATAATTCCTATTCTTATTATTTGTTTTGTAAAATGTATTTCTTGCAAATAATGTTGATGTGTCGACATCTTGAATTGTGTGTAAGGAGATCATGACTAAAACGGTTATGACGGATTCTTATGACATGTAAGAGCTATGTTAGGAAGATTCAATGATAGGCGAAGACATGTGGCAACTATGATATTTGAGTACTATACACTCTACCCCAATAGTGGGGTTTGGGGTTCCTATTTTCTCAAACAATGGTAAAACCCTAATACAGTTTACTTTTTTGGGAGTAGCCCTAAAGTGAAGTGCATGTTATAAGCATTTTTAGGGTTGTGAAGAGATGCGATGTGAAAAAGGTGTATTGTTGGTACTGCAAGTAGCTACTGGAGTCTTTTGTTCTTGATGTTGAACTTTCATTGCAAGTGTGTTGTAACCTTGTGTTGAAGATAATGCATTGTGCAGGTTCTGAAGGGGTGGGGTTGTTTTACCGAAAGGTTTTTCCCCACCAAAAAATCCTTGTGTTATGTGTTCCTTTCTTTATCTATTTTCTGTATGCATGGTTGGCTACAATATTTTTGTTTACATGATATTGAATCTATAAGTGTAGAAGATTTTAATAGGATTTGCATCATACTTTCCTTATGAGATTAGTGTAAGAAGCTATTTCCGCACTTGAGTTTCCTTACAAGTGGTATTAGAGCTTGATCAATTTTTGATCCTAGTTTTTGGGTAGGGTTTTTTGAGCTAATCTCAAGTTGAGTGGGAGTCTTGTGCAGAGTATCATGAATCTTATTTGCAGATTGAGATGGTGAGTTCATCATATGGAAGAATGGAGGTGGAGAAATTTAATGGCACTAATTTCGAGTAGTGGAAACTCAAGATGGATGACTTGTTGGAAGATCGTGACCTATGGGTAGAAACTACAAGTACTACAAGACTAGAAACTATAGCTCAAGTAGGTTTGGCTATCAAAGACCATAAAGCTAAGGGTCTCATAAGACTCTATTTAACTGATGTAGTCCTTTTGAATGTTCTAGATGAGAAAACCACATATATTTTGTGGGAGAGACTTGGGGCCGTGTATCAGGCCAAATCTTTGGTGAAAAAGTTGTTCCTAAGGAAGAAGTTGTATTCTCTACAAATGGAGGAAGGTGGATCCTTAACAGATCATTTAAATGCATTTAATTTGTTGGCTGCACAGTTGACATCAGCTAGTGTCAAGTTAGAGGAGGAGGATCATTGCTACACACTTTTGTGTTCTTTACCAGATTCATGGGACCATCTTGTGATGGCTCTTAGAAGCACATTAGTCACCTTCAAAATGGATGATGTGGTGTCTTCGCTGCTATCAGAGGAGATGTAGAGAAAGGCTTCTATTTCAAAAAAAGAAGCCCTTGCTATTTGTGGGAGATCCACAGAAAGAGGGAAAAAAAATGACAATAAGTCTGACAATAAGGGTAGATCCAAATCCTGTGGGAAGTCAAAGACTTCTAATAAGTCCAAGGCAAAATGTTGGAATTGTGATAAGATAGGGCACTTTCGTAAAGATTGTAAAGAGCCTAAGAAGAAGAAGAAAGCCTCAAATTCTGGTTCTGAAAAATTTCAAGAAGATGGCGATGCATTGATCGTAGCTTTGGCAGCCCATGCATTTGATGATGTGTGGTTGGTTGACTCGGGTGAATCTTTTCACATGACCTCTCATCGAAATTGGTTCTCAAGATATGAAGAGTTTGATGGTGGAAAGGTGTACTTTGGTGATGATTCTCACCTAAAGATAGTTGGATGCGGAAGGTTCACTATCAAATTTCTTGATGGACGAGTAAAGAGAATCAATGGAGTTATGCACATTCCAGGTTTGGCATGAAACCTATTATCTATAAGTATGCTGAATGATGTTGGTGTGCAAGTTTTTTTTTCTAAAGATGGATGTAAGATGATGAGAGGAGCTATGGTGCTTGCTAAGGGTATTAGGAGAGGTACTTTGTTTCAACTTGATGCACACATTTCTTAGTGTAATAGTTCTTCTGTTTCAAAGAAGAGAGTAGCTATCACTTCATCACCACCATCTGAACAAGTAGTAAAGAAGACTGTGGTTAGTGGTTTTGATGGTAGTGCAACAAGTGTATCTAAGGGTGCAAACACTTTGGAAGGAAAGCTTCCTTTAGAAAAGACAATGTTGTGGCATTTGAGATTTGGTCACATTGGTGAGAAGGGTCTCAGAACCCTGAAAAATAAAAATCTCATTGAGGAGTTAAATGATTGCAATCTTGAGTTCAAATTCTACGAAAATTGTGTATATGGTAAACAAAATCATGTTTAGTGTTACTCTAGTTCTCACAAATCTTCTGATGTTTTGGATCTTATTCATTCTGATGTATTTGGTCCTGTAAAAGTTCCTTCAATATCCAAGTCTATATTTTTTGTATCTTTCATAGATGATTATAGTAGAAGGACATGGATTTATTTCCTTAAAATTAAGACACAAGTCTTCAGTCAATTCAAGGAATTTAAAGCCCTTCTAGAGAATCAGACTAGTAAGAAGATTAAGTGTGTGAGAACTGACAATGGTGGTGAGTTTTTCTCAGCAGAGTTTGAAAAGTTCTGTAAAAAACAAGGTATCAAGAGGCATAGGACAACTCCATATACCCCATAGACAAATGGAGTTGTAGAGAGAATGAACAGGACACTAATGGAGAAGGCTAGGAGTATGCTTAGTGGAGCTAGTTTAGAACAAAGGTTTTGGGCCGAAGCTGTGGTCATTGCTTGTTATCTGGTTAACAGATCTCCTACATCAGCCCTTGTTGGTAAGACACCCATGGAGGTATGGTCTGGTAAGAAGCCTTCAATTAGACATCTTCATGTTTTTGGTTGTGAAGCTTATGCACATGTTCCAATGGAGAAAAGATCTAAGGTGGAAAACAAAGCTGTTAAATGTATTTTCATCGGGTACAATGCTGGTGTGAAAGGATACAAGATTTGGGATCCTATGACTAGTAAGGTGTTGTATAGTAGAAATTTTACTTTTAGAGAGCTAACATCTTCTCCTATTGTGCTACAACTAGATGAAAAAGAAAAGGAAAAATATGTTGTTCAGTTGCCTTCTACCCATGAGAAGACTAAACAGAGAGACCATGTTGGGTCTAATGATGAGGAGAGCTCTTGCAGCTTTGATAGTTTAGAAGAAGAGGAAGAACAACCTCAACCTCAGCGCTTGAGGAGATCCACGGGAGAAAGAAAGAAACCAAAAAGGTTTGGTTATTCTATGTTAGATTCAAGTTGTGCTTTTGCTTTGAATACTAACACTGATGAGCCTAGATCTGTGAAAGAGGCTTTGGACATGGAAGATGCAGGTTCCTGGATTGAGGCTATGGATGATGAGATGGCTTCATTAGAGAGAAAAAAAACATAGGACCTTGTACCTTTGCCTAAAGGGAGAAAATCTATTTTCTGTAAATGGGTGTTCAAGAAGAAATTCTATGCAGATGGCAGTGTTGAAAGGTACAAAGCTAGATTGGTTGCAAAGGGCTATTCACAGGTAGAGGGAATAGATTATGGTGAAATATTCTCTCCTGTTGCAAAGTTGACATCCATTAGATTTTTGTTATCTCTTGCTACATCATATGATTTAGAGATAGAACAGATGGATGTGAAGACAACTTTCCTTCATGGTGATTTGGAGGAAGAGATTTATATGTCACAACCTGAGCACTACATTGTTAAAGGTAAAGAATCCTTAGTTTGTAGATTAAATAAATCTTTATATGGTTTGAAGCAATCTCCTAGCCTTATGTGGTACCTTAAGTTTGATGCCTTTGTGTTGACAATTGGATTTGTAAGATCGGAATAAGATCATTGTGTTTATTTCAAAATTGAAAATGATCGCCTTCTTATTGTTGCATTATATGTTGATGATATGTTGTTGTTTGGGAAGGGTAAGGGTATGATTTCTGATTTTAAATCTTAGTTGTTAGAACAGTTTGAGATGAAAGATCTTGGGGAAGCTAGGTACATCTTTGGTATGGAAATTAGTAGAGACAGGGCTAATAGAAAAGTTTGGTCGAGTCAGAGTAAGTATGTGAAGTCTGTGTTGGACAGGTTAAACATGGAAGATTGCAGACCACGATGTGTTCCTATTCTTGTGGGAAAAAAGTTATCTGTAGATGATTGTCCAAAATATCCTAGTGAGGTGGAGGACATGAGTAGAGTACCTTATGCTAGTCCAGTTAGCAGTCTTATGTATGCTATGGTCTGTACTAGACCAGACATTGCCCAAGCAGTGGGAGTCTTGAGTTGATTTATGGCTAAACCTAGACAGATACATTAGGATGCAGTTAAGTGAGTATTCAGATATTTGAGGGGTACATCAGATTAATCCATATGTTATCATGGTAACTCTTTTGGATCTCTGAATTTAGTTTGTATTCATGGGTTTGTGGATTCAGATTGGGCAGGTGATATTGACCATTAGAGATCCACTAGTGCCTATGTGTTCACTATGTTTGGTGGTGCCATCAGTTGGATGAGCAAGCGATAACTTGTGGTTGCTTTTTCCACTACAGAAGTTGAGTACATGGCTACTACTCATGCTTGTAAGGAAGCCATTTGGCTTAAGATATTTTTTTCCGATGTTGGTGTTGATGCAGAACATATTACTATTTCATGTGACAATCAGAGTGCTATTTTCCTTGCAAAGAATCCAACTTTCCATGCCAGAATGAAGCACATTGATGTGCAGTATCACTTTGTGAGAGATATGGTGGAAGATGGAAAGGTAAATTTGGAAAAGGTAGATACTATGAAGAATTTTGTAGATGCATTAATGAAACCAGTGGGTACTGAGAAGTTCAGATGGTGTTCGGAGTCTATGGTCCTTTTGGCTAATAGCAGTTAGTTCCTGTTATGTTCCTATTGCTCTTACAAGGTGTTTGACAAGGGGGAGAATGTTAGGAATAAGGTGTCTCAACCTTGTATAATTCCTATTCTTATTATTTGTTTTGTAAAATGTATTTCTTGCAAATAATGTTGATGTGTCAACATCTTGAATTATGTGTAAGGAGATCATGACTAAAACAGTTATGACAGATTCCTATGACACATAAGAGCTATGTTAGGAAGATTCAATGATAGGTGAAGACATGTGGCAACTAAGATATTTGAGTACTGTACACTCTACCCCAATAGTGGGGTTCGGGGTTCCTATTTTCTTGGAAAATGGTAAAATCCTAATACGATTTACTTTTTTGGGAGTAGCCCTAAAGTGAAGCGCATGTTATAAGCATTTTTAGGGTTGTGAAGAGATGCGATGCAAAAAAGGTGTATTTTTGGTACTGCGAGTAGCTACTAGAGTCTTTCGTTGTTGATGTTGAACTTGCATTGCAAGTGTATTGTAACCTTGTGTTGAAGATAATACATTGTGCAGGTTTTGAAAGGGTGGGGTTGTTTTATTGAAAGGTTTTTCCCCATCAAAAAATCCTTGTGTTATGTGTTCCTTTCTCTGTCTATTTTTTTTATGCATGGTTGGCTGCAATATTGTTGTTTACATGATATTGAATCTGTAAGTGTAGAAGATTTTAATAGGATTTGCATCGTACTTTCCTTATGAGATTAGTGTAGGAAGTTTTTTTTGCACTTGAGTTTCCTTACAAGACTTTTAAATTTTTCTCCAGACTCAAAATTCTATGGCTTGTTTCTTGAGTGAAGAGTGTGGGGTCACATAGTTTGGTATACAATGAGATAATGTTCTCAAGTAGCTTCTGTTAGATTTTGGTGACTGATTAGGAAAGTACTATACATACTATTTGCCATTCGTAGAATTTTTTTTGGTACTATTCACCATTTTTAGATTGGCCACTAAGTTATGGCTAATTATGGCCAACATGCTATAACCCTAAAGTGGTTTAATACTTGTATAAAAGGGTTTAGGGTTGGGTTTCTTTTTTTTTTAATGTTGTGATGCGAAATTGGTTCTTGCAGCAGTATTGAGTTGTAAAGGATTACAGATTGTAATTAGGGTGTAATCACTAGATTTTAATAAGATTGGACTTGCTATTTGGTGGATGTAGCCCAGGGATTGGGTGAACCACGTTAAATCTTGGTGTCTTGTGTTCATTTTTGTGTGATCTATTATTTTCTGTTATTGGTTATATTTGCATGTAGTTTTTATTTTTGTCTGTGGTTTATCCTAACAAGTTGTATTAGAGCTAGGTTTTTTTTTAGTTATCCTCTATAGGAAAGTTTAATACTATTACTAGTCAGTTATCTTCTATGGGTATCAATTTTGATGAAGAAATTAGGGCTCTCTTGATTTTGTGTTCTTTGCCTGAAAGCTAGAATGGCTTGGTAATTGTGGTGAGTAATTCTATTCTTGGATCTAGTATCCTAAAATATGATGATGTGATCAGTGTTGTTTTGAGTGAGGAAACTCGTGGGAAATCATTAGGTGGATCTACATCAAGAAGTACATTGAATGCACAAAGTAGGGGCAGAATGACTGAGAGAGGAAGTAACTCTAGAAATCATGGGAAATCAAGAGGAAAGTCAAAGGGGAGGAGGTCTCAATCGAGAGGACCAAATGATTGCCAATACTGTGGGAAACCAGGGCACAAAAAGAAAGATTGTTGGAATCAAAAGAATAATGAAGGAGATAAATTAGATGGAGACAAGGAGGAAAATGTGGTAAGTAACAAATTCGAAGAGGATGCTTTTCTTCTATCTTTACAAAGTGTAGATGATTCATGGGTTTTAGATTCTGGTACTTCATTTCATGCTAAACCTCATAGAGGTTATTTCATTGATTATGTCCAAGGGAATTTTGGGCTTGTTTATTTGGGGGATAATGAACCCTGTCAAATTGTTGGAAAGGGAAAAATTAAGATTAAGCTGTAGAATGGGAATCATTGGCTACTACATGAGATAAGACATGTTCCAAGATTGAGTAGGAATTTAATTTCAGTAGGGCAACTTAGTGATGAGGGTTGTGTAATTACTTTTAATGATAAAAATTGGAAGGTTTCAAAAGGTTCCCTTGTAGTAGCAAAAGGTGTGAAAGTAGGCACCTTATATCTTTGTACAGGTCATATTGTTCCTTCTACTTTGATTATTTCAGAGAAAAATGAATGTTCAGGAAACATTGTTATAGTTGAGTAGGGAGAACAAATAGCTATTGCAAATTCTCATATAGCACTGTAGCACAACAGACTTGGGCACATGAGTGAGAAAGGTATGAAAGTACTTCATTCAAAGAAAGTTTTGCCGGGTCTGAAATGTGTTAATATGGATTTTTGTGAAAGTTGTGTTTATGGAAAACAAAAGAGAGTGAGTTTTGTAAAGACTGGGAAGAAAAACAAAAAGGAGAAATTAGAGCTTGTACATACAGATGTATAGGGACCAGCTCAAGTATCTTCCCTTGGTGGCTCTCATTATTATGTTACATTTATTGATGATACAACTAGAAAATTATGGGTTTATTTCCTTAGACACAAATCTGATGTATTTCAAACTTTTAAGAAATGGAAATGCTTGGTTGAAAATGAGACTCGTAAGAAATTAAAATGTTTCAGATTTGATAATGGTGTTGAGTATTGTAGTCATAAATTTGAAGATTATTTCTCCTCTAATGGTATTCATAGACAGAAAATTGTTCCAAGGACTCCACAGGAAAATGGAGTGGCTGAATGCATGAACAGGACTATAATGGAGCACACAAGGAGCATGAGGTTTCATGCCGGGTTTCCCTTACACATGTGGGTGAAGGCTATCAATACTACAATATATTGGATTAATAGAGGTCCCTCTAGTCATTTGGGCTGTGGTATTCTAGAGGAGGCATGGACTGGTAAGAAGATGAGTTATTCTTTTCTCAAGACCTTTGGTTGTGAAGCTTTTGCTCATATAGACTCTAAAAATAGAACCAAGCTAGAAGCAAAATAAAAGAAATGTGTCTTTGTTGGATATGGCATTAATGAATTTGATTATAGGCTTTGGGATTTTGAAAATCATAAAATTGTTAGAAGTTGGGATGTCATATTCAATGAGAAATGTTGCACAAAGATCTGTTGCAACAACATGAGAAGAAAGAAGATGATTATGTAGTGTTGGATGATACTCCAAAAGCTATTGTTCCAACCATTCTTCATGATGTGCAACAACTGCAACAACAAATACCACACACACCAGTGAATGTTAGATGGTCAACGAGGAAAATTAGACCTCCACAAATATTTTCTCCCTCTTTGTATTCTATTTTACTTACTGATGCTGGTGAACCTAAAAGTTATGATGAAGCTGTGCAGGTGGATACTAAGATTCAGTGGGAATCTGCAATGAAAGATGAAATGGACTCTTTGCTGAAGAATAAGACATGGGATTTGTGCAAGTTGCCTGCAAGTAAAAAGGCTTTACAAAATAAGTGGGTTTATAGGTTGAAATAAGAGGAAGGAGGTAAGAAAATATTTAAGGCCAAGTTAGTTGCAAAAGGATTTGCACAGAAAAAGGGAATTGACTTTGATGAGATATTTTCTCCTGTTGTTAAAATGACTTCTACCTGTACTATTTAAAGTCTTGTGGCTACTAAAGATTTGCATTTAGAGTAGCTGGATGTTAAAACAACCTTCCTTGATATTGATTTTGATGAAGAAATCTATATGGCTCAGCCACAAGGAGTTGAGGTCAAAGGTAAGGAGAAATTAGTGTGCAAATTGAAGAAAAGTTTATATGGCTTGAAGCAAGCACCTCGGTAATGGTATCTGAAATTTGACAAGTTTATGCATGAGCATGGCTATAACAGGTGTCATTTAGATTATTGTGTTTATTTTAAGAGGTTTGATGATGATAGCTACATTATTTTATGTTTATATGTTGATGATATGCTTGTAGCTGGGTCGAACATGGATCATATTAAGGGGCTGAAATGCCAGTTAGCACATGCATTTTCTATGAAGGATTTTGGAGTAGCAAAACAAATCCTTGGTATGAAGATTTGTAGAGATAGGAAGAATAGAACATTAACACTATCTCAGGCTGATTATGTTGAGAAGGTGTTGCAACGTTTCTCTACGGAGAATGCTAAAGCTATCAGTACACCTTTACCTAGTCATTTGAAATTGACTAAGGATATGTGTCCTAAGACATAAGAAGAGAAGGGTAAGATGTCCAAGGTACCCTATGCTTCAGCTATAGGAAGCTTGATGTATGCTATGGTATGCACTAGGCTAGATATTGCCCATCCACTGGGAGTTGTTAGCAGGTATATGAGTCATCCAGGATTTGAGCATTGGAATGTTGTCAAGTTGATTCTCAGATATTTGAGAGGAACATCCAATAAGTGTTTACACTTTGGGGGCTCTACTACTAATTTACAGGGCAATATTGACTCAAATTTGGCAGGTGATATTGATACCAGGTGGAGTACTATAGGTTATGTCTTTACTATTGGTTGGGCAGCCGTGAGCTGGGTTTCTAGGTTACAGAAGATTAATGCTCTATCCACTACAGAGGCAGAGTATGTTGCTACTACAGAGGCAGCCAAGGAGATGATATGGCTTCAATTCTTCTTGGAATAATTAGGACATCCTCAGAAGGATAATTATTTGTTCGTAGATAGTCAGAGTGCTATTCATCTTGCAAAGAATTCAGCTCTGCATTCTAAGACCAAACACATACAATTGCAATACCATTTCATTCGGTCAGTTTTGGAGGATGGGCAGTTAAAGTTGGAGAAGATACATACAAATGACAATCTAGCAGATATGTTGACAAAGGTTGTAACATGGGAGAAGCGAAACTCCTCTTCGGCTTTGGTTGGTCTTTTAGACTGAACATGAATAAAAGAACAATAGAGTCCAGGGTGATTTGATGTAGTGGGAGCCCCATGTGGTAGTGGTATTGCTACAAGATCAGTCTCCAAGTGGGAGATTGTTGTTTAGTGTGGAGCCTAATTAGTCCCCAAGTAGGAGATTGTTAGATTGTGGTGACTGATCAGAAAAGTACTATACATACTTCATAATTAGTGGGGTTCGTAGAAATTTTTTTGGTACTATTCACCATTCATAGATTCACCACTAAAGTTATGGCTAATTATGGCCGACATGTTATAACCCTAAAGCAGTTTAATACTAGTATAAAAGGTTTTAGGGTTGGGTTTTTTTTTTTTGATGTTGTGATGCAAAATTGGTTCTTGTGGCAGTATTGAGCTGTAAAGGATTATGGATTGTAATCAGGTTGTAATCACTGGATTGTAATAAGATCAAACTTGTTGTTTGGTGGATGTAGCCCAGGGATTGGGTGAACCATGTTAAATCTTAGTTCCTTGTGATCATTTTTGTTTGATCTATTATTTTCTATTATTGGTTGTATTTGCATGTAGTTTTTATTTCTATCTGTGGTTTATCCTAACAGTTTCTTCACTTTATCAATTTTTGTAGCCAATTCAACTTGCATTAGTGCTATGTCACCAGATATGTTTTCATTCACTTTTCCTTGTAATTTCCTTTCAAATCATTCCAAAATTTTGGCATTAGTGTCTTGGTCTTCATTCTTCACCTGTTCCACAATTTTTGATAATTGTTCAAATAGCAGCTTTGATTCTTTAGGTTTTGGTAAGTTGAATGCATCTAAGAAAATGTATTTGATTTCTTATAATGCTTGCCTCTATTTATACACCTTTCTTAGTATTTCCTAAATTTTTTCTTTTCCAAGGCTTATTGCATTATGCCTATCTAGCCTACTATTATGGTTGCATAATCATACTTAGGTATCACTATTTCTTCATCTAGAGTTACATCTCCATAGTGAATTACCTTAGCAACCTTGGAGGAACTTGAGTCTAGTGCTAAGATCTATAATGGTATAGCTTCAATGCTTAGTTCCTGAAGGAATTTTGTAGGAGTGCTAGATGTTAGTAATCTTACCAATGCTTGAGCAACCTCTTGTTCCTTCTCCTTTGGTATATCCTTACTTTCTTCAGATATACTATGATCAATTATAATTATTTGAATTGCACCTTTTGTTTGTGTTTTAGGTATAGATGTGTCTTTCTATCATATTTTCTCTATTGTGGTTTCCTTTTCTTCTTCTGTTCTATTCTATTTTTGTTCAACCAAATCAACTTTAATAAATGTGTCAACCTTTGTGGATGTGTCTATTGATGTTTTTATTAAAGGTTGAGCACTAGTAGTCGAAGGGATGGTAGAAGGTGGTTCTTGTGTGTTCACCTTATACCTTGTAATGCTAGCTACTACCTTCTAAAGTTCATCAACACTGACCAATACTAGATTTTCACACAATTTGGCTTGTAGTGTGGATTGGTCAAGAATATTCTTTAGATCTTCTATAGTTAAAGGATTGATGTTCTGAGCTGAATTATAAGGAACATCCTTAATAGTTATAGTTTATGTAGGTATACTTGTGTCATGTGGAGGGCTCATACTAGGCACTTGTGTGTCTTGCACACTTTTTTCTTCTTGCTACTCTTCAGTTGTAGCCATGTTATCTTTTTCTTTTTGTGTCTCCTCCACAATAATATTCTCTTTTTTATCTTCTTCCTCCTTATCAATGTTGTCATCATAACTATTTCTTCCCTCAAAGGGATCTTCTTCTCCTTCTTTGATAGTTGTCAACCCATAGATCAATTTTGGTGCTCAAAATTATTTTGAAGGATGCCAAATGCCCTGTTTTTTGGTGCAAACCATTAACCATATTGCTTATTTTCTTTGACAATTTGTCCTTTTGTCAAATCCGGCATCACCAGGCCTAGTGTGGATTCTCTAATTTGTTTCTCTGAGTTTAAACAATAATGCCACTTATTTTTAGCAAGTGTAGGCATTGTATTATCTAATTGAAGTGGAGGGTTCTTGAATTTAGACATCATTGCATATATTGATTCCTCAATAAAATTTTTTCCTTCTCTACCAAGTTTCCCAAAATCAATGTTTTTCAAACCTATCAAATCTGCATTGTTTCTAACATTTTCACAGAGATTGTCAAGATTAGATTTTGGTGTGTGACTTACCACTTTAAATTGGCTTGTATATTTAGATTTAGTTCTTTCATCATTAGTCTCTAGTTGTGCAATCTATTTTCTCCTTTTCTTCTTTTGCTTTGGCCCTTCTTTTTTTGTAGCCTTGGTCTTTTCTTTAGCTTTCTCTTTGGCTTTTTGTGTAGTGGCCCTTGTGTTTTCCTTGGTTTTTGGTGTTGTAGGCTTTTCTTGGCTTGGCTTAGCAATATTTTTAGCTATTGTGTTTGCCACTAGCTATACTTTGGCCTTTCTCTTCTTTGGTTCTACCCATTCTAGTACTTCCTCTACTTTCTCAGTACCTTCTTCCTCAATGTCCTCACCCATGCCTTGGGTCAAAGCAAGAGGTTCTTGGGCTTGTTCCTGCTCTTCCTCTTCTGCACCCTCACAAAATTTAGCCTTGAGCTCCTTTATCAGCTTGTCTTTCTTCTTCAGTGTAGAAGTAGTCTTCAATTCCATTTCAACTTTGGATTTCATAACATCATAATTACCAAATATCTTGGTACTTTTATCAATCTCCTCTACTAGGAGTGCAGTGATGGTAGCTAAGGATTCATCAACATTTATTTCATATGATAGAGGTCTTAACCATCTTACCCTAGGTACTACTACCTATACATATGTGTAATCAAAAGCTACAAGAAAACAAATGTCATTGTAGTATTATTCAACTAAGGAGATAGGTATCCTCAACCTCTACTTCATAGAATTCTTGAAGTTTTCAAAATAGCTTGTCATAACTATTTCAAAATTCTCACCCATTTGCTCAATATATTCATTGATTTGTACAACCACTGAGTTGTTGGTCTTCGAACCTATTTTTCTAACGAATGGGAATTCATTCTGTACTTAGAAAAATATGCACACAAGTATTGATCCAAGTTTTCTTTGTGCACTTTTTGTCTTTCTAATGGCACCTAGGTTCTCATTTATCTGTTGTAATTGAAGTTCTGCAAGATCATAAGTATGATCTTTCTTGACAATTTTATAGCCAACATCAACTGCAATGCATGGTACACTATTTAACCTACTTGATTGATTATTTTTTTGAGAAATAAATCTAACAAAAAACTCAAGTAGAGGATTAGTGATGGTATCAATTATCATTCCTCTCTTGTTTCATTTAGCTCCTATGTTCTTCTCAATTACTTCTTTTGAGTCACTTTGTAGGGTCTTTGGTCAATCTAGGGTTGGAAAACTACTCACCCTATAAACAATTCTTTTTGGAATCTTCCAACCATAGACATCCATCATGTATTCTACTTAACACTGTCTTGATCCATTCTATTTGGAACACCATGAGAAAATCTAGGACATAGGTCAAACCCTTTCTCTCAACAATTTTAAATTCTTCCTTTAGAATGCCATTTTCACACAACTTATCATAATCTTCCCTTATTTCCATATCAACCATACCTCTTACTTTGCAATTATAACATATTCTTACATCTTAGACCATTATAACCTTAGGTGGAATCATGGATAACAAGCCTCACAGGTCATTGTTATAGGCTATGTTTGAGATGGTTTTGAAATTTGGTTGTTTGACCTCATTGCTAACTAATTGGACATCAAAAACTTCTTTCTCCTTCACATTCTTTTAACTAGAAGACATTTTGACAAACTAGGGTTTAACAAATTTTAAACTATGCAACATGGCTTATGAAGAACACCTTGAAAATTTGATGAATTTGTTGCTGGATCATTGCTAGGATCTTTGCAAACTTTTTGAGCTAGATTGTGGATTGCCTCTTCAATTTTTTTTTCTCTCAATTGAATTCATAATGACAAAAAAAACGTGAAAATTGACCTTATACACTTCAAAACTTTGCATTTGATGCTTGTTACTTGTACAATTGTAAACTTGGCATCAACATGATTTCTTTTCCACTTGACATCTATAGAGAATTCCCTCACTCAGTAGTTACTACAAGCTTGGCTCTAACTATCTTTGACTAGCAACTCGTCACTCACTAGTATTTCACTCAGCATACACATAAGACTTTCCGTGCTTGGCAACAACATGAAAACTTGAAGATTTAACCTTGAATTTTCCACAACTTCTTACATCTTAATTCATGCTAATTTAATCTTTTAAGTGCTTATTTATTTTTGAACTGATGTATAATGCAACACTTTAAGTATTAGTTCCACATGCCTTTGGTTTGCTTCATTTCATGAAGTGTGACCACTTGACTCATTGGGTAAAGTGATCCCTTCTCCATTTGATGTAATGCTAGCATCCTTCTTCTTCCATGTCTTATTTATCTAATTCCTGATATGTTCAACATCTGTCTTTCCTTTACCTTTATCAAATTCACAACTTGGTGCCTTAGACCTAGTTGGACAATGCTTACTTAGGTGACCAGTCTTGGGATAGTTGAAACATGTAGTTTGACTCAACCATCTTTTGTAGTTACCACTGAAGTGATTCATAATGTAGTTTTCAAGTACATGTCCATATTCTTGACAATAGTGATAGCTATATCCTTTATTGTAATCCCAATCATAAGAGTTTCCATAGCTTCTTACCTTTATTGGCTTGCTTGATGATCATGCAGACTTGGATCTACATTCAAAGGCTCTATGTCCATACTTCTAATAGTTGTAGCAATATCCTTCAAATTTTGGTGCATGCATAGTTCTGGTTCTACATTCATGTGCCTAATGACCTTGTTTATTTCACTTATGACAATGAGTCATGTTCTTAGGCTTAGCATTTTGATTTGTATTCTTGCTCTTGCACACATTAGCTATATGTCCTTCTTTACCAAAATGATGACAAGCAAGTTTGGAATTCTTAACTTTGTTGTCCCTTTCCTTAGCAAGTTTGGATTATTCTCCTTCTTCTATGCTTGTGTAGCTCAATCTTGATGTATCTCTACTGAATCTGGGGGATTTTAGTAGTTGCTCAAAGTACTTGATGGCTTTATTTGGCTTGTTGAAAATTTTAGCAAATTTATTTTATTTTTTTAGGTCATTCTATAGTTGTTTATTCTACAAATTCAATGTAGTTATCTTAATGTCCTTGACATTCAACTCATGATGAGCATTCATCATTTGGCTTAATGTATGCAATTGCATGTTTGAGATCCTGGATAGCTCTATTGACTTTTCTTCCAATCTGTTTGCCAAAATTCTTTTATCTTCTTCAATCAGGGCCTTGTCTTCTATACCTTTCTTCTTTTGTTCATTCACCTCACACATCAGTATAGCTTGTGATTCTTGCTCCAACTTGAGATTTCTGATCTCTTCATCTTGTGCTCTATTCTCTTCCATTAGATCTGTAATTGTTGCATCAAATTCAGTAGAGTTACCATCTAAAAATAGCTTTATGGTGTCCATCTCTTTGTATTGTGTGTCATTTCTTGCTATAGCAATATCTTTCCTCCTATTCAATGAACTCTTCAAAGCATCTCTAGCTTCATTCAATTGATGTAGTATGAGATGTATCTCAATCTCCTAGTTCTCAATGGTCTTTCCCAACTTGTAGACTTCCATATCAAGATCTTTCCTCTAAGTTGCAAAGCTTCTTCTTCTAAGAACTTACCTCTAATACCAATTGTTGGAACCACAACTAGGAAAGGTAAACTACTCGGGGGGGGGGGTGGGGAGGTGTGAATCAGCAGTTAACACATGAATCCATAAAAAATTTCACCACTCATCCATCTCATGTATTCAATACATAAACTAAAATAATGTGTAAAGCACCTACATATAAATCATATAAACATATAAGAAATTACACATTTGGCACCAGATACAATTACCCATAAACTCTCTAAGGAGAAGGTAAAAATGGGGTGGGGATGACACACACAACTCTTCACTACTACAACAATAAATTGTAGCCAATTAAGGTTACAATGGTTTAACCATGAATCATGATCTTCCCTATAAAAGGCTTGCCCTGTTAAAGGCTTACAAGGACTGTTAAGTCCCATTGTAGTGCCTACCCTCATTCACATCTTTTTTGGACATATTATTGCTATTATTATCAGACTATGATAGACTAGCTTTATGTTAATGGATTAGTGGTATTGTTTTGACACTATCAGACATTATGTTATGGATTCAGTTGTTATATGATGAGATCATTTAGACTTTACATTTCATGTATGTATGATGATCATTATATTGTTTTCAGTTATTGTTGATGATTAGTTACATGGTTTATTATCTCATGTGTTTTATTATGAATACTTACCCCATACTTGCATGTGTATGGTGTACATGTTTTCTTATTGTATGGCATTTCTGATGTGGTTAAGGAAGGGAGTCGTAGTCACCTGCTTAGTCGAGATCTACACGATGCACCACTTCCTGCCATTGCCTGTTTAGCTTAGCACTATATATGTTGTATGTACATGCATGGTTTTTCTGCAGGTTGCAGGTACCGGGTATTGACTTTCCTGAATTGCCAAGATGAGCCTACCCTATTATACTATCTCAATGATAAGAGAAGGGAGACAAATTCTCAAGTTCAAATCCCAAAACCTAAAACCATTTGTCGTAGTGAGTTAGGACAAGTATCAGAGTTGAGTACCCACTGAATGTGTCAGATGACATTTTTCATGATTTTTAATCCTTTAGACTGATTTTGTATGAATTGTCCTATGATGGGTTTTCGTATTTTATCTTGGAGGTCTATGGTGAATTTTCTATTAATTAAGTCTCAAAAAATAGATTTAATTAATTAATTAATTAATTGAGAAAATTAAATATCATGATCTTTGATATTTTGATCATAATTAATTAAAGGAGAATTAATTGAAAGAAAAGAATTAAATAAAAGAAAATTATAAATTAAAATAAATAATAATTATAAAATACTAATTAAAAAATAATAATAATAAAAGTTATAAAAATTAAAATAAAAGTTATAAAAATTAAAATGGAAGTTATAAATATTTAAATGGAAATTATTTAAAAAGTAAATTGGAGTTATAAGCTTGCATGGGAACTAATGCATTTCTCTATTTCTCATGTGTCAACAACACGGGGGTTAGTGCATCAATTAAGCACATGGTGTCTACAACCCTATGGCTCATCAAAAAGGTTGGAAAAGACCCATGCTTAGTTGGTGACACCTTCCAGCTATTTCTAGAAGCATTCTAGAGGTTTCCTGAGAGCTCTTTCTATTTAGGCATTCCTAGAAGCTTAGACATAGCATGGATAGCGTGGAGAACAATTGGAGCATTGTGCTGCTATAGCAAAGCAGGAAATAAAATAAGAAATGTTTTATGTTTTCAATATTTAAATTTAATGTTTTCAATAAACGTCCTACATGTGGTGGCATACCTAGAGTAGCAGTTCAATGAGCTCTCTAGATATAGCCACCTAGGACCAAGTATAGGTTTTTTAAATTAGAATAGTTTTAATTCGTAGATAATGATTGTCAGATTCCAATAATAGGTAGTAGGCAGTTTCAGATTCTTATCCTTTTCTTGGATAGAAGACAAAAAAAATGTGGAGATTTAAAATATGGCCTACTGCATGATTGTTAGATTCCAATAATAGGTAGTAGGCAGTTTCAGATTCTTATCCTTTTCTTGGATAGAAGACAAAAAAATGTTTCTCATCCTTTTATTAGAAAAGGAGAGTTAATTTTAAATAAGCCAGTTGGCTATGTAAGAGAGGCATTCGAATTTGGGTAATAGAGAAAGTTTCAATTTTTGCGTTAGAAAGGATATAGATAATCAACTATGGAGTTTGGCAGCAATTAGATCTTGGTCTCTCTTGTAAAAGTGCGAATATATTTTCTTTGAGGAGATTCTGGGTTAAAGATCTTGGTGTGCAGGTGAAGATAAACTATGGAGATTTATATATTCTGATTAATCTAATCTTGAGTTTGGTTCGAGTTCGATCTCGACGGATTGATGTCGTGCCCCTTGAAGTAACTCAGTTGAGTGAGTATTCCTCCTGGGCTTTCCAAGGTGTGGCTCTGCATCATTTTTGGTATCAGAGCTTGAGAGTTGTAGGTTGTGAAGTTATATGTTGAATGCCCCTGATCAAGATTCTTCAGTAGGGTCAAGAAAGATGCTGACCAATGTAGAGTTAGCGAAGAAGGTCGAGGAGCAAGAAGAACTTCTCTAGAACGAGAATAGAGAGTTGAAGGGTATAGTGGCAGAACTAGCCAGTAAGTTGGAATATATGCAGAGTGTAGTTGAGAAGAAAGAAATGAAAGAAGAAATGGAAGAAGACGAAGATGTACCTGATAGTGAAGAAGATAGAATAGCTGAGAATGAGAGGCCATTTTTTAAAGCTTTAAAGGCTTTGGGAGGAAAACTAATTGATTTACCTATGTTTACAGGAAAGATGGATACTGAATTAGTGTTGGAATAGATTGAAGCCTTAGAGAATCATTTTGAATGTGAGAAAGTTTCATAATCATAGCAAGTTAAATTGGCCAAATCCAAAATGAAGGGAGTAGCCCTTACATGGTGGAATTTTGTGCAAGAAGAAAGGGTAAAGAAAGATAAGAGGAAGATCTATTCGTGGAAGAAGATGGTGTCAATGATAAGAGAGACTTATCTCCCTAAAGACTATGAGGTACAGTTGCATCAGAAGAGGCAGAATCTCAGACAAAGGGATATGGATGTCTGTACTTATACAGAAGAGTTTCAGAAGTTAAGTCTAAGGTCATAATTTGCAGAACTTGAGAGTATCAAGGTAGCAAGATGCCTAAATGGTTTGAGGATGAACATACAAGAAGAATTGCAGTTGCTAAGTCCTAACACGGTAGCTAAATGCTATCAACTGGCTTTGAAGGTGGAAGAGAAAATCAAAAGGAGACAAGAAAATAATAATAGAGGCAGAGGAAGACAACCATTCAGAGGAAGAGGTACATTTGTAGGAAGGATTCAATATTTTCAGCCACAAACGGAGATGCATAATGAAGTTAATAAGTTTGATAATTTTAGAGGAAGTTTCAGAGGTAGAAGGCCAAATTTTAGAGGAAGATCACCAAGAAGGACGAATGGACCAATAAAATGTTACAACTATAATCAGGAAGGTCATATGGCACACAAATGTCCAGTAAAAGCAAGCTCTAGTACTCATGGCAAAAGAAGAATACATCTGGCACAAGAAGCAGATTTACAAGAAGATTCAGACAACCATGGTTATCCGAAAAAAGGGGAAGCACTTATGATGAGAAGAACACTATTGAAAAGGTCTGTCAGAGAAGAACCACCACAAAGGAAGTCCATTTTTAGAACTACCTGTAAATCTGGAGGAAAAGTTTGCAAGGTACTAGTAGACTCTGGTTCTATAGAAAATTTTGTGTCTCTTGAAATGGTGGAAAAGTTGAAGCTACCAAGAATACAACACCTGTATCTTTACAAAATATCTTGGTTAAATAAAGGGTAGCATACTATAGTAGAAGAGCAAGCTTGGGTGGAATTTCAGATTGGAGCCTATAAGGACAGATTATTGTTTGATATTGTTAACATGGATGCATGCCATTTACTTTTTGGCAGACCCTGGCAATATGATCTCAAGGCACATCATGATGGAGTGAAGAATACATATACCATTACAAAGAATGGATAGGTCATTGAACTGATACCTTTAGTTGAGCAAACTCAAGAAGAAGCAAAAGCTACAGAAGCCAAAGTTATGGTGATGGGTAAGAAAGAATTATTGAAAGAAGTGCAAGAAAAGAAGAGCCCACTCTTTGCACTGATTCCTGTACTCAAGGAAAAATTGTAGAATGATGCTGAAAATCAGACTGAGGAAGAAAATTCAGAGATGGAGTCTTCAAACTTGAAGGTAGAAGTGATAGAAAAGAACAAGGAAAAGGTACCTGACGAAGTGGAACCAATTCTTGACAAGTACAAAGAAATTATAGCTGATGGAATACCAAAAAGTCTCCCACCAGTGCGAGAAATCAGTCATTGCATTGATCTCATACCAGGATCAACATTACCCAACAAGGCGGCATATAAACTAACACCACAACAAAATGAAGAAATGGCAAGACAAATTGGAGAGTTGCTAGAGGCTAGTTTGATTGGTAAAAGTCTAAGCCCATGTGTCGTACTTGTAGTCCTAGCACCAAAGAAAGAAGGAACATGGAGATTATGCACAGATTCAAGAGCACTAAACAAGATCACTATAAGGTACAAATTTCCAATGCCTAGAATAGAAGATTTACTGGATTGTTTAGGGAAAGCAAGATATTTTTCAAAGATTGATTTGAAAAGCGGGTATCATCAGATAAGAATTAGGCCAAGAGATGAATGGAAAACAACATTTAAGACAAATGAGGGATTGTATGAATGGAAGGTAATGCCATTTGGATTTTCTAACGCTCCTAGTACGTTTATGAGGCTTATGAATGAAGTTTTGAAGGATTTTACAGGGAAGTTTGTGATAGTATATCTAGATGACATTTTTGTTTTCAGCGAAACATAAGAGGAGCATCTGAAACACATAGATTTGGTGTTGAGAAGGTTACAAGAGGAAAAGCTAATGATCAATATTGAGAAGTGTAGTTTTATGCAAGAGGAACTAACATACCTTGGCTTTGTGATCTTAAAGAGAACACTCAAGATGGATCAAGACAAGGTAAGTGCAATTCTTTCTTGGCCAACTCCCAAAACTATTGCAGTAGTTAGAAGTTTTCATGGTTTAGCCACTTTCTACAGAAAGTTTATCAGAAATTTCAGCTTGATTTGTGCACCTATTTTGAACACCATAAAAGGAGGCCAAAAGTGTAAATTTGTTTGGACAGAAGAAGCCAATAAAGCCTTTGAACTTCTTAAGCAAAAAGTGGCCTGACAACCAGTCCTGGCATTTCCTAATTTCAATAGAGTCTTTGAAATAGAATGTGATGCAAGCAACATAGCCATAGGAGGTGTTCTTAGTCAAGAGGAAAAACCAGTAGCCTTTTTCAGTGAGAAGCTCAATGAAGCCAAACAGAGATATTCATCATACGATTTGGAAATGTATGCACTTGTTCAATCCCTGAAGAAATGGAGACACTATTTGCTACCCAGGGAATTCATTGTATACACAGATAACTAGGCACTTAGTTTCATAAATAGTCAAGAGAAATTGAATCATAGGCACATGAAATGGGTGGAGACATTGCAAGCATTCACATTTTCTATCAAGCACAAGAAGGGAGTAACAAATAAGGTTGTTGATGCATTAAGCAGAAGAACTTTGACTACATCACAAATTCAGTTGGAAACTATAGGCATTTCAAATCTAAAAGGTATGTATGTTGATGATGCTGATTTCAAAGACATTTATCAAGCATGTATTAATCTGGATGAAAGGTACAATAGGGAATATTCTGATTTTCTGGTTCAAGAAGGATCATTGTTCAAAGGAGGACAACTTTGCATCCCAAAGTGTTCAATGAGAGATAATATCATATAGGAGAAACATAGTGGGGCATTATCTGGTCATTTTTGACTAGATAAGACTTTAGAGCTGGTTCGTAGACACTATTTTTGGCCAAAGTTACAAAAGGATGTGCGAAAGTTTGTGGAAGAATGCACCATTTGTCAGAAAGGTAAAGGTAAAAGTACCAATCTAGGATTGTATCAGCCCTTACCAATTCCTTCACGACCATGGGAAAGTATTAGTATGGATTTTGTTATGGGATTACCAAGAACTCAGAAGGGGAATGATAGCATTTTTGTTGTTGTGGATAGATTCAATAAAATGTCACATTTCTTACCATGTAAATCCACCAAAGATGCATCATACATTGCAGATTTATTTGTCAAGGAGATAGTGCGAATTCATGGACTACCACTAAATATTGTTTCAAACAAAGATGGCAGATTTGTGGGTCATTTTTGGAGGACTCTTTGGAAGAAACTAGGCACAAATTTATCATTTTCATCTGCATATCATCCACAGACCGATGGTCAAACATAAGTTGTCAACAGATCTTTGGGAAATCTATTAAGATGCCTTACAAAACAACATGGAGAAAAGTGGAATTCTCATACAATGATACAGTGAATAGAAGTACAGGGAAATCTCCATTTTAGATTGTGTATGGTACACATCCAAGAGGAATTCTCGAGCTGAGGGAACTTCCAAATACTTTTCCAAGTAGTTCACATGCTGAAGAATTTGCTGAAGCTATTAAAGAGGTCCAACATCAAGTCAAGTTGCAGCTACAAAATTCAAATCAAAAGTACAAAGAAGTTGCTAATCAGAAAAGGAGAGAAGTAAAATTCGAAGTTTTGTGATTTAGTATGGGCGTATCTGAAGAAAGAGAGGTTACCTCAAAGGAAGAATACAAAGTTACTACCTAATAAAGTTGGCCCTTGTCAAATTCTGGAAAAATATGGACATAATGCTTACAAAATTTAGTTACCTATAGACATCGGTATTTCACCCATATTCAATGTTTGTGATCTCACACAATACAGAGGTTCTGAAACACAAGCCGTACATGAAGATTCAGTAACAGAAGATCTGCAACAACTACCTAAACCAGCACCACCTCAGTTGGAGAAAATCCTAAATACAAAAATAAATAAAACTCGCAGATGACAATACACTCAGTATCTAGTCAAATTGAAGAACAAACCAGTGACAGAGGCTATTTGGATGGATGAGCAACAAATTAGAAAACATGGTTCATCAGTACACGATCTCATCGCAAGTGGACTTGAGATTCTTTCTATAGGGGAGTATGCTGCAGTAGCAGAGCGGGAAATAAAATAAGAAATGTTTTATGTTTTTAATATTTAAATTTAATATTTTCAATAAATGTCCTACATGTGGTGGCATACCTAGAGTAGCAATTTGATGAGCTCTCCAGATATAGCCACATAGGACCAGGTATAGGTTTTTTAAATTAGAATAGTTTTAATTCGTAGATAATGATTGTTAGATTCCAATAATAGGTAGTAGGAAGTTTCAGATTCTTATCCTTTTCTTGGATAGAAGACGAAAAAAATGTGGATATTTAAAATATGGCCTATTGCATGATTGTCAGATTCAAATAATAGGTAGTAGGCAGTTTCAGATTCTTATCCTTTTCTTGGATAGAAGACAAGAAAACATTTCTCATCCTTTTATTAGAAAAGGAGAGTCAGTTTTAAATAAGCCGGTTGGCTATGTAAGAGAGGCATTCGAATTTGGGTAATAGAGAAAGTTTCAATTTTTGCCTTAGAAAGTATATAGATAATCGACTATGGAGTTTGGTAGCAATTCGATCTTGGTCTCTCTTGTAAAAGTGCAAATATATTTTCTTTGAGGACATTCCGAGTTAAAGATCTTGGTGTGTGGGTGAAGATAAACTATGGAGATTTATATATTCTGATTAATCCAATCTTGAGTTTGGTTCGAGTTCGATCCTGGCTGATTGATGTTGTGCCCCTTGAAGTAACTCAGTTGAGTGAGTATTCCTCCTGAGCTTTCCAAGGTGTGGCTCTGCATCACATCGGAGGACTCGAGAATTTTGAAGAAGGGAGCTTGCTCTACAGGTTTTCTAAGGAAGAGTGAATTAGCATCAGAATCTAGGTAGATTCTTGTGATTCTACTTATGCTATTTCTGCATCATGCATTCCTGTCTTCTTCATGTCTTCCATATGTCTTCTGAGGAATTTTATATTTCTATTATATGCATTCTCAATTTGAGTAGTTAATTTTTCTGAGAATTCTATATGCATAAATCTGAAAATAACACGGGGCTAGGGTTGCAATTCATAGACAAACCCATTAGAATTAATTATTAGAAATTTTGAAAATCAAGTTTCATAGAGAAATTCTGAAAATGGAAGCTTGTATTCATAAATTGTCATTTTGCTTGTATATATATATATATATATATATATATATATATATATATACCTTTATATATATATATATACATACATATGTATATAATTAATATATATATATTTATATGTGTTAAAATTCGGATATCATACCATGGGCGGAAACGTTTTAATAAATAATTTTCGCAAATGACAATCGCATAGCGATTGAAACAAAAAAAAAAATATAATATTGTGTTCGGGCCGCTCGGGTTGGCAGAGTACCTGCCATCACAGGTACTATGACGACAGGGGTACTTTGTACTCGTTGTCGCCACAGTATTCTACGACAACAGAGTACCTAGCCACTTGGCACCACATCATATCAAGCGGACAGCATCATTTTTTTAAAAAAGACTGCCAAATGTTATATGTTTAATGTTATTTGATTTTCGGCCAGTGTTAGTATATTATAATTCGATTTTTATATTTAATTTTTTTTTATAAAATGCGATAATAATAAATATCGATGTTAGTTTATTTTTCTAATAAAATGAGTTTATAATAAATAATTATATATTATATATGTATGTATATATATATATTTAAATATAAATATATATATGTATATATGTAATATGTAAATATGTTAATAAAAAGATTTAAAATTATTTGATAAAAGACTTAAGAATTCATCTTTTATAATGATGAATAATTTTATAATTTTATAATTTAACTATTAAGATTTAATTAATAGTTTTAAATTATAAAATATATAAAGTATATGAAATTTAATTAAAGTTGGTGGGGAACGATTTTAATAAAATATTATAATTGGAAATTGGATTTTAGAGGAAAACTCTTATCCATCCAAAAATAGTACATGGAAAAACGTAGGAAAATGTTCCTCTAATTCTTCCTCTAAACTTGGAAACGTAAATTGAGACTTTTACATTCAAATTTGAAAACTTAGCAAAACCAAAACATGTGTTTACATTGTGTATTCCTTATGCTAATGTTTTGGGTTTTGGGTTGACTAGTGTTGACCAGTATAGGATGTCTACCAAAGGCTTGGGTGTTATGTGATTGTGATGTCATGATGATGTTTTATTCTCGATCTTTATAAACCCAACCATGATTATGTGATGGAATGCTCTATGTATTGGTTGTGATTATTGATTGTTAAAGTTGAGATTCTTATGTTTGAGACCCTTGACTTAACCATTATTTTTGGTCATCGATCAGTTATCCTTGGTTATATTCTAGTCGCCATGATGGGACTGATATGTGGATTTATTCTTAATGATGTCATGTTGTGACATGTTTGACTTAACCATTTTTGGAGTCTTTGATCAGTATGATTGAGACATATTTTGGTTATTGAGAACCATTGGATACTTGATTATCAATGATACTTTAGTTGCCAATAGAGAGATGTTGTGGTCATGATTTTCTATGGATGTTGCTCATGGAGATTTGATGCTTTTATGCATATTTGATGATTTTATCATGGATATTTGATGATTCTTATTGTGGATATTTGATGATTTTATTATGGATTTTCTTTGGTGATTTTGATGATTTATGATACCATGAGCATTAGGGTAGGATATCTGCATGTAGTGTCAGGAAGTGGCTTGCAATGGGGGTCGGGGCCCTAACAGGCTACCAGGGTAACTCATTGTAAGTTGGATTAATAAGTGATAACATTCACACTTAATAATAACTGAATGAACCTAAAAGGATAAGATTTTTGGTTCTCGCCCATGCCTTGAGTGCTTGTATAGGCTAGGATGGGAGTAGTGAGAATGCATGGTTGCGACCTTGCATTCCATAGTATGCCTTGTCAGTATGAGAGGATACTAGTGGCCGCATGAGATCTGTATGTACCCATGGAGTTTAGCTAACTGCCAGGGTAACTTGTATGAGATAAATGTGATGACACTTTCCCGCTTCCATAGTAGGTTCCTACATGTCATTGTGTGCCTCTGGGAAGTAGATGTCTATTTTGTGATTGGAACCTTTGAGTTAGTATACTTTTAGGATTCCTATACTTTAGAGACTTGTGCTATGTGATTTTGATAGCCTGTTTGGGACTTGAGATTATCTCCTCAGCACAGTGGGAGTGGACCACTTAGGTACCACACGGTCGGGTGGTAGTGTATTTTCCACTCTTATCATTTGAGATTCATTGAGACATCATGGCTGAAGCATCCTTCATGATGGTGGATATGTATCCTTTCATTGATGATTAGCATATGTTAGATGATGTTATCTTATGCTTATATATGCATGTTAGATTACTTTCTACATATGATGTTGTATTTATTAGGAGTGACATTCCTACTATGTTAATGTCGATGATCTCTTCGGTGATTTGGGATGTTACGCATGGAGGGATGGCTAGGGCCCACGACGGTCTAATGATGCTATTAACGGTTGCGAGGAACCATGCACTTAGTTTATTTTGTTTGATCTTTATGATGGATGTATATGACTTCTATGATGATGTATCATGTGTATCATGTGATTATCTTTACTTTGATGTATCATGGATTAGAATAGGATGATGTACCTTATTCTACATATGAATATTCTTTGAGCTTGTCATACCCTATGACATGTACAGAGGATGATTGAGCATTAGGAAATGTAATGTATAAACATTGGACTTATCATTATTATTTCATGCAGATGTTGTACTAGATGGAAACATGTATGTAATTCACGTTAAGGGATCTTTAAAGAATGTAATCTATTAAGTATGTTATGATGGACATTGCTATTGCTTCTGCTATTGTGAATAAGTTATATGTGGTATTTACTTTCTTGTAATTTTAAAAAAAAAAAAAAATGTTACCAAACTTAGTGAAATTCTAGGTTATTTCTTTGGATCCCTTGGCGGGGCATTACACCCACCTTGTTAGACAATTTCAACACCCTGTTGGAAGTGTGCTTTGCTAAATGATTTTAGAACATGCACTTGGAATGTCACCCTATTAAAGGATTTACAACAGTTTGTTAGGACTACTCTACTTAGGAGATTTAACTAAAATTACTTGTTAGGATGTTTTAGAATAGATCTTGTGATTGGCTATCATTGCCCAATTAAAGGTCAAATCCATAGAGTGTCCTCAATCCTCTCTGATCTGATGTAACAATTGTTGTATCCTTATATTCTTCTTTTACTCCAACTAATTTTGCAATTCAGTCTGTATAACTTCTAAGTCTCAATAAATGTTGTGTCTGTGCATGCAAACTTCTCTATTCTCCTCCTTCAATTCCTTATATTCTCATATGAATTTTAGGGTTTATTCCTACTTAAGAAGACTAGAAGACTTAGGGTTAGGTATGAATCTATGGCTGAGATTCATCCTTTTTACTACTTAATCCTTCCAATTTTATAATTGGTTGCATGTAATTACATAGGGATTCTGCATATAGATTTATCCTTATCTTCAAATGATCATATTTTATCCTTTGGTCTACTAAAAAATGGTTTACATAGTTGCTTGTGCAATCACAAATAAATATGTCCAATCTATGTTGCTCGACACTTGAAGTTATTAATGCTTGACACATACTATAATTCTAATTATAACTCAACACCTAAACTACTTGGCTTCTACTATTTACTTGGCACTTGAATACTTGACATGGCCTATCTACTTGGTACTTGAGTGACTCAACACATGACTGACTCAACACTCATTGCAACTTGCATAGTCTTGTATTTATATATCATACTAGACATGTATTACTAGCTCGACCTAAACTTGGTCAATACCTTAAGTGTGTTGACACTAAATTTTTAAAACCAATTTGAGATCAATAGATTTGATACCTAGGATCATCTAATTTTAGGATAGTGAATTTTACCTTTTCTTTTGGTTCTAACTTCACCTTTTTATCTCAAACATGGATAGTGGCACAAGAACAATCTAGTTTTTTCTCTCCTCCCATGCTTTTGTAGAATCTTCTACTTAAGAGCATATCATAACTTGTAGGGATGTATGGCACTAGAATAGTAAGTTTTAGCCTTTTGGAAGGATAAGTAGCAAAAGCAACTGGAGCATGTTTTATGTGTCCAAGCAAGGGCACTTGTTTTGCATCCATTGAGTAACATCTACCAAAAGTTTTAGTCAATGGAATTCCTAAATATTTTTCTATAGAAGAAGGCATTACATTATCAAAAGCTCTTGAATCTGTGATACAATTTCTCAGTATATTTCCATTTATGAAAAGGAAATGTAGAATGGATCTAGTTTTTGATTTGGGCATGTGGCTAAGAAAACAAGTTCTTCTTCTTTAAACAACTTAGGGAGTGCAAAATCTTCACTATTCAAAGAAGTTTTGCTAGTGCTACCTTTATTGTGATGATCATCATTAGCATTAATATTAAGATGACCCCCATCCTTAATATTACAATGCTCAACCTATCTATGCAATTGATCAAGATTAGGCTTCAAGTAATCAAATGTAGATATCTGGATTCTTACCACTTCACAATATTGTATGATGTCCAAGGAATTAGTTAACTTACCTTTGTGCTTCTTTTATGTAGTTGAAGTTATTATGCCAATATCTTTATCATCTTTGTTTGATGGTGCATTATTTTTTATAGGAATTGAATTGTTGATCTAATTTCTATTCTTTTGACCTCTAGTCATTATTGTTAACTAAGGTCCTTCTATAGTTGCAAAATAGTCACATCCTACTTCTAAATCTTATTCATACTCTAAGAAAAAGTTTTTTGAGTCAGCACAAGGAGCATGGTCATCCTCACTTTCAGGATATTCAATTATTTTTTCTTTTTTAACCACCATCATCTTATATCTGATCATATCACCACATGAATCTCAACCATGACTTTCCCTAGATTAAAAGCTCACATATTTTATCTTTTTGGGGCACATTCAATTGCTAATCTTGTTGAATAGGTGGTCACTGCAATTATTTAGCTCCATTTGGATTTCAATAACCTTCTTAATGAGGTTGGTGAAAAAAATGAGGCCTATCAATTTGTTTCTTTAATGAAATGAGCTCATTAGCCAATTTTTTAACCATAGCTTCTATATTATTTGAGTTACTTGTTGTATTACCCATGGACCTAGATTGGATTACTCGTTTCCACTTACTAGAGGCTATCATGTCATCCTCCATCTCCACTACTTCCAAGTTTGCTACATTTTGTCTTCTAATTTGATATCCTAGATTAGGAGGCATAGAGCTAATGTAGAAAGTCTTCTTATTATCATTTATAGGTGCACTTGCAACAAGTATTCATTTTATGAGTTAATGAACTTTTCATTAAAATCTCTCATGAAAATTGACAATTCTTTCTTTATCTATGCCAATTGCAACAACAATACTTGTGTATCCTCTATGGTTTTATAACATTACACAAACCTTTGTTTTGTAGTATCTTGATCTATGATCCATCCTATAGGCGTAATGCCCCAAAATTGGAACATTTCCACATGATTACCAATTTTGGTCTATTCAGTCATTCTTAAGCCCTATTTCACTAGGTAATTTTAATTTTGATACTCACTACTTGACATAAGTGTCAAATGTAGAAAACCCTAATCTACATTAATCACACTTTTTATTTAATTCCTAAGGATCAACTCAAATTAGCTACATTAAACCTATTGATTAAATTTAAATTTAATTATAAGTGTTCATATTTTAATTAAAGTAAATTACTTCTTTAGCTAATGAACAAAGGAATTTAATGTATTTAATTTAATAATGTCCACAATATAATTATTGAATTTAATGATTCAATTAATTAACATTTATGCATCTATGAGGTCATGTCTCATTTTATTAAATTAAATAATCTCTCCAAATGTTCTCTTTACTTTTGAAATGGAAACTCTGAGTGAACTATCTCTCAAATTGAAACTAATTTAGTTAACTTGTTCTCACACTCATGTGAAAATCAGTTAACTCTTAATCACACTTAGATCTAAAATAGTTAACTTCACCTGCACAAGGAAGTTTCCATTTCAACTAAATATCATCTTCAATCTTGACCATTCATTTCAATTGATCTTGACTGTCAATTGATTCTGAAACTCTATTTAAGAGGCCTTCAATTCCTCATTAAAAAAGGTTGAATACTTTGTGTATCAAATTTATGTCAGAATATCTACTTATTATGCTCATATTTTCATAGTTTTCTTAGTTTCTAATATCTTAGTATCATTTAGCTTAATATAATGCATACATATATATGAAATGCTCTTTCTTATTCCTATATTACTACATGCATTTCATTTAGAGTAATTCGCATTCTCATATAGCTTGACAAAAATCATTTGTAGTAGAGGTCTTGTTGTCCATTCTCCTTCTGAGAACAAAGGAAAAATCCTTCTAGTTAGAAGGTAATAGGTCAAACTATTAGATTACTTGGATGAATAATCTCATATTCATTCTAAGATAATCTCTTAGGTAATGATGGTGTTGAAGTGTGTGTGAGGATCAAAGGCCCACATTTCACATATACATTTCTGCCACCCAGCATGGGGCTGAGAAATCAAGTTTTCTGGCCTCATCCTACTCTATTTTCTACATTTTTAATGGCTCTATCACTATTGTTTGTATAGATTTCTAGATTTTCACATGAGAAATCCCATTTTGAAGAAATGAGGATTTTGCCTATTTCACAACACTTCTTTTCCAAAAAAAGTTGTATAAATGTGTAGTTTCTCATGTAGTATACATCATTTTCTTATCTAGGCCTATGCATTTTTTCATTACGTTTGACTAACAGTGTTTTTCTAAAGCATTTTAATTTGGCTTTCTAGGTTTTTTCTATAGCTTAATAGTGGTTTGTAGGATGCTTGATGAAGACGCCTTATCAAAACATTTGAAACATGTATTGATTGTGTGATTGTAGGATGCTTGTCAAAGATCACATGTCTAAGACTTATTTCAAACCCACTTAAATGTCATGTCTTCTTTATTGCTTTTCACACATAGTATAATTAGGGCTTGTGAACTTCATAGGGTGGATGCTAGGGGAATAACAGAGTATTATCTTTACTACTTGGAAGTGATGCCCAAGAGTAAATTAGAAACCTAGAAGCCTCTGAAATATGGTACCTAAGGGAGATAAGAAAGTTAGTGGTTCTCCTATAGGAGTCTTTTCTATGAAGGGATGATGATTTCCTTTTAGGGAATCAAAATCTTGAGAAAGGATAAATTGGGATCAATTAAGCTAACTCGATGATTAACATGTCTTACATGTATGGGCAAGATGATGAGGTAAAGTAGTATGCTCTTTTCCCTTGAGCGAAATTAGAATATTGGACCCTTACATCTAAATCACTAGTTTGAGTCAACCTTTAGGGGGCTTGCCAGACTGATTCAACCTTTGGGATGACCAAAGTAAGCATACTCCTTTAACTAGAGATTAAAAATTACTATAATAAAGAAGCTTTGTAGAGAAAAAGACACCATATCCATTTTAATTTTTTCCTATTGATTCTTGATATCGCATATCAAGAGGAGGCTCTGTCAGTTGCACTGGCCAGCATTGGCCCCTATCTTGCTAGTCAAGAATGTGCACTTTTAGATGCTAGTGTGGGTTACTAGTCATAACTTCTCTTGCAAAGACACCAAGGATTAATTAGAATGGAAGCCAAGTAAAAACTTCTTAGTTAGTTGCTACCTAGTTCACCTCTGAAAGGGGGCATAATCTTTGTGCAAGGATGGGGAAGAGTCTCCCCTATAGATCCTCACCATAGGCATGTATCTGGGAGTTGGAAGGTGGTTTACATGCTTGACCCCTTCCACAAGGGTGTTCATTTAGAATATTGGTTATTGAGCCCTTGGAATACACCAAAAGCATGGGCACCCTCTACTAGGGTGACATGACTATGTGAGGTGAAAGCATGCACATAAGTTGTATGAAATCTTAAAATAAAATCAACAATCTATCCATAATAGTTTGAAACTTGCAAAATCTTTTCAAAATTTTATCTTAGTTGTAAATTTGGTCCCCTTTCTTGCACCTAATTTTGCAAAATTTTGTGCTAAAACCTTTTTAGTCAACATTTCTTCACCTAGACCTATCAAAGTTTTTGTGTGGTCCTTTGTAAATCTCCATGTGAGATCTTGCAAATACTACCTTTTTAATGTCAGAATCTTTCCCTTTTGTCCATTTGTCAACTCCTCACATGGCTCTGAGAAAGTTCTCGTGTGAGAAAACTAGTCCAAAATTGCTGTTTTGAATCTTTGTGTCCTTGTTACTACTTCCTCCTATGGTTCCCTACAAATCTTCACATGGGGTCTTGTCTTGAAAATTATCAAACTATTCTTTTAGAGCTATCTGTGCTCTATTTCTGGTTTGTACCTACAACATTTACCAATTCTATGTATGCAAATAGTGTCAAATAGTGACTTCTTGCTTAGCTAACAACTTGTGACATATGTGCAAACTAGCCTCATCTCTTGTGTATCATGTTCTTGTCCTCTTTTATTTTTTGTACTTTGTGTCATGATAGTCATATTTTTTTTTTGTTTTGTCCATTACTCAGATGACTCATACCATAGTACACATCACCCTTGTGTTTCTTTTTTGAGACTATATTCTAGTGTGGCCTTGTCTGGGCTTTTGGTTTTTGTCCTTGTCTATGTCTATGGAAACAAGAAGAAAAAAAGTGTTTTAGCCCCTTAGATTAGATGAGGTAGAGCTTGAATTCATAATCATGGTAGAGGTTGCTTCTTAGTTTCTACATGGTCTATTTCCAATTCATCTAGTGAGGAGTATTTACGATCTCCTTCACCTATCAGATCACCTCATGTTCAGATAATGTTCTATATAAACTTGCAACAGAATAGGAACCCCTTGTATCAAGAGGATCCTAAAACTAGAAAGGTCATACATATCCAAACAAAAATATTGAATTCTTATTCAAATAGCCTTTTCAATCAAAATACATTGAAGCTCATCACATTCCTAAAATGGTTGATCATGCACCTGAACATGGAGAACATATTAGAGACCAAGATCAACATAAGAATGAATGACATAAGGAACCTCTTTTTACTAATGAGATTGAAGAAGAGGTAGAAATACTTCCTAAACATATCAACAAATGTCATAAGGGAGAAAAGTTCTAGAAAGTCATGGAAATCTTGCTTAAGAAAGAGAAATAGAAATACTTTCTCAAACTTTCCCAAGAGGGAGCCAAGATACCTCATCACTTTAACATTGAAAGTATCATTACACTTGAGGAGGAAACTAAAACTTCAAAATTAAAAGAACAACTAAAGATCATGGATTGATAATTAACCCAAATGATGCATGATAAAGACAAACCTACAAAAACATACACTTTAGATGCTCTTTGTCCATTTGCTTTTGATAAGAGTATAGACATGCCTTCTTTTTTTAGAGGAGTTGAGTTACCTAAGTACGATAAATACTTTGGAAGTAAAGATCCCCAAGAACATTTATAGAAATTTGATGCCTTGTCTATGAAATTTATGCCTAATCAAACATATCTCATGCATATATTCCCAAGAAGTCTAGGTGGTTAGGCTATGGAGTGGTTTTCACACTTACCCACTGATATCAAAACATTTGATGAGATTGATAACTTGTCTATCCAATAGTACTCTCACAGCATACAACACTCAGTTAACATTTGAGACTTGTGTAACCTTAAATAGAGAGTTGGGGAAGCTTTTCTCACATTCCTTCAAATATGAAGATAACTTTACACCAAATACTCATGCAAAATTCTAGAAATAGAGAAACTTGATATCTTTATGGATAATCTTCTACCTAATTTTGGCTATAGATTTCAACTTCAAGGTCCACATACCTTCAAATACATGGTAACAAAAGCTATTCAGATAGATAAATTCATGGTCAAAAAGGGTGAACTCACCCTTTAGAAAGACACTAAATAGGGGTCAACCTCTAATAAAGAAAAATCCAAGTATTTGAACAAAAATTGAGAGGTTGTGCATGATGTAGTTGTTAACAACATTACTCCTAAACCTATTAAGGAAAAATTCAATCTTAGAGATAATCTCAAAGCATCCAAGAATGTTAAGAACCACCTTTTGATAACAATATTTTTGGAAACAAACTGAGAAACTCATCTTGGGTTAAATGCCCTAAACAAGAATTTACACTTCCTGATGAACCTTTGGATGTGGTCTACAAGACCTTGCTACAAAACAAGCTCATTTCACTATTGGATAAATCTAATCCTTACGATTCACAACCATGACCACCATGGTGGAATAAAGTTACATTTTGCGAATATCACAAAAAAAGGTCATAAAAGTAGTAACTACATCAACTTGCATCACAAAGTCCAAGACGTAATTGATGATGGTGACATTGTTGTGGATGCACATAACAAGAACTTAGATCACAAGGCTTTCAAAGAGTCATTCTTGTCCAATAAGAAAGGAGAAAACTCAAAACAAAAATGTAATAACAACATCAACTATACATATTCTAATGATGACAATATGATCAACATGGTTGAACTTGTGAGTTTTGAGCATTGTGATGTTATCACCATTAAGGGAAAATAAGAAAATCCTAAACCTAAGACACCATTTGTCTTAAGGGGTCCTACTTTGAATTCATCTCACAACAAACTATCACAAACTTGTACTAATGTTGTTACATGTTCTCATACCAAGTTATTGCTCAAAGGCCCTGCACCTTCTGCTCTTGAATTAGAACAACACAAAGACAAACCCCTTGCTAATCCATTTGGCAAAGGAACAAAAATTGCAACATCTGGGACTACTGGGTACAATATCCTCAATCAATTACAACAAACAAATGCTTTAGGCATGATCTTTGAACTACTCAAATTCTCGCCTACTCATAGGCATATTCTTAACAAAGCCCTCATTGAGACAAACATCTCTCAAGATCTTGATCTTAAGAGGTTCCAATCTATAGCAGGTCATTTGATGTCACCTTACTATATGTCCATCTCTGAGGAGGATGACAATTCACTAATTCATCCACATAATCAACCTCTACACATTAAGGTTATGATATACCAGACATGTGTCTGTTGCACGCTCATTGATAGTGGAGCTAGACTAAACATTGTCTATATTACCTTTCTCAAATAATTAGACATTTTGAAAGAGTCAAATGATCCTTGCCACAACATAACTATCAAAGCATATGACGAAGTCAAGCGCAAATCCTTGGGTCTCATTGTGTTCTCTCTCTAGGTTAGTCCTATCTAAAGGTATGCCACTTGTCAAGTCCTAGACATTCCCTTAGCATATAATATTCTTCTAAGAAGACCATCTATACATAAGATATGAGCTGTGACTTCCACTTACCATCAATGCATAAACTACCCATTGCATGGCTCTCAAGTCACCATACCTACAAGAACTAGCTATACCTATAACATGCTGAAATCTATTGAAAACTTTATACCTGCTAATAGGGATTCTATAGACCATCATTTCAACAAGCTGAAGAAAATCAAATAGTCACTAAAATTAAAAGAAAGAGGAATAGGTGAATATCACATAGAACTCGTTCTATCATTGACATCTCTTCCTGAGTCTCCCTATCATTATGGGAGACCATCTAAAGTGAAGAGGCCTTTTGTGTTGACACCTCAAACCAAGTATAATGGTACTTTTGTCAATGCTACTATCCCTCTCAAGGAGGAAAGTGAAAATACAACCAATGCTGCATGGATCTACAAAGAGGAAACTCTAGTTGACCTCACTGAATAGTCTCATGAAATTACTTTGAAAAGTATGGTCTAGGTCTTAAACTCATGAAACACTTTGGCTACAAGGGAACTAGTCAGGGTATAATATAGTGGCAAATTTTCATATTTTGGCAAATTTGATGTTTTTCCAGTGTTATTTTTGGCGATTTCTGAGCCCTTTCATGGTTTCCTGGTTGCCAAGCTTTGTTGGGTTTACCTTGTTGCCTAGCATTATAATCACCAAGGCAAATGTTACATCTGAGTTTTTCCCTAGCGGTATTCACCTTTCACGCAGTCGACCAGGTAACACTTATCATAGAATGTTTGCCGAGTTTCAAGTTTTCATTTAATGTAGTATGGGAGAATTCGTCATCCCAATTTCATTTTACTGTGGAGGAGTCAGATTGTTTTTCCAACACACTTTCATTTTGTCATGGAGGAGTTAGCTCGTTTGGCATGGTAAATTGGTAATTATATTGATTTATATATAAATCCAAATTTGCCCAAGCAATGAGACATTCAATAAATACTACTGGCACTCCATTAAATTTTTGGCAGTGTAGGACACATTGTGGGCAAGACTCAGACTCTAGAGATTATGTGCAATTTTGCTATAAAATACTCTCCTTGAGCTTATGTAGTTTAATTTAATCAGAAGCTTATCTATAGTTTCCTTTCTTATCTCATTTTCATTAGAATTTTTTCAAAAAGTGAACGTTAATGGTTTTTAAAGCTTGCATGCATGGATATTGACCACCTAAGGTCAATATCCTATTTCCTTTGCTATGGAATGTCGATTCACCAACTATTAAAAATCAGATTTGAAATTTAACTTTTTTTCTTTAAGTTTCAATTCCTAGTCTAAAAGTAATACTGCTTATTCTCTGGGAAGTAAAGTTTAAATGGATTATCAGTGGATTGAGATGTCAGGGGAGGGTGAGTCCATAACTAATATTGCTCAGTCTTAGGGAAGTGACAAGGGTAAGACCCCCAAGGGCAGTGAAGGGATTTAGCTTACATCAAAATGCCAAAAACTTAGAGATACTACCATAAAGGCTTTCTTTGGAATTGACAATGTTTCTGGTCCACCAACTTTTACAAGTACAAGTGCAAAAGGAAATCACAATACCTCACCACCACTAGAAGAGCAGGTTGTTATTCAATTAAATCAAAATTCATTAAACGAGGATAACAATGTTCCAACAACAAAAGATGTTGTAACAGAAGACAATATTGATGTTGGTAGGAAGAAAAGAAAAAGGAATGTAAAAATGGCGCGGGAGTGGGAAATGAAAAGGAATATCTAGGTTGATTGGGTAGAAAAGTACTGGTTTATTGAACTAGTCACAAACAATGGTGAACCACCAACAGAATGCAAGTGTACGATTTGTACCTAGAAAACTAAAAGAGAGAAAAAGTTGCAGTTAAAGCTCAACACTATAGAAAAACATATTGCTAAGGTTTATGAAAAAAAAATCATAGATGGAAAGGAAGAATGCCTTCATGTTAAGTATGCCATAGCCTATGAAGAGAATTTCAAGAAAGTAGCGGTAATTGGTAGTGGCAGTAGAGGCAATCCAATCAAGGATGGGCTTCAACATGCAGCCAATGATGTAAACTTGGCAAAGACCATTCAGATGAGTGTTATTTTTCATATTCTATCTAGAGGGCATCCTATGAGATATTTTTTAGAATATGGTATTTTATTATCTTTTTTGAGAGTTCCTCACTATCCTATGTCACATTGGTCAATATATGCTGGATGGGAAATGGAAAGCTTTCTTGCTGAGGTGGGAAAGAAAAATGTACAAGAGAGATTAAAAGAATCAAAGTTTATTTTCTTATCCTTAGATGAAGTCACTATGGTAGATAAAACTACTTGGGTCTGTATGCATGTATATACTATAAAAGATCATGTCCGTCAAGCTAATCTACTTTGTGTTCATAAAATGAGGGCCAATTCAATTGCATAAAATTTATATTTAGAAGTTAAGAAAGCTTTGAATGAAATTGCTGTTATGGATGACTTGACAATTGCAAAGAAGTTAGTGTGTGTCAGAGCTGATGGAGCTGCAATAATGCAAGGGCAAAGGACTGGTCTTTGTGCAAGATTACAAACTAGTATTGCACCTTACATGCTTGGCATACACTACATGGCCCACCAGATGAATTTAGCATATAAGATTGTAAGTACTTTTCCTATAGTGTCAAAAGTTGAAGATCTAATCCGTGAGCTCCACTTGTAGTTTTGTAGAATTCCTAAATGCTTTGCAGAATTTAAGATTTCTTTTGAGGGAGTAACAGCAAGAAATAAGATTCTCAAGGATGTTGAGACTAGATGGATATCTTTGCATGGACCAGTAGAATGAGTTCTAGCAGAATATCAATCCTTGATTGGAGTTCTATATGAGCAACACCTTATAGTGGATAGAGCTCCTAATTTGTTAAATAAGTTAAGTGATATAGAGAACCTATTAAGTTTAGCTAGTCTTCTCCCCATGCTGGATTTAATGAAAAAACTTGTTAAGAAAGCCCAAGATAGAACTATGTATATTCATGAGTATTTTGATTTACGTAAAATGATATGCATGGCTCTGGATTCTTTGTATTAAGATCTCTCAGGTCATAGCCCAATTTTTTCAAGGTCGGAGATAATTACAGATTTGAATCATGCTGAGAATTTTTTACAATTCAGTGTGAAAAATGAGCTATGTGTGTTTGTGAAAGGATTTGAAATACCAATGCACCAATCTAAAACAACCAAGAGAGGTAGAGTACTACTAGTTAGAAAGGATGATTTTGACAAGATTTTTAAATTTGTTAGTGAAAATGTGAAGTCTATCTCCTACCAACTTTCAAGTAAGATTCATGAAAGATTCCTTTGAGAAGAAATTCTTGAAGCCATGAGTTGTGTGTTTCCTCAATTTTGGAAACACTTTGGACATTATCCAACTGATGCAAAGTTTTTTTATAATAAACTTGATGAATTGATAACACATTTTTCAAAGCATACAAATTCAAATGGACAACTAATACAAGGAATTTTAGATTCAAATAATCTTAAAAATCAATGTAAACTTTTTGCATTGTGTATGAAAAACTAGATGGAAAACTTTGAGAATTCATTCAATCCTGGTGCAATAACAAGGCTCTAGAAAAGGATAAGTCAGAGTGAAGTATTACATACTTCAATATTAGAATATTTCAAACTTGCTAATTTATGTCAAACGATGATATTAGGGTCGGTGGAAGATGAGAGAGTTTTTAGTGCATTTTGAAATCAAATGTCAGAAACAAACTAGACAAAAATTTGGAAACTTGTTTGAGGTTGTTTGTAACTCAATACAATGTTAGAGATTTTCCTTATGATAGGTCATTGGCCATTTAGAATTCCACAAGTGAAAGATGAGGCCTTTGCAACACTTTAAAAGATGGTGGTTCTACTTCTACTGCTGACTCCAACATAAATGATGAATTTAGGTCTCAAAGTAAAAATGAAGACGAAGATTTTACAGATTTTGAATACCCGATTCAGTTTCAAGATCTGGATTCTGGAGTCCATATGGGATATAGAAGCATCACATTTGAGACTGAGTCAATGAAGTGAATTGTGATTTAGTAATGTAGCATTTAGTTCTAAGGAATTTATAGGTATACAATATACTCTAGAATCTACTTCAGTTCTTCCATATTCATTATTCAGTCATATTGCAATTACAATTTACAAAAATTTACCTTTCTCTTGATTTGAGTTCAAGATTTTTTTTAGTTGTTACTCTATTCATATTGTTGACACATTGTTATTTTTGTATCTTTCTCTTGATTTAGTTGTTTGATAATAAAAAAAGAGATAATAGAGATGTGTGCAAAGCCCATAACATTACAAAGAACTACTGACTACAAAACATAACAAAAAATTGAAATACATAGAGTTGGAACAATATCTACTCTTAAAGAAAATTATACTTAATCTAAAAAATAACAATAGATCAGACCATTTCTAAGCCTTGGGAACTCATACTTATATCACTTAAGTTGCAACAAGCTTTAGGCTTACAAAGGTTACATCATGATTCATTACAAAAGAGTCAAAGACAAAAGATAACAACAATTAAGATAATCATTACAATTTGTTGAAACCTTTTGTGACATATTTTAACAGAAAAAGGGGAAACAATTACAAAATGTGACAAGTGACAAGTGATCATTAAGCTTTTCTTCCAGTTCTAATTGCAACATTACCCATAGTGGATGTACTGCAAAGGTAAGGTAATCTATTATGATGAACAACTTCTCTTTGATATTCTTCTGCAACACTTGTCCTCCAATTGATTCCCTAGGGCCACCATCTTTTGTGCTAATCATCTTCTATTGAAGGGATTGCTTTGATATCTGCTATAACCTCCCAAATGGCAATATTTGTATCCACAATAGGCCACACTGTATTTCTAACTGCCTCTAATTCAATGATGTTTTTAGTGCATTTTGAATCATTCAATGTGTTATCAAAAAGTACAATAGAATAAACTCAGAATCAACTACACTATACTGGACTGACTGAATGCGTACTTTTCTTGAGAGAAACAAAAATTATACAAGTCTTGGACCATCACAATGCCTTGGAAACTCATTTATATGGCATGATTTATAACAAGAAAAGAGCAATTGTGATTTGACAAGTTTCCAAGAAACAAAACATTACACAAAAGACAAAAAGGTCACAATAGAATGCCAGGTGTATCAAATATTCTTTTAGTTAGGCCCGTTCCTATTACTACTGTACTTATCAACTTCTAATTTGTCTTTCATTTTTTTGGATCCTTAGAACACATGGCTACCAAGCTAGCCAATGAGGGGTGATCTTGTGATGCCTTCAGATCAGCTTGTTCCTTTGGGTTTTCACTGCTTTCACCTTGAGCAAGCACTATTTCTCTTTTACCTTCTTCTTCCTTCAATTCTAGTGTTGATGTGTCAATGACCTGCACCTCATCTTCCTGTTCCCTATCATAATCTAAACTACCTTCCTCCAACTATTGGTTTGAAGGAATATCTGCCATCCAAGTGATAAACTGTATGTAATCCGGCCAGCTGAACCGTAGGACATCATCTTGTTTCTTTAATATATAATTAGCCTCCTTTTCAAAACCAACAAATTCTTTCCTCAAAGAATTAAAAAAAAACTAGATTTTAAGAAATTCCTCTATTGTGGTGGCCCACCAGGCATGCCCCTTTTCATTACAAACTTTATTTATCCTTATGCAGAAAAGGTCATCCAGTTCATTACTCCATTCATCCTTATTTTTCAATTGGTTATTTCTATCCAAGGCACAAGGAAATAGATCAAATTTTTTATTCTTGTATTTATTCAAGAAAGAAACAACTTTCAGTTGAAGAGCAACTCTTCTATTATCAAAATCCGACAGGTTATTAGTAATATCAAACAATTTTTCAATATGGTCATTGGAAGACCTTCTAACTAAATAACTTAAAATGTTGATCTCTTTTTCCCTTTTTCCCCACTTGTTAATAATAGGCTTGAGGGTTTCATCATGGGTTTTCAGTTGCTCCCATATACTTATTACTCTTGCCAACTAATCAAAGAACAAGGGCCATTCAATCTTATCTACTAAATACATTAGGGCCTTTCTAAGCTTATCCTCATATTGTGTATTTAACTCTACATGTAAGGCCCATAGCTTATTTTTTTCTTCTTCAAAATCCTTAGCTATATAATATTCTGGCCTTTGAGGTGTGTCTGGTATTTCTACAAGGGGTGTGGATTTAAAAGGTTCCACTGGAGGATGGAGGTATGTTATTCTTGGCCTTATGCACTTCCCCATTACCTTGTTTTCAAGTTCAATTCTTGTTTCCACCTCCTTATTATAAGCCTCAAGAATTGTTTCATATTTATTCTGTAACTTAGACATAACCTGTTCCTCCTTCTTAGCGGTGGCCAAAAGAAACTTAGAAGAATCCACATTCCAATATGCTGCCTACACATGTGAGGTGTCAACAACTTTTCTTACAAGTATATTGCCCATCAACCTAGACTCATCTGATTGTGATGATGTGGCTCTAGATCCATTTCTCAATGATCAACTGACCAATGCAGCTTGATCTTAAATTAATGTAGTACCTTCGAAGTCACTTCTATTTGAGTCTTGCAACTCCAATCTACTTGAAACAGAATTGAAAATTAGTGCATCTGCAATATCCCAATTGGGCAATAACAAAATGTTAGATGCCTTTATCATCATTCTCCCCTCCTTAGGGCTTATATTCTACAATTACTTCATCATTTCTTCCTTACTTTGGTTTTGAATGGGAATTTCATCTATTTTTGGATGCTCTATTTTCATCTTTTTACATTTCTCTTAAAAAGTATTCATGTTTGTCCTCCATGCAAACTGCTGAAAAGCCCTAGATTTAACAAAATTGTCATTAGTCAAAAATTGATGACTTGCTTGTTCTAATATAGGGTCCAATTCCCTACCTCTATAATCAGCTATTGTAAGATCCAAACTTGGGAGAGGAGGCTTTGGAGGGTTACCCTCATCTAATTCAGCTTGAGTAATAAAAATACCCCCCCATGATCCCATTTGTTCAACCTATTCACCAATGAGCTATTCTTCTCCAATCCTCAAAGGGGATTGAGTGGGTGAATACTCCTCAACTTGAGGCATTTCTTTTGTTATTAACTTTTGCCTCTTAGGACTAGGCTCTTCAGGTCTCTCCTCTTGGGCTATACTAGTGGATCCTATTATTTATTTTCCCTTATCTATAGGAACCCTTTTATTCTGAACTATAGTATACCTAGGCCTATTTTGTACAATTATTTTACTAGCTCCCACATTTGGGGTGAAAGCCAATCTCCTCATGACCTCTCTAGCCTTATCAAGATAGGAATCAATAAAAAATTGTTTCTTTTCATTCATGACTTCCATTATCTCAAGGAAGGTACTCACGAGTTTACTTATTTTGTCAGCCTCTATAATAGCATTATCTAAAGGATCATATTTATTATCAAAACAATGAATGAATTCTAAGACCTAGGAATAAACTCTCCACTTTTCCTTTTTAGTTTCTTGCTCCTACAATGAGAATTCATTCCTTATAATGTCCTCGAGATAATAAGAATCATGCTTGACCAGTCCCAACTTGATTCTATGCCTCAACATCTGATTGAAAAATACCTTAGAGTCACAAAAATGGGAATGAGAGACAACCGTCATATACTACTCCAAAATTTTATACAAAAAGAGTCATCCCCCTTTTGTAATCACAAACTATCGGGCCACTATGTAGGTAGGGAAAATTGATCCTAACTGCCTTTTCAACAAAAAAAATTTCTTCCACTCCCACTTACTGCCACAAAATTTCAGCGACTCTTACCTTCAAAGGTACTTGGTAAGGCAAGACATGAGGACTCACTATAAAACCATAGATTCTAAAAGTAGTAGAAACAAAGTATGGGATAATATCTCCCCAATTATATGAAACTTTCAAGTTATGGGGGTTATCCATAGGCCTGATGAGACTCATTAGCCTCCTAGGGATTCTAGGATTGTCACTCAATATGAGACATCTTAATTTAGCAGCAAAATATCTATCAAATCTGTCAAAACTAGCATTACTTGCATCCCAGGTCATATCTGCACTCTACATCTAGACTGATAGTATTTCCCCATTTTCCTCTCTATTTAGTTCCATCTCATTACCAAAATATGTCACTCCTTCAAACAAAAACATATGCATTAATAAAGAGTAGTGACCAAAAGTTTTTTCCACCTTGCCCTTTGCAATCCCAACTACACCAATGTGAATTTCTTCAGCCAAAAAGGAAGCAAAATCAAAAATAACCTCTACACCGAAAGAAGCAATTTGAACCATCATGTACATGAGGCCAATGGGCATGAACTCCTGCTCACCAAAAACTCTGTAAAAGGTCATGTATATCTCTACAGCCTGGGAAGTGAAAAGACTCTTCTTAAAGGGCTCTCTAGAAGCTATAGTAATTACTAGCAAAGATCCTATTGTACCAATATGTACCCTTAGTGCACCTCCCCTAATTACATCCCTCTTTGCTTTGTATTCATTTTCTAATTCTAGCAGATTGATTTGCACATGGTAATCTGACAAAGATTATAGGTGAAAAACTTCTCTAATTTCTTCAGGACTAATTGAGACTAGAGGCACACCATCCTTTCCTCTCACAACCCTAATGGCTTGGTCATAATTCTTGGCAATGGCTTCAAGAAAATCATAATCCATGAAAACACTCGGAACTACTAACTTTCCCAAATCAAAATTCTAGACATTAGCATATGGGGCAAACAACTTTCTTCTTGAAAACCACTTTTTAAATAGGATAAGACTAGTTTGAGTGGTTATTGCGTCCCTTACCCAATTCCCCTTATCATACAGGCCATCCACAATTTTAAGCCTAGGGTTTAAGGAAATCAATTTTTCAACTTGTGCAGGCTCTACAATAGATTCTGGAAGTAGTTCTAATAAATCATCATGGACATTCCTATCCATATAATTAATTTGCCTAGAAAATGGTTTCTGAGGAGGCATTTTGACAATATTGAGAAAACTGGAATGCCACAGAGGGTATAATATGAGTACTTACTTGACTTGCTGAATTTTTTCTTCTCTAAACTTTTTTAATTTCTCTCAAACAATAGAAGAATAAATTCACATCTTTACCAAGCTTATCATGATGCAATCAATAGGTTCTTGTGCTCAAAACACTTGCAATCTTTGTTCACGTGGGACTGGAATTAATGAAAATCTCTTGTGTTATACTCTATTTCTCCCACACGCAAAACTTTCACTTATCATTAATGCATAGGATAAAAAAATAGATTGGCATCACACTTTCTTTTTTAAACTTGCACCGTTGATCCTCGAAAAATCCTATGATCTGGGAATGACATCTAAGCTAACTTAGTTTTCTTCTTAACACATTGGTAGTCAAGCCAAAAAAATACCTCCGGTTGTACCTTTCCTTCAAGGTTGGCACTTCAAACTGGGCCCATGGATGACCATAGACACGTGTCATCAACTCACTAACTCGTTATACATAACTCTCGAGCATCTTTCCACAATGAGCTAGCGATGACCACTAATCTTTCTTTAATCATGTGGTAGATAATTGAAACAACCTTTAAGAACACAAGAGTGGGTCCCTTACTCGTTAACTCGCTACACTTATTCATCACACATCTATTCATAGCGAGTTAACGAGCATTGTTGATCCAGATTTGATCTTATGGACAGCAATTTACTGCAATAGTGGTGGGCCATCACTCACTAACTTGCTATACATAACTTCCAAGCACTTCTTCATAGCGAGTTAACGATGGCCTTTGATCCTGGCTTGATCTCATGATTAGAAATCTTTGTACTTTATACATGGGAAGTGGGTCCATGATATCACTATCCTTGAGCTAGCTCAACACGCGGGTACATATATATATATTTTCTAATCTCTTAATGACATCATATGTCCTAGGCCTCACCATGTTTGTTACTTTCAGGTGGGTCACTATATCGCTATCAACATAAATACCAACAATCCAGTTAGCAATACGACGAGCTCCAACAAATCAAATTTTTTTGGCTCAAAGATGCTTTTCTATACCAACTGGAATCTACAAGAAGAATTTCAATACAACGTTGTCAAGTTGGTAATTAAAATTTCAACTTATACAAGGAAAAAGTCCCAATTTTATCAAAGTTACATTATAAAATCCAAATCTTATTGTTGCTATACTTCGTCAAATCCTAAATCCTTGTGCAATCATCACATTTAAAAGCCAAAATATATTTTCCATTGTTATTATTAATTAATAGGTATGAAGGATATGCTATACTTTATATCTTTTAGTTTTATTTTTAATTTTTAACCGATTTTATTTTTTTTCTAATTAAATGATATAATATTTTTTATCTATATGAATTATTATTTGAAATATATAATATTTTTTAAAAGACATTCTTAAAGTGATATTAGAAATTCAATTGGTTGAAATATATAATATTTTTTAAAAAGCATTCTTAAAGCACTATTAGAAATTTAATTAGTTCTCATGCTATTTATAAAAAAATGTATAATATTATTTTTAACAAACACTTAAAGTTTCTAACATATAAAGCTTTAAATAAATTAAATTTATAAATATTATAATAAATATATGTCTCACCTTACATAACATTTGGAATCAAGACAAGATACATGTTACTAAATAATATAAAGTTATAAACAAATGCTAATTATAATATTTAGCCACCGTGTAACTCGATCTGCACAATCTCAACCTTATCACGTCACTCATTTGGGGCCCACCTTTGAGGATTTTTTGTTACATCACCATTTTTTGAGAAATCACTACATCGCTACTGGCATAAATAGCAACAAACCCAGCTAGCGATATGGCGAGTTCTGGTAACCATTTAAAAATAACTCCCAAAAAAGAAACCACAAAAGACATTAACCTACAGAGAAACAAAAATGAAACGTGCACCATATCTTCTTTGGGGTCGTCAGAATTACTTCTTATCTCAGAAGGACATCATCTTTGGAAAATCTAGGCATTCGCTATATCGCCACCGGTAAATTGCAAGTATTTCTCGTCAGCGACTTGGCGAATTGATGAACAAATTTGAACTCCCACATTGCAATTTTTTTCCACGTGCATTTCTTCTTGAAACTGACAGGTCTGGGACGTATCACATGGTCATAAGATCTTCCCGTGAACACATTTTGCAGCATCAGATTCCACTTTTCAGTATCATAGATAATTTTCTATTGATCGCTATCTCGCTATGCGTAACATGTGAGCATCTTGCCATAGCGAGTATGTGACAACCGTGGATTCAAATTGGATCTGGCTATAGGACTAAAAACCCCTTTTCTCAAAAGACTCAACCACGACATCCAAACAGATGGGAGAAGAATATTCATTGTTCAACCCCCCCCCCCCCCCCCCTTTTTTTTTTAAAGAATTTGCGCCAAGGTAAACTTTATAATCGAAACCTAGGGTTTTTCACAAATTTTCAAAAGTACAAAATATACTAAACCAAAACCCAAAACCCTATGACTTGTTAGAAACTTCTCAGCTTATTTTCTTTTGTTTTAATAAATTGACATGCAAAAAATTAGACCAACACAATACATCCTTAATGACATCCTCTTCCCAAATTTTCCTTCCAATGATGACATTATAACCCCTCATTTGTTTAAGAGCACTTGTAATGATGTTATATGGGTTATAAACCCTAGTGGGGGCAATGGTGAAACTTAACTCTCTTAAGGATTTTTGGTTGTTCCCAACCCCCTCATTTCTTGCCAAGATATGCACCGGAGAGGGTGGGTGTAGTGGAAATTTTTTGGTAGTTGTTATCCATGAATAGAGAATATCTAGGGCCAACCATTAAAAAGGGGTCTTTTGTGTGTAGAAATTTCAAAGTAGGGGATTTTGAAATTGGTAAACTGGCGATGATGCGTTCTTTTCCCTCCTTGCAATTTTGCAACACACAAACTATTAACTTTCACTTTGACACTGACATTGCAATAGACTTGTTAAAGCCTTTCTCACAGTTTCGCAACTGCCAACTTCAAACCGATGAAACCCTTTGCGAACCTGTGATGCCATCAACTTCGTGTATGTTTTTTTTAACCTTGAATACAATGAAATGATTCGCCCAAAAAATTTAAATTTTACTGTGATTATTATTTTTTGTTCACCAATGTATAAATTTTTTGTGGTTTTAAAATAACACAATTCACCCAGATTTTACACATTGTTTGAGAGACTATGAATGATTTTCCTACGAAGATTATTATTTTTTCTTTGTAAACTATTTTTTTTGCCACAAAAATAAATAAATTTTGTCAGGTGTTTTGCACCTTTCACCAATTTTTTACACCTTTTCTAAAGGGTATGTGCAGGATCATGGTGTACCAAACTATGGCCTTAAGTGGCAATCAAAAATCAACAAATCAGGTTTATGTCAACTTGACACATAATTTTAAAGTGGTTCTGGACTTTATATAAAAAAGTTGTAAGAAAATAATTTGTAAAAAATTGAATATAGTTTCTAAGCTACATGGTCTTATCTGGAGAAAAAATTATTTGATTTGTCAAAAGTTTGGATTTTAAAGCAGTAGTACAAAAATTTTAGGGTAAAAATAAAAAGTAGGTGTATGTCTGACCACTTTAATCATAATCAAATGATAATATTTTTAAATATAATTTTAGATATAAAAAGTAGACTCATGCTTAGATGTGATGCATATTTTTGGCAATTTTTATTCTAAATAATTAATTAATTATGAATTTTCTACTATACTGTTTTCAGAATTAAAAAACTCCCGTGTCTGACCACCTTAACTAGTTCAAAAAAAACTCAAAATTAAGTTTTTTTTTTTTTTTCTTATACTAGTCAAAGCATAGAATGTGACGCATCTTTTGGATTTCACAAATCTTATATGGTTTGAAAGTTATAACTATTTTTCAACCAGTATGTTAATCAGCACTTTGTATAACTCCATTAGAAAATAAGTAATAATTACTTACTAAACTTGTAATTTGACAAAACTTACATTTATGAAAAGCTAAGAACATTCTTAAGAAACCCTTTTCATTACATCAAATTTTGGTTTAAAAAAAGTCGTCAGCTACATGCTTGAAGTGATATAAAAAGTAGACTCATGCTTAGATGTGACGCATATTTTTGGCAATTTTTATTCTAACTAATTAATTAATTATGAATTTTCTACTAAACTGTTTTCAGAATTAAAAAACTCCCGTGTCTGACCACCTTAACTAGTTCAAAAAAAACTCAAAATTAAGTTTTTTTTTTTTTTTCTTATACTAGTCAAAGCATAGAATGTGACACATCTTTTGGATTTCACAAATCTTATATGGTTTGAAAGTTATAACTATTTTTCAACCAGTACGTTAATCAGCACTTTGTAAAACTCCATTAGAAAATAAGTAATAATTACTTACTAAACTTGTAATTTGACAAAACTTACATTTATGAAAAGCTAAGAACATTCTTAAGAAACCCTTTTCATTACATCAAATTTTGGTTTAAAAAAAGTCGTCAGCTACATGCTTGAAGTGAAAAACACATAAGAACATGCCAAAAACACATTTTTGAGATGTTTTAAAGATGACCATATAAGGTTGGTATTGAAACATATAGTAGGAATTATAAAGGTATTAATTATTTTCATTTAGTATCAGGATGGGTGGGAGAAAAGTGGGAATAGATTTTGAAATTCTTTGAGGCATTTCAGAACTACATATTTTTCAGATCACCACTTTTTGGCACACCATGATCCTGCACATACCCTAAAGGAGGGATTTCCTAAAGTATACCCTAGAACTAGTCCTATTGGATGTAGTAAAAATGGTCTAATTGGTCCTATCAAAGCAATCAGTAGGAGGAATTAAGATACATCTAGTCTAGGCTTCAAGAAGATTCCCTTCCATCTACGGATTAACAAATTCATACTAGAACCTTAGATTTCATCCTAAAATGAGTCACAAGCTAAGTTTGATAACCATGAAGACAACGCTAATGATGATGATCCATATCTGTATCCCATTCATGATGATCTTGCTAAATTCTTTGTTGAACCAGATGATTTTGTACCACACACCAGGACCATGGATGGTGAGAGTGTTTCTTCTGATGATACTATTTATTCAGATCATACCCAACAAGAACAAGGAGAGTCTATTCATGTTTTCCACATTGAGTATCTTTGTAGGGTAAAAGAACAAACCTATGTCACCATTTTGTAAAGGAAAAGGCTAACAAAAGTATAACTATTCATGTTCAATGACATAAATTGGTATTATTATTTTGAATTTAGAAATGAAGTAAACTATTGAAATGTGTAGACATGGACAAAGTTTAGGATTATAATTTTTAATAATTATTTGGAACAAGAATTGATATATTTTCCTAATTTTTATAGATAATTTTTGAGGTGTTGAAAAATGCTGAAAATTAGGGGTCTAGTTCCCACCACAAAACTATATGGAAATAAACTTATTTCCCTTTGATGTCAGACTATGTTATAGATAACATATATATCTAGAACAATCAAAAATAAGAATTGGCTTTAGATCTATATTTTCTCTTTTATAAGGATTGAAATCTCAACTCACCTGAAACCAATAGTTTTCATCTCCCACCACATTTTTCAAACCAAATCTATTCAAACTAGGAGAAAAGTTATACATTCTACAAGAGGACCCTCTCATCTAGAGTGTCATATAATTTTTAGATTTTTTTGATATGATCTAATATTTTTTCGTTCTCAAAACTAACATCTCTTCAAGTGTTAAAATACATGGCTATAATTTTTTTTTAGTTACAATATACTATATCTAATCAAAACACTATAAACTCTATATGAGAATGTTCTTAACTCTAAGCTCTATAAAATGCTATTTACATATTATTTAAAAAAATCACAAAATAGTAAGAGATATCGAAATGCCACTTTTCTAAAATAATTTAATTTCTTTAGTAATTGGATACAAACTAGTATAAAACATGCATATAATAGACATTTCCAATTGGAAAAGTGTGAGACCATAGATGACTTAGCTAGAATGAATTTATCTTAGATCGTATGTTTTAAAAAAATAGATTTTTAGATTGAAATACTCCAATTCACTCGTTCTAATAAGTTAGCCTAAAAAGTGATATAGATTTGTACTTTTACCTTGTCAAAATCAAGAGGATGAAGGGGAGTTTGTCCCTATCACTTTTGAGGAATTTTACAGTCTATCACCATGTGGCATAGATTCTCGAGAGTATGGATTCAACTCTCTCTCCAAAGTAACTAGTGATAAAGACATAGATCAAGTTCATGTCTATGAAAATATCCTTGAAGTAGGTGAAGCATCTAGGGTTAGGTCGAATGAGTCTTATGTAGCTAGTTTCATCGAGTCTTTGATTAATGATGTTAAAACTTAGAGGCATTCAAACACACTTGTGGAGAAAGTTACTCTAGGTCTCAAATTACTTGTCCAAGCATTTGATGATTATATTATGAACACAATCGAACCCACCACATCTCTTTAGCTCACCTATCCTAAGCTCATAGACTAGAATTCCAATGCATATAGTGAAGTCCCTATATTCTAAAATGACTATGCTCTTGCCTATTACTTAAATGTTGTCAAACCTATAACATCTTACACTAGTGAACAAAGTGTCAACATGACTAAAGCTAACATTAAATATATCAGTCATACAATCAAAACTAAAAGAAATATCCAAGGGTGAAATCCTCTCTGATGCACCTATGAATGAGATATTTGATGCACTTCCTAGTCATTTTCAAGAAAGATCATCAGTGTTGATAGAGCCAACATAGCTGATCAACTTGGGAACAAAAGAACATCCTCACATGATAAATCTTACATAGTCACTATCTACAGAAGAATAAGAGGAACCCATTGCCTTGTTCCAAGAGAAAAAGATAAAATTTGCATAGACATATTCAGATATGCTAGAATTAGATCATGATCTCATAATGCATCACTTGTCTATTACACTAGGAGTTAAACTAGTCAACCAAAAACATAGAAAAATGCATCCTCATGTTGCATTTCTTGTCAAAACTGAATTGGAAAAGCTTCTGACAGTTGGTTTCATCTAAGCTATTGATTATGTTGAATGGATATGAAACATTGTTCTAGTCTCCATGCATTATAAATCTATCAAAGTCTATACAAATTTTAAATATCTAAACCTAGCATTTATGAAGGATGATTTTCCACTCCCTAACATTGATATGATAGTGGAGATGACAATAGGATATGAAATGTACTCACTCATGGATGTGTTTTCTAGTTATAATCATATCAAATTTGCACTCGAATATTAGGAAAAGACTACTTTTACTTGTGCATGTGGAACTTTCGATTGGAATATGGTGCCATTTGGCTTGAAAAATGGTGGTGCTACATATCAGAGGGTAGTTACTACACTTTTTCATGACATGATGCATAAAGTAATAGAAGCTTATGTGGATGATACTTTAGTTAAGAGCACAAAATGAAACACTCACCTTCAAGATTTGGGACCTATCCTAGATCATGTGGAGAAATTTAGTCTGAGACTCAACCCCAAGAAATGTACATTTGGTATAACATCTGGGACACTACTCAATTATATTGTGTATGCAAAAGGAGTCAAGGTCAACCTAGAGAAAGTTCAATAAATCATGGACATGCCTCCACCCCATAATGTCAGTCAAATGAGGGGATTACAAGAAAGACTTCAATTCATTCATAGATTCATCTCATAGCTAGTGGATAGATCACAACCTTTTACCAAGATTCTGCATAAAGTTGTGAATTATAACTAGAGCCAAGAATGAAATCAAAGCTTAATAAAGATAAAGTAATACCTTACTAATAGACCGATCTTGATTCCTTCTATTCACTGAAGGCCTCTCATTTTATATCTCAGCAATAGAGACATCTCTTGGCATCCTACTAACTCAAGAAGACAATGATAAAAAGGAAAGAGTTATCTACTACCTAATTTGCACACTAATTTCTTATGAATGAATTAGCATATCATTGAGAAGGCTTTCCTAGCAATTGTCTTCACTTCCCAAAAGTTGAGACACTACATGCTCACTCATACTATGCAACTAGTTGCTAAAATTGATCCACTAAAGTACTTACTCAGCAAGGCAACTCTAATAGGAAGGTTGACTAAGTGGGTCATGATACTAAGTGAATTTTACATTTAGTATGTTGAATAAAAGGCTATCAAAGACAAATTGATTGGTAATTAGTTAGCAGAAGCACTGATCTAGAGTCTTCTTCCACTAAACATTGATTTCCCTGACTAATCAATTCTAACGATTACACACCAAACTTGGTTGATGTTCTTTGATAGTTCCTTCACACAACATGGATCCGGTGCTAGAACCTTGTTTGTAAAACCACATAGGTATTCATTGTCTAAGGCATACAAGATTTTATTTCCTTGTACAAACAATATCATAGAGTATGAAGCTTTGATTAATGGCACGAAGATTGCAGTTGAATGGAGAGTAGATGATTTAAAAATCTTTGGTGCCTCCTAGCTCATAATAAACTAGGTCAACAATATATATTAGACAAAGGATGAAAAATTGATCCCTTATAAATGCATAGTAGATGACCCAAAGAAATACTTTGCTCATATCACTTTTCAGCAAGTTCCTTGGGGTAGACAAAAAATAATCTTATGCTATGGCTACTCTTGGATCCTTGTTACGGATGCAAAAAAATGATCTTCAACACAAATTCCTCATGAAAATGATACTTTACCCTACCTATAATTCTCCTAAATTTAGGATGATTTTTTCTATTGTAGGGTACAACTCATCCTACTACCACCACATATACTATTACTTATGTGACCAAACCATCCTGGAAAATCTATCTCAGAATGAAAATTATCACCTTATCCATAATGCTTCACAATATGTTATTATTGCTAACAAATTGTTTAGGAGAGGTCTTGATGAAACACTCCATAGGTTTCTAGAACTTGATGAGTCCAAATGTGCATTGATAGATGTACATGAGAGAATTTATGGATCTCACTCTAATGGCTTGACACTAGCTCATAAACTTATAGAGCTAGTTACTATTGGCCAAATATGGAGCAAGAGGCAATCAAATATGCTAAGTCATGCAAACAATGCTAGCTCCATAGGAATCTGATTCATGCTCTAGCTAGAGATCTAATTCCATCTATTATACTATGGCCATTCTAGCAATGGGCCTTCAATTTTGTGGGTCAAATTCACTCATCCTCTTCAAATGGACATAAGTTTATCATTACCGCTATAGAATACTTCACTAAGTGGGTACCAGTAGTCCCTATCTCCATAGAAAATGGCAAAATTATAGCTTTGTTCATTATGAATTACATCATATGTAGGTATGGTGTACCTTCTTCTATTATTATTAACAATGGAGGAGAATTTTAAAAGAAGGATTTTAAGGAGTTGTGCAGAAGGTCTAGAATCACACAACATTGGTCTTCTATTTATTACCCCTAGGGTAATGGTTAAGTGGAAGCATCCAACAAGGTGATCCCTATCTGGAAGGGACTGGCACCTTTAGATTAATCTAGCTTTATGGGCTTACAAAACAAGTATCAGAACACCCTTTTCTTTAGTATATGGAGTGGATGTTGTCCTTCTAATAGAGGTTGAGATTCCCACTTTGAGAATCTCCATGAAGGGCCTCATTTCTAATGATGACTATAAAATATCTTGGCTTCAAGAGATAGAATTGTTAGATGAATGTTGGCAAGTGGTTTGTGATCATCTTTGAGCTTATTAGTAGTGTATATCTAGAAGCTACAATAAGAAAGTTAAGCCACATGACTTCCAATTGGATGATCTTGTTCTGAGAGGAAAGCCTAAAAATTAATAACAATGGGTACAAAATGGTAAGTTTGAGTCCAAGTGACTTGGTCTGTACATAATCATTACAATGTTTAGATATGGTGCTTACCAAATTTCTATAGCCAAGGGGGAGGTGCTCAAGAAGCTGATCAACACTCTCCACCTGAAGGGGTTCTACAACTAATATGATTTTGGAAGCTCTCTGTATATACTTAAATGTGCTAAAAAAATGTAAAAATTTCAAAAAGTCCTAAAAAAAATCATTATCTTGGTGAAATCCTAGCAATAGGTGCCTTGGTAATAACAAAAAAATACAAAAATACAAAAAATACAAAAAAAATAAAATAAGTGAAAATACAAAAAAATTGAAAAATAAAAAAAAGTGTCATTGATGAAAACCTGGCAGTAAAAAAAGAATGTTCACCATGAAGGAGAAACCCCGAAAAATAGGCACCTCTTGTTCAAAATGCTATATCTTGTAGCACATCTTTTGGCTCCTATACAGTTGCTCTCTTGGTTTAGTTTACTGCTTTCACACATGTATCCATGGATTCAATCTTATGATAACTCAGAGGAAACACCCTATGTCAGAATCTTTTAACATCAGGCACTGATTTTTCTAACTGCATTTGCCTACTATCGCTAGTGTCACTTTTGAGTTTCCTCTAACAAAATATCTCTCACGGCAATCACTAGTTGTTCTAATTACTTCTTCATACTATCACTCTATGTCATTTTGAGATTGCTCTCATGGAAGGTCTTTCTTGCATCAATGACTAGTTGTCCTAACTATCTTCATCTACTATTGCTCTGTTCCTAGAAAGATTCTTCTTACTAAAGACTCTTCTTTGACTTTAGCCACCAGTTGTTCTAACTGTCTATCAAATGTTGTAACCGTACTAAAGAGATTTCTTTCATAAATGTTCTAAACATTGACACTTGACATCAATCCTATAAGACATAAACTAAACTCACAAGATGAATTTGTTTGGGATGTGTTGAGCTTTTCTTTCTTTTTTTTTCTTTCACTTTATCATGTGTCTTTGAGCAACTTGATGATGTCACTTTTGACTAGAGAAGTGAAGACTAGGGGCACGATCTTTTTCCCTGCTTTCTATTTATGGTTTAGAACTCCAAATAATCTGAAGCATCCATATCAAATCAATATCCACTATAAGAGCCTCCATCTTGTATTAGATGGTTAGGTGTACCTCAACTCCTTTTATATGGATAAATTAGTGAGGTTGGTTCTTCTCCTTTCTTGTTGTAGTGAACTCTGCATGCTACAATAAGTACTAATACTTGTCCTGCTAAGTGAATGTATAGATTACTGTGAGTATACCTAGCACACTTCTACCTTAGGTTACAAACATAAGGGTCATTGTGGATAGAATATTTGCTAAATACTTAGCATAAGAAGGATCTCTCATGTGTTTGGTGTGTTTATAGGAAAGGAACATTCTGGTCATCCTAGCATTTATGCTTTGATGCTTATGTTTTCTTGCTACATTAAAAGGGAAAAATGTTTTGATCATTCTAGCTTCTTCTTCCTTGACTGCTTACATTTAATCTTGATAATTGCTGAAATTGTGAGAATCTAAATTTTTTGATTCTGGAGATATTTTTTGCATCGGAATTCATTTGTTCAACTTATAGCCAAAAACATGAAATTTGGGGCCTTCTCAGTGGAATGAGTTAAAATTCAAAATGCAGTTACAAGATCAGTAAAATATAGTGAGATTTCAGTTAGAGGTGAATTCTGATCATATTCACTTAGTAAAAACTCAGATTTCACCAACATTTTCATGGCAGATTAGATATTTTGATGACTCAACAAGTTTTCATCATTGAAGAGAAGATATTTTCAAATCAGTTACACAAATGATGAAACCAAATCAGATCAAAATGGGAGAAGGAAGAAAGAGGTGACTCAGTTGCAAGAGATCGAATTCCAAATGGACACATGTCACTCTGATATAAGATCAGGGAATTCTTTCTTTTTTATATCATTCTTTCTTTCTTTCATTTGTTAAAAGTTGGCAGTTTTCTCTAGGTAATACCAGTAGGGTTCTAGTGTTTTACTATTGAAACCAGGGATTGTAGATGGTTTTTCTTCCTATCTATTGAGTTGTACTCTAGCAATGAAGGCCACACATCCACCTCTTGTGTAGATTTTTAGTTCATTCTCATGTTTTATTTTCTGAGATAAATGGAGATTAATGCTGGATTATGTGAATTATTTAGAGTTTCATTTAGTATTACCAGTTCATCAATTTAGTCTTTCCATGGATGAATATAAAAGGGGATTTACAATGAATTATCTAGGTTTTCTTATTCTGTCTCTTGATTCTTCATATGCCATTAACTTTGTAATTGAGTAAATAAGGTTTATTCAATTTAAGAAAGCGTGGATGAGTTGTGTATTAGATCTATTGTTGCTTCTAACTCGAGGATATTAGGTAAATGCTTTAGTGTTCTGATAGGTTTTTTGGGTGTATGAAGGGGATATTTCATAAGAATGGGATTTGGAGATTTCAATTGATAAACTTGATTGTAATGTAAACAAGTTAGGTCATCCGACTGGTAATAACTCTGTGTTTCAATAGATAAGGCACTGATCACTAAATTAGATGCAAGCTGATATGAATGTCATTTACACAAAATCTTTTATTCAAAATAAATTTAGTATTTCATGTTTTGTAGTGGGCTGAAAAGAATTAACACTCCCTCAACTTATGAGATTCAAAGATTTGCATTTAGCTACTATAGATCTATGTCATTTCATGAGTTATTAGGAGATATAAGGGTTTTCATTTGTAGCAAATAGGTTCAGATTTATGTTTTAAATGCATTGGTACCATATCTTAGAACCTCAAGGTTAACCTGCCTAGGTCTCATAGAGCCTGAAGTGAAGAAGGGTCAAGCCTCATAGTTGGCCCAAGATTGTAGTTAGGTACATTCATCATAGGAATTTGCTAGCCTTAGATGCATTTTTCTGGTTTCTTGGTTGTTTACAAAACTATTAAATCAGGAGCCAACAACTACTTCAATGCTAGATTTAATTTTCTTTGTAGAAGGTGCATCTTCTTCCTTATGCTCCTAATCTTTTTCTTCATTAGATGAGTTTTTGTAATCAACAATATTACCAACAATGTTGGAACTAAAATCTTTAAATAGGTCCTTGGTTTTATCCACTGTCATATTGGTGTCATCCACTTGCATATATTCATTGCCAATGGTAATATGTGGTGAATCTCTTGGAATTGGTGTTCGCGTTGGTTGTTCAAAATTGTGAGGTGGATTAGCTATAGTAGAACTTGTTTCCTCTATCTCTGCACTCTTCTCAGACTCCTTAGGCATAGGGTTTGCCATCTCTAGCTGTGCACTCTCTTTTGACATAGTTGACATGTATGAGACTATTTCCTTTTTAGTTTCCACATTTACTTCTTCATAATTTCCTCCCATGAGGAGAATGGATCTCTTCTTATTTCTCAATAATGGTGCTATTCCTTTCAAAATTTCAATTATGTCTTCCTCATTATTTACAATACATAGCTTTTTCACCATATTTATTCTTTTTTTCATATCTTCCTCAATAACTACTTTTTTGTTTAAAAGTCTATTGTAAAAGTCTTTAGGTTCTTGACCTCTTATGCTATCAAACCTTTCATCTTTTAGGATCATATTTCTAATTACAACATTCTCTAGCTGTCTCCAATCCATATTATTATACAATTCATAGTACTTATTTAATCATACAAAATTATTGTCATTAATAAGCTACATGTTAAGACTTTCTACCTTGGGTTTCCATGCTTTTCTTCCTAGTGAAGTCTTTACTTTCTAGTCTAGTGGCTCTTCTGGTCTATCACTAGTTTCTTCTTCAGATTCATAAGAACTAATTTGCAAGGTTCTTCTCTTCTTGCATGCTCCACTTGTAGTTAGATTGGCTCTCTTCTTAGGAGGGGTTTTCTCAAGCCTTATGGATTTCCTGTGTTGACACTTCCTCTATTTTTTTGGGGTTCCTTATAGGTTACTACTATACAACTATTGCATATGGCATTGTAGGTGCTTGCACACTTGTTTAGGCAACTATGATCTGTTTAGCAGGTCTTGCCATTGCAATAGTTGTAGGGGTAAATAATTCAGATTGATCACTAGCCTTCATTTCCATGGCTATCCCTTTCACCTCTTCAAGTTCCTTTCTTGACATTCCTGATTCCTTCAAGATAGAATAAATCACTTTTTCTACCTTCTTCTTGTTGTTCTTGATTAACTGACTTTTTTTAACCTCTTTCATCTTCTCAGTATATATCCCACATCTAGGACATTCAAAATCAATTTTTGAGTGTAAGATTATCTATGCAAATCCTTCAATCAATTCCTCACTCATTTTGTAACCCATAGGTTCAATGAACTTAACTCGACAAACTAATGCCTCCATACATGTGAGATCTTTTTCTACCATGAAGCATAGTTCATCCTATAGACACCTAAAAACCTTTAGAAAATAAAGTATTTTTATTTTCTGAAAAATTCTTGATGACATCATCATTTATTAATTAATTAATTATTTAATTAATTAATTTATTTTTATGCCATTAAATCCCTTTATCTTAATTAAAAATATTTAATTAAGGAATCCCTCCCAAAAATGTTTAAATCTTATTTAAACATTATTTCTTTATTTATTAATTATTTAATTAATAAATTGACCAAAAAATCCAAAATAAATAAAACATTTATTTTTTGCCCAAAACTTGGTCAATTTCCTTAAGACCACTAACCTCTTCCAAAATCTTCTAATCCTTCTTTAATTTTGATTAAAGGCTAATCCCATCATTTCCTACCCCTAATCCCAACTCAAAATATTTAATTAAGATTAAATATTAATCCTCATGTTTATTAAAAAAGTTTTAATAAATATCTCCTCAACCCAAACCCTTGAAATAAATAAAACTTTATTTATTTCCTAAAAATCTAATTTATCCTCATCCTAAGAAGTTCTAGACTCTTCTAGAAAGTCTTCATCCTCATCCTAGAAAATTCTAGACTATTCTAGAAAGTCTTTATCCTCATCCAAAGTCTAGACTCTTCTAGAAGATGTCTTTAAACCTAATCCTAATCCCCTCCTAACCTTGTCACATTCCCTAAAAATGGATTAAGACTTACTAACCCAAGCCAAAGTTAACAAATATCTCCTCCTTCACCCACCCTCATTAAATGCCATCTACTTGCCTATCCCTAAGCTAATCCTAAACCATCCTAATCCATCCTCTAATCATTTGCAAGAGCCTAAGCAAGCTTAAAACCTTGCTAATCAAGCCCAAGTCTAAATTGCTCTCATCTCCCTTAAAATATCTCAACCATAAAACTTTATGAAGTCCACTAGGCTATAAATGACTCTTCCAAAGCCCTTTCATTGCTCTTACAAGCCATTATGAGGGTCTTTATGAAGATTTTATCCCTTGAGCCACCTTTGTTGACTCATGCTTCCCCTTTCCTCCATCCTCTCACCCTATGACATGTGTCACTCCCTGATTGGCTATAAGGAAGCACAATCCATGTGCTCTCCTCTCATGCAATCTGAGCCCTCCATGAGCTCTTTCCCATCTTTGCATCTTAGCCGTCAAACCCTCAAGCCTCTTGCCTATAAATTGGATCCTTCCCCTTTGCAAAATAACACAATCCATGAAGTAAAGTCATAATGCCATTTTAAGAAGCCATTTTACATCAAAACCATACACTCACACCCAAATTCCAACTCCATTTGAAGCCCTTTTTGAAGCATAAAGCTTGAGCATACATCCTATCTATTTAGACAAAGCTACTCAACAAGAGAGCTTCTCATTGATAGAGCCCATTAATGGCTCATATTCTCAATTGAGAGCTCATCTTAGTCTATCTTGAAGTTTATGAATTTTGTTTAGTTTGTAGAAGCTTTATTTAAATTTGGTTTCTATTAGCATACTAACATTGCTCATATACATTTTGGCACGCCTGGTGGGACCCCGCATGGGTCATCTTCATTAGCTTTTTTAGTCAAGTTTTGTATGTCATTTGCTGATTTTGGTTAATTTTGCTTGTTTTTATGATTGGTAGGATTGTATAAATTAGTTTTGTAGGTCCACATGAGCATGAAGAAGACAAAAAAACTCATAGTGTATCTCATAGTGTTTGTAGATTTTTCAAGCTTATAGGTGGACAAAGAACTTGGAATTCTTCTTCCTCTTCTTGTCTATATTCTTCTTATTCCATCTACTTCTTCTTCTTCTTCTTGTGGGAGATCTTGGCAATTTTTTTTAAGGAATTAAAATCATACACACTTCTTTTTAGTGCTTAAAATGAACCCCCAAATCATACTTAAATCTATTAAAAAATTAAAAATTTGCACAACAGATTTTTTTTTTTAACAAGTGAAACTAAACCAATCCAATCATTTGCATCCTTGCAACATCAAGGTTTTAGATGCATTCATGCAAAGTTAGGAACACTTCATTTTTTAGAATTTAAAAAGAACTTCAAGTTTCTATTTAAGGTTCAAAATCAACACTAAGTGCACATTAAAATCTAAATCAAACTCAAAGCATCAATCAAGGATAAAATGAACCTCATTTTCAAATATTTTAAAGTTCGTTTAAAAATCTCATGAAAACTAAGAGTCCTAAATGGTTTCCAAAAATTGTCCTAAAAGCTTTGTTATTTGTTTCAAACAAATGTCTTGTTGCAAAATCTTGAATGTTTCTTAGGTTTTTCATGCATCAAAACAATCTAGGAATATCTTTTTTGGGCTTAAAATATGCAAACTAGAACACAAAATCTTGAATGAAAACAAAAGTTCAAAGAGTCATTTTCACTTTTTCGTCCAAAACAATCTTGAATGATCTAAGGTTAAAACAAAGCACTTCAAAGTTCTTAAAACAACACACAAAATCGCAATCTTGAATGCTCAAAGGAAAAAACTTGAATGTTTAATCACTTTACTTTGAATTCATGTTGCTAAAATCACTCTTGAGTGCCATGGATTAAAATCAAGTTTGTTTTTTTATGAATGCATGATTAAAACAACAAATCCAATCTTGAATGCCATAGATCAAATAATCATCTTTCGGGGCATAAAAAGAATCCACATTTTTGAAATCTTCTAAGTTATAAAAACTAATAAAGACACTTTTAGTAAGTTTTTAGTTGGACTCACCCTCTTTAATCACCCATCAATTTAACCATTGGTTGCAATCTCAGCACCATCTATGGGGATGGGTCTACCTAAGAGGGTGTTAAGTGCTCCACAAAGATCAAACTCCACTCACTTGGGTCTTTAGTGGTTTTTCTAAGTTAGAAAATTCCTTGAATGCGCATTAATCTTCCTCACACTTCATTTGGGCATAAAAATTGGATAAATCTTGATGTGGAGGGCCTCCGAGCGTGCGCTTGGAAATCAAGTTTCACACATCTTTGTTTTGGGCTTAAAACAAAATCACACTCAATCTTGAATGCCTAACAATCAATGAACATTGCATGGTTTGGACGCATTTTCAATGATGCTCACATTTCTTCTGTTGACGATCTCTCAACTTTCATTATGCTGACGATGCTATCAAATTGGAATGAACATTGTATGCCATAATCACAAGTGTCTTCAGTCATAGCTTACAAAATCTAAATCATCAATTGGAATAAACGCATGTCTTTTAAAGCCCAAGATCATGTATGTGGTCTTGGTTTACACTTTTTAGGAGGCCTACTTGGGGAATTCATCACCCCTTAGGACGACCTCAACTCCAACGTTCTAGCGGAGTATAAAAATTGGGAGGTGAATCCAAAGACACCTCTCTTGGAATCAAGATTTTGTCACTCGGGCTAAGCCTCAAGGAACTTTATACCCTTGAGAAGTGAAAGAGGAGAAGTGGGTTACCGCTCCTCTCGGGTCTGTGACATCTTTTTAGTTTCATCTACAGATTTGGGCCTCACGTACCTTGCGTATATCGAGGACTCCCTAGCTATAACAAATTTCATCCTTGTAGAAAGCTTCCTAGGATGTTGGTGTATTTGAAGTGCTTGCTCCAAAATTTTGTCTACTTGTTTGTTCATAGCTTTTGAATGAATGTTTTCCAACTTTGGTCAAAATCCCAAAAAAAAAGAAATCTCCCACCTCAAGGCATACTTAGCGTAGTCACCACCTCATCAAAAAATCATCCAAGCTCCCCCACTGCAACCAAATCTATCTAGTTCCTTGCTTTAGAACAATTCCAAATCCAAATTCCATCCAAATCATCCCCCCTAGCCAGCTAGCAACCCAATCCAAAATCACACCCATGCCTTTAGAGAGTTGTTGTCATTCTGCTAGAATTTGTTATCCAATCAATCCAACCAATCCACCAGCCTCACCAAGGTTATCCCTTTGACAGAGCTTTGTCTAGGGTAATCTAGCTTTGTCACTTGTTATCCCTCATCACCTTGAGCTAAAGGTTGGGATCCACAAGTGGTCAATCTCATGTCATGCCAATAGGATTATTAGTCTATCCTTAAGTTGACACAATCTCCACTAATCTAGCGCATAGGAAAGAAAAACTCTCACTTTTTGATAGCATGCCCTTGAAGTCTTCCATCCATAGGAAAGCCAAAAATCTCCAACCAATCCTTGTTAGGTCTATCATACAGCTTTGACTCTCCCTAGGAAATCCTTCATCAGCCAATCCAAAATCTATGCTTAATCCAAATCTAACCATGAGCTTCTGTGTTCATCCATATGCAAGACCCCATCCCCATCGAACTCATCATCAAAACATGATATCCCAAACCTATCATGATGTGTTCAGTCATATTGTCCTTGCTCCCGCCACCTCCTATTCTAATGATGATGAAAATCTTGTTGACTATGACGAGTATATTGAAAGCCTTAGAAACATTCCCCCAAGCATCCCACAAAATCCATGCATTCTTCCAAACTATCTAGTCATGCCATTTGATATCCCAGCTTCTCCTCCATCACCCAATCAACCAAGCTTCCAATCTTCCACCCCCATCACACTAGCTATTCCTGTCAATCTATCTCCACCTCTGACACATGAGTCTCCAAGGAATTTCCTAGAGGAAATACAAGAAAAGCCACCTCCAACAGTCGATAAGCCATGTCATCTAATCCAACCATGTGAAGTAGTCAGTGATGAAGCTTCCCCATCTATAATATCACCCCCATCTCCCATAGCTATCATCCCCATACCATCCATCAAATTGCTTAAAATCCTTGCACTTCTCGCAAGCATCAAATTCCCACTACCCATCAAATTGCTCCAAATCCCATCCACATCTCCTCCTCCAAGCATTATCCAAATCCCATATAATGAACCTCATGCATCCACTCCCATCCATTCCTGTCAAGATCTTGTCCAAAAGCATGTTGAAATATCCTCCGATAGAACAGCAGATCTTGACATCCCACTTATTCCCCTACATGATCCACTTTTACCATCCACTCCATATCTAAATCCTACCATCTTCTTACTCCATCTCAAGATCCCTTTCCCTCAGCCCACCCAACTCAAGATCCTATCCTCCCATCTCCTCTGCTTCATGATCATACATCTCCCATAATCCATGATGATAGATCCATCGAAGAAGAACTAATTATCATATCCAAAGCTCCAACTCCTTCAGCTAGTAATGGACTCACATCTTGTGTTCCAAATAATGAACATCATATTGAAAAAAGAAATGAAAATATATTTCTAGATGTTGGTATCCCCGCTATTCCTGCATGGTCCTTCCATCTCCACCCCAAAGTTCCCATCCATCTTATTCTGCATCTATTTTGGGCCCTCATCCTACTCCTTATCTCCAACCCTCCATTTTGGGTCCATATATCCCTTATCTAAATCCCACACCCTTTCCATCCATTTTGGGTCCTTACATACCTAATATGAATCCTGTATCCCCTCCATCTGTTTTGGGACCTACACCTTCACCGTTTCCATCTATTTTGGGCCCATATCCTTCCTTCCCTCCATCCATTTTGGGCAATTATATCCATCCATATCCTATGTTCCAATCTATCCTTCCATCCCCTCAAATCCACCAGCTAGATCATCAAAGGCACTCACCCTTGAATCCCTTCCAACCTTTAAACCCTATCACTCCATCAATTATCCCTCCATTTCCTCCATGCTCTTGTTCCCATCCCATGGCTAATAGAAGCATATTGGATGCCAAAATACAAAAGCATAAATCCAAAAATCCACAAAAATCCAAGTCTCAACATGTCCCTTCTAAAATACATGTTCAAAACAAGAAACATTTAATCCCAATCAAAGAAAAAGTCAAGAGGCCACAAAAGCCCAAGCTAAAAATGTCAAAAATCATGTGGATATCCAAGATGCTCATAAAAGAAATGCATCTCAAAGAAAAATTTCAATTGGCATCCATTCATGCTACTCAAAAAGCCTCATCCATCCATCCTTCATCCAAATCCCCATATAAGCATGCTTCATCCCCCCAATCCACTTTTAGTCCATATGCTTCTTATCCTAAATTTCCCATCCTCCATCTTCCAACTCTACTTTTTGTCCTTATCTTTCTCTTCCTCCATTTTCTCCTCAACCTCACTCAAAGCCATCTTTCCCACTACTTTATCACCTCTCAAGGTGTGTGCCAATGATGATCTTTCCATTTTCTTCATCCATTTACCCACAAGCCCTATGTCTTCGCATCCATTATCTGTCAAAATCCCACCAACCATTCCACTTGTTCAATCCAATCCTTTTTCATCCATCCTACCAACATCTATGAGCTAAAAATAGCTGAAGAAAGCCAAAATCATTCCAGCTAAGTCCAAAGTCAAAAAGTCAAAAAAAAAGTAAAGAAAAATAAAGTATCCACTGGTGAAAACTTGGCAATTCAAGCACCTTGGACATGTACCATGATGAAAACTTGGCAAACAAGCGTCATGCGTAATCCAGCCATCCCTAGCTTAGCCTATCATCCTCATGCTTTTGGTCACATCTTGCCATCTAGCTCCATCTTCCAATTTATCCACCTATTTTTCATCCTCCAGCTTTTATCTATCGCTATCTACTTATCTTCTGCAACCTCACCCCATCGTCCCTGTTATCATCCATCTCCCTAGCGCCTTCCACTTTTCCATCCTAGCTTGAATCCTATCACATCCATCGTAAGACCTCCTTCCACATGTCATCTTTTGATTGGGGGCACTGTATTCCTTGGAGATCTTGTCTTGTCCATCCTCCCTTGTCATTAGTATCCCACTCTAGGCTATCCTAATACAAATCCAATGTCATCCTCTCATTAGCCATTCACTCTAGCGCCATCTATCTATTCAGCTACCACCAACCTTAGCATTATCCCAATCATCATCATTAGATGCATCTTGTCAAATCCATATCTTTCATTATCACCTCATCCTTAGCTTCTGCATCTTGCACCAACTTGAGCCATCTTGCTATCCTCTCATCCTGAGCTTTTTATCCATCTGTATCATACCTGTCATTGGTCCGTTAGCTTGTACCATATCTTGATTAGCCCATTTGTAAATATCTTGGTCTGTCAGCTTGTACATCCTCTTTAGCTTAGTACCATTGTATCTATCCAAATTTCATGTCAGTTCCTCCTTGATCAGCATCTTGCACACATTGCACAAATCTTGGTTAGCTATTTCAATGCATCCTTTAGCTAGATCTCCTATCACAAAAGTGTTATCCTTCTTAATTCAGCTTGCCAGATGCATCACTCATCCAGATCCACCAGCTTAGGTACTCTTCGATAGATCCTTGCAAGATATAGCTTTCCTCATGTCTGATCTTGGTTTGTTGGTACCTCGTCCTACCCATCTCATTGGTAAACGGTTCTCTTTTGGATTTTTGCTTCCTTTTGATTTGGAATCTTCACTTTTGGGTCTTGAAGTATCTTTTCCAAGCAATCTTTTTGTTCCCTCCTCAAGCTTGCCACGATCTTCCATATCATGGTATGCTACGAATGGGGCACTCTGAGCGTATGGTTTTGATAAAGTCTTTCATTTGTTTCTTTTTTGCTTGTGGGTTACCCAGTGTCGATTCCACACTGTTTCCTCCGAGTTTCATGTGTGATACTGGGGCAATCCTTGTGTGTTTGTTTCAAGTCAGTCTGTTAGTCCTCTGGATGGTTGGTGACACGACCTTGATGTTCTTGGTAACCTTGGCAATTAACCAACAGTCCTATAGCAAATCTAGTGCTCAACTACATGGTGGTACTTCTCTTTGAAGTATCCCCCTGCTCAAAAAGCTTCAATAGTTTTCCTTCATCTCCATTATCCCCCATCCATATCCAGCATCTGTCTCTCCTACCCTAGCTTATGCATCAGTATCTATTTGAATCACTCCTCACCTTTAGCTTTAGGGATCCACAATCCTACTCTTAGGGATCCACCAATCCAAATCAATCCACCAAGCCTCATCTTTCGAGATCCACAATCCTAGTCCTAGGGATCTCCGAAACCCATCTTTCGCCAATCTGACTCTTTGAAATCCTGTAGCATCAGCTTTTTAATCCCCTCATCCATCTCCCCATCCTAGATTCCTTTTATAGTACTCCACTCCTTCATCCTCTGCAATCCCTGAGACTTTAAGCTTTCTTCCTCTTGTGCCTCTAATTCTCCCTTTATCATTCTCCCATAGTGAGAGTTTGAGCTAATTTAGCCCCTTCTCTTTGCCAATCTGAGTTTCCTTGCTCATCCAAGATTTTTGTACTTTTGAAGAAGCCATCGAGCCTCGCTTTCTCTCCTTGTCGCCTTCTTGAGGGGGCATCTCACAGTCCATTCTCTCCTCTTTTGCTCTAGCCTTGGGCATCTTATTTTCTTATCTTTGATGCCATGCCACTTGCGGCATCACATCAAAGAGGGGCAAAATGTAGACACCTAAAAACCTTTAGAAAATAAAGTATTTTTATTTTTTGAAAAATTCCTGATGACATCATCATTTATTAATTAATTAATTATTTAATTAATTAATTTATTTTTATGCCATTAAATCCCTTTATCTTAATTAAAAATATTTAATTAAGGAATCCCTCCCAAAAATTTTTAAATCTTATTTAAACATTATTTCCTTATTTATTAATTATTTAATTAATAAATTGACCAAAAAACTCAAAATAAATAAAACATTTATTTTTTTCCCAAAACTTGGCCAATTTCCTTAAGACCACTAACCTCTTCCAAAATCTTCTAATTCTTCTTTAATTTTGATTAAAGGCTAATCCCATCATTTCCTACCCCTAATCCCAACTCAAAATATTTAATTAAGATTAAATATTAATCCTCATGTTTCTTAAAAATTTTTTAATAAATATCTCCTCAACCCAAACCCTTGAAATAAATAAAACTTTATTTATTTCCTAAAAATATAATTTATCCTCATCCTAAGAAGTTCTAGACTCTTCTAGAAAGTCTTCATCCTCATCCTAGGAAATTCTAGACTATTCTAGAAAGTCTTTATCCTCATCCAAAGTCTAGACTCTTCTAGAATATGTCTTTAAACCTAATCCTAATCCCCTCCTAACCTTGTCACATTCTCTAAAAATGGGTTAAGACTTACTAACCCAAGCCAAAGTTAACAAATATCTCCTCCTTCACCCACCCTCATTAAATGCCATCCACTTGCCTATCCCTAAGCTAATCGTAAACCATCCTAATCCATCCTCTAATCATTTTCACAAGCCTAAGCAAGCTTAAAACCCTCCTAATCAAGCCCAATTTAAAATTTCTCTCATCTCCCTCAAAATATCTCAATCATAAAACTTTATGAAGTCCACTAGGCCATAAATGACTCTTCCAAAGCCCTTTCATTGCTCCTACAAGCCATTATGAGGCCCTTTATGAAGATTTTATCCCTTGAGCCTCCTTTGTTGACTCATCCTTCCCCTTTCCTCCATCCTCTCACCCTATGACATGTGTCACTCCCTGATTGGCTATAAGGAAGCACAATCCATGTGCTCTCCTCTCATGCAATCTAAGCCCTCCATGAGCTTTTTCCCATCTTTGCATCTTAGCCCTCAAACCCTCAAGCCTCTTGCCTATAAATTGGATCCTTCCCCTTTGCAAAATAACACAATCCATGAAGTAAAGTCATAATGCCATTTTAAGAAGCCATTTTACATCAAAACCATACACTCACACCCAAATTCCAACTCCATTTGAAGCCCTTTTTGAAGCATAAAGCTTGAGCATACATCCTATCTATTTAGAGAAAGCTACTCAAAAAGAGAGCTTCTCATTGACAGAGCCCATTAATGGCTCATTTTCTTAATTGAGAGCTCATCTTAGTCTATCTTGAAGTTTATGAATTTTGTTTAGTTTGTAGAAGCTTTATTTAAATTTGGTTTCTATTAGCATACTAACATTTCTCATATACATATCCTTATATTTCTCCACTAGTATAGGAGGTATCCTATACATTAGGTTCATTTCAACATGGAAAGACTTCTTTATTCTATCAATATCATTGTCTCTGACTATTTTTGGCTTTGTTTTATAGGCATGAGTGATAGTCTATATTGTGCACTCACTTCTATCCCAATTTGTGATACCATGAAACTTCTTTGTTGCATAGAAGAATATATCTATTAGTAGGGATTCAAACCTAAAGACTACTCTCCTAGACGTCTTGATTCTTGATATGTTATCCAACAACTATGTTCAGATAATGCCACATAGATTAACCTCTTCACCGTTGACTACCATATAAGTTCCATGAAGAAATCCGATAGGAACTGAATCTATCCTAGATCCATGGTTGAACTTATATCCCAAAATTTTACTAATGGGTCTCACTCCATCATCTTGAATGGTGTGACCTTCATGTTTCTTCCATCAAAACATGGGTTGAGATTTGTTTCAACTAATTTGCACACATTCTTTATGTGCACTAGATTGCATCCTTCATTATTTAAAGCTATGACCTAGTGAATTAGGTCATTATCAATGTATATGATAGAATCTCCCAACCATAGAAGGTCATCATGAACTCTTCTTAGAATTATTCTTTTCCATTCATGATTATCAAAGTATGTATAAAACATCTGCTTAACTAGGCTAAGTTGTTCTAAGTATGCATGTTCTAGTTTTAGTGATAAATTATTGTTGCACATTTTCTCCAATTCCTTATGGATCTTAGTATCTCCTATGCTTTCAATTTTAAAGTGAATATAACCTCTTATATCTTCAACATGAAGTACATTTTTTTGTACTTGTGAAAATGCTCTAATGGGGTCATCAAGCAAAGAAACAAATGGGTGTTTCTTGAAATTATATCTAGGTCTATTGCTTACATTTTAAAAAATTGTTGTCTTACCATTTCTAAAAATATACTCAACATATTTGGAAAATACCTTAATTTCATATTTTAGTGTTTTTAGTGATTTTACGTATCTCCAAGTTTCTTCAACACTTCAAATCTCTCTTCAATCTTGCACTTAAGATTTGACACAAGAAAATTATTCTCATAAATCAATTTGCATCCTCTAAATATTTTACAATCTGTATTTCACATTAAATGTGTATCTGCCACTAGTCCAAATATTGTCTCTATCTAACAGAGAGGTTATTCATCTTTTATATCCTTATCCTGATCATATTAAGCAATGTAAACTTAACTACAAACTCCTTTCAATGTCTAGTATATATTATTAGTTATGCAACTTGTGATATGATTTCTAACATTAGCTATGATTAACTAACACACTATTTTACTAAGAGTACTTAATGCAAGTAAGATGGGTCACAAACAATAAGTGACTTTATTGTCTTGTCAAGTACATTAGGATGCGCTTCTTCCTAAACTATGTGAGAACTTCCAATTTCTCTTTCTTTTACAAATATTTCCTTAAATTCTTCTATCAGATCCTTCATTTCTTTCTTCAAATTGTCACCATTTCTTCATTCTAATTCCTGTTAAAGTTTCTTCTATCCATTCTACAAAACTTAGTTGTGTGTCCAAATTTATGACATAATTGGCATACATGTACATTCCTTCTTTGTTCATTATTCTAATTGTCAGGTACAGTCTACAATTCCTTGCTATGTGCCCAAGATTTTTGCATCTATAACAAATAGTTTTTCTTCTTTCTCCACTTTCATTGTTGTTAGATCTTCTTCTATTGCTTGCATAGTTAGTGTTCCTAGACATTCTACAATTTGCATTATCACTATTAAATTTAGGTTTCTTACAATCTATTGCATGATGTCCATATCCATGAAAATTATGACAATAAAAATTTGAAATAGGTTTAAAAGACTTACCTTTGCAATTTTCTATAGTATGTTCAAGTTCATTACACCAAGCATGCAATTCCTTTCTTTTATTATCCTCATCTTAATCAGATTCTTTAGATTTCTCAGAATGAACAACATTCTCCTTGCCCTTAGATGTATCATTTATTTTTCTTATGCTTAGATCCTTTTTGACTTCAAGGGTATCAAGTTTTTCTCTCTCAATACATTTCTTGGTGGATTATCCAAGGAAGAATCCAAGTCTGGTCTTGTCATAACTAGGTCTTTGTATAGATATTTGTTCTTCAATATTTTCACTACTAGTTTATAATTTCTCAGGTTGTTGTTTGGTTTACACCAAATCACCTTTCACAATAGTGTACTATATCTCTAATTATGCATTGTCTAATTTGATAGATTTTCAGCTTTTATTTCAAAGACATTCTTTCCTCCATTTTTCTTAAGACTTAGCTTGAGTTAAACTATTTTTAACTCATGTTTCAAGATCTCATTTTATTTATTTAGATCTTCAATATCATTGTCATTGGTTTTCTCACTAGGTCCTTTTTGCTTTAGGTCATCTATCTTGTCCTTTAGATTACTAATGTAAGCTTTATATCTGTATCTCTATCTTTTAGGCCATCTCTTTCATCATTAAGTAGATCAATTTGTTCAAGAGATTGTTTGAGATTCTTCTTCAACTATTCCATATCCATAGGGATCTTATTCAAGTTATTAAGCCTCTTTTGAATAAGTAGGATTTGATAACAATTTTTAGAAATATATAATACTTAGAGGGAGGGGTGAATTAGTATTTTCAATCTTTTTACCCACAATTGAATATTATTAATTACTTTTCCATATGCATAAGAAAATAAACCAGCAATTCTAAATACTAGAAACAACCATACATAGAGAGAGCTCATAACACCATATTTTGTTAACTAGGGAAACCTTGGTCAAGGGAAAACTCTAGTGGAGATGAAACCCACTAGATGATTCACTATATAAAAGAATCTGGTTAAGGATATTGATCTTGTTAGGAATCTATGAAGAATGCATAGTATCTCAAGTCCCTGTTAGGAGACTAGGCCTTGTTAGAAATCTCAACCCTATTAGGAGTTGCTTCAACTCTTTTAGGAGTTTGTAAATCATATACAAATGTGTGCAAGAAGAGCACACTACCCTAACATGCAACTATACAATATGTTCTTCAAGAGAATAGGTATACATACAATATTGGATAACTCCTTGTACTTTAGAAATCTTCTGATTGTTAGTTTTTCATACAAATGGTGACTGTGCACTTATCATATCTCACATAACATTGCTTTGCATCACATATCATAATATCTCATTCACTTTCACTTGTTCCACACTTAACATAGCTTTTGAAGTTCTTTACTTATATAAAACATATTAATAATTTCTTCCTTAGTTAGTTCACATATTATCCTTAGAGTTGGCTCAACAAGATTTAGCAATCAAAACAATTGTACAAGTCAATTTGTTGACATGCTTTGTTCTACACTGTGAGGCCTCTGCATCAATATTTCTTCCATAACCTGAACTCAGTTGATCATACAAACATGCCCACTGGCATGCATCATCAGGGTGACATCATGCATCTAGGGTTAACTATGCAAGAGAATATTCCAAGGGATTATTTTGCTATCAACAAATCTTGTCATGCTGCTATAACATTGTCTAATACTTAGACATTTTTTCTTCACAAATAATCCTAACTAAACTGCAAAACAAATGTTGCCATAAATGACAACCACATATCTCACCTTATTTAATTGATTGGTCATATTTCCAGCAAATTGGGCCCACATGAGGAGAGAAATCCTCATGCAAAATATGACATGAAAAAGAATTAAAACGCCCTAAAACATGCTAAAACACCTTCAAAAGCATGAAAATTGAAATGAGAAGCAAGGTTATTGATCACTCACTGAATGTCCATACTCCGCTAGTCAGTTTTGTTGTTGGCAATTCTTGAATCGGTGTGAATAAAAAAGGACCACCATTTACTCCTTAGAGCTCTTTTATCCACAAAAGACAAAAGCACATATTATTTGAAAATGACCTTTTGGGACCTGATATAGGTTTTGACGTAATTTTTCAAAATGCTTTGATTTGCACCAAAATCACCTCCATGGCTAATTTGGTTGTTCTAAGCTCATTTCAGAGATTGAATTTGAAATTTGACACACTTAAATAGCTCAAAATAACATTTTAAAATTTTGGGACTAACACGATTGAATGCTTGTGTAGTCCTTTTTTTTAATACTTTGTGAATATTTTTGAATGCTTTCAAATCACATTTCTTGACATTTTTCAAAATTTCTTGAAAAAATCAACTCAAGTAAACCCAAGTCAACTATGCTCAAACTTTGGTCAAACTTGGTCTTTCAAACCTCAAAATCACTTTGAATCAACTTCTAAATTTCTTCTAAATCTTAGATTTCTTCAATATCTTTGCATCTATTGCTCTACATTATTATTCAGTTGTCTCATCTTTTGATTTTGGTCCCAAGGGGGCCGGATGATTACATCATTGAATCTTTCAAAACTAGCTCTGACAAACTGCAAATCTTATATCTTCATAATTCGGGTCATCTTATCACTTAGGGCATTTCATTCCCTTCTATCTGGTATCTATGCCATCCATTTCATCTTTTGTTCAACTAATCACATCTTATAACATTGCTGGTCAAAGTTTGATGAATAGGTATTAGGATAGTCTAAACCCTAACTCCTGAGGATCATGCCTCATTCTGGGGATGATTCTATAGCTCATGATAGGTCTTGTTATCTTTTATGGACTGGTAGTTAGGTGTTCTATCTAGACCCTAGGGTATTAAGATTAGTTATGGAGATAAGTCTAGATTCTTGCTAAGGGTTACACTCCATTCTGGAGATAATCCTATCTTTTTCTAAGAATTAAGACTTGTTCTAGGGATAATTCTAAGCTCTTGTTCTAGATCTTTATTTAATGGACATGTCTTGGGATAGTCTAAATCCTAACTCCCAAGAATTGATTCTTGTTCGAGAATAATTATGTGAAATTTGACAATCTTTATCTTATCAATCTCAATATCCCAGTGTTCAATTTGGATCCCTTAAGGTTAAGCTTCATGCTAGATATAATCTTTAAAATCTTACCAGTCTTGGTATATAGGTGTTCTATCTAGACCCCTTAAGGTTAAGCTTCATTCTAGAGATAACCTTTAAAAGCTTATTAATCTTGGTATATAGGTGTTCTATCTAGATCCCTTAAGGTTAAGCTTCGTTCAAGAAATAACCTTAAAAGCTCATCAATTGGTCTCCATGTCATCAATTTTAGAACCAATCTCATTTCTTCACCTATGACTTAGACATCTGATTTCTTTGAATCAAATGTGCTACTCACACGTTCATTCAAAGAAAGTAAAATGTAATACTCCAAATTGGCACATTATCATGCTGACAAATTTTGGTCTAATCAATCATTTTAAAGTCCTATTTCACTAGGCAATTTTGATTCTGACACTTCCTAGTTGACCTAAGTTTCAAATGTAGAAAACCCTAATCTACATTAATCACACTTTTTATTTAATTCCTAAGGATCAACTAAAATTAGCTACATTAAACATATTGATTAAATTTAATTCTAATTGTTCACTCTTTAATTAAATTAAATAACTTCTTTAGATAACGAGCAAAGGAATTAAATTTATTTAATTTAATAATGTCCACATTTTAATTATTGAATTTAGTGGTTCAATTAACTAAAGTTTATGTATTTGTGAGGTCATATCTAATTTTATTAAATTAAATAATCTCTCCAAATCTTCTCTTCAATTCCAATATGAAAACATTGAGTGAACTATCTCTCAAATAGGAATTAATTTAGTTAACTTGTTCTCACACTCATGTGAAACTTAGTTAACTCTTCATCACACTCAAATCTGAAACAATTAACTTCACCTGCATAAGGAAGTTTCCCCTTCAACTAAATCTCATCTACAATCTCAACCATTCGTTTGAAATGATCTTGATCATCAATTGATTTTGTAAATCTATTTAATATGCCTTCAATTCCTCATTAAAAAAGGTTGAATATTTTGTTTATCAAAATTCTATCAGAATATCTACTCACTGTACTCATATTTTCATAGTTTTCTTATTTTCTAGTATCTTAATACCATTTAGCTTAATTATTTCATACATATAGATTAAATGCCCTTTCTTATTCCTAGATTAGTACATGCATTTCATTTAGAGTAATTTTCATTCTCATATAGCTTGATAAAAATCCTTTGTACTAGAGGTCTAGTTACCTGCTTCTCATTCTGAGAGAAAGTCAAAATCCTTCTACTTAGAAGGAAACAAGTTTTACTATTGGATTACTTGGATGAATAATCTCATATTCATTATAGGATAATCTCTTAGATAATGATTGTATTGAAATGTTTGTGAGGATCAGAGGCCTGCATTTCACATATGCAATAGGTAGTTCTTGAAACTAATCACCAATATTTTGTACAAGTGTATCAACAAGCATTCTAACAAACACATCCTCTTGTTAAGCATTTACTATACCATAGGCTTTATGGAAAGCACTTAAGTGTTTTTCTATAGAAGTGGTACCATCACCATTAAATTTTAGAAATTTCTTCCTTGATGCTCTTGGTAGATCATTATTAGCCCCAATGGCAAGAGGACCAAAAGCATTTTACCATTGTTGTACCATAGCTTCTGGTATAATATTTGGTTTGTCTAAAAAGTAATAGAAAGTGGAAGTGTTGCACCAATCAACAACAAAGAATCAAAAGTAGTAGGAATGGAGGTCCTAGGAATAGTAGGAGAAGAAGATTTACTTTCTATTTTTATTAGGACGAATAATTGCAAACAATTAAGTATCTTGGAGTTGCTTTGTCACAGATTCCCATGCGCATGTTCTTCCTCTTCTACAAAGCTCTTCTAGGATAGGAAAATTGGATTTCTTGAGCTCTTCATATATTGGGTCAGTCATTCCTTTCTCCTTGGCACTCGTGGTATACATGGAATTTAGAGTGTATCAAATATTCAATAAAATAGTGTTTTGAATTTACCTTACTGGTCTTCAACTTTCAATTTTCTTCTTTTCTTCAACATGTTGAGGCTATAAAACTAGTATCAAGTGCTTATGACAACACCTCACTACCACAAGTCCTTTCTTACAACTCAAATTTATGGAATTAGATTGCAAATTAATATGAAGGAAAATTCTTTAGAGCTTTCATCTAAATCTTCCCAGTAGAGTCGCCAAAAACTGTTGGTTAATAGTATGTCTTACTATTAGATTTTATAACTTGACTCTTTGATAACTAATGGTTTGGAGAGACAAAAGGGTGTTTACCAATAAATCTATCAGTGTATTTATTTTATTACATCCCTCTCAATTACTAGGTACAACTCCTTTATGATTTTGAATGATATTTAATGAATATGTTTTTATGAGATCAAAGGTTTTGATATTATAAGCTCTTAACAAGAGAGAAGTAAAGGATAACGAAATTGTTTGCAGGCACAAACAAATCAGGCAAGACATATTTGAATAACCTATCACACCCAATGGAATTAATGTAGTAGATTATCTTGATATTTTTCACTCTTACTTATGTTCTAAATGCAGATTAACCATCTAAATGTAGAAGAGAAATGAATAAGATGTGCACATGCAGACAAATGGAATTGCTTTCACTATTATCCTTGACTGAAATTGAATCCAAAAGACAATAAATTCGTGCGCATTTATCTTTCATTTCCCAACAAAACTATCTAATATGTTATGAAACTAACAAGAGAAGAAATATAACCATATATGGAGGAAGTAAATGGAATCACTTTACTACAAACATCAAAGTGAAATGGAATTCATTTGATTGTTCATAAAATCATACATGATTGTCTTTCAACTCTTAATGTAAAACTACTCTATGCATGGGCAATAAAACATGACAAGAAAATATAGTAAATGAAATTATAGACCAATTCACCATCAAGTTTTCTGACCTCTATATTGTCCAATAAAATTATATTTATAGTTTTCTATCATCCCTTAGTTTAAAAAAGAAAAAAAAAGAAAATATAAAAGAGAATAATATATGAAATTACCCAATTATATGGACACATTGAATCTTTTCTATCAATAATTCTAGATCCATGGTACTTGTAAAAACATATGATGACTATTTATCTTCTAGAAACTTTAGAAAATACTATTGAAATCTTCAATCTATTGTTTGGCTCCAAGTCTATATAATTCATATTCCAATGGTCACTACAATTATGAATAATAACCATCAATCTTAAACCAGCAATCATGATTAAAACATAGCATACTTCTTTATTTTTCCTTTGTAATCTCCTTTATACGTCCTTCCGTGTACACATGTCAAATCATCAATATGTCACTATAAATAACATCTAGGTAAATTTTTATAGCAATATAACTATGAGATTTGATCTCTTCTTCATCTAACAGTGATGATAAAAGATATTAACTCTTTATTTTTTTCATGGTGTGGGTCCACTTTCCAACTATGCACATCATGGCAGAAAAGTTTCACTATTTCATTTCTTCAAGAATATGACTTTGGTCTACTTTTCTTCATGGCACTTTGTGGAATATAATGGGTCTATAAGGACACATGTCACTATGTCATTATGTCACTATGATTAAAAATTGAGAAACTTTCCATAGCAATTTAATCAATTGATCTAAAGTTTGATCTATGGTGATGACTCTTCTGGTGATCTTACCCTCAATTGGGTCACATGGACACACGTCAACTCATTTCTATGTCACCTTGATTGTTCTTTTCACAACTCTCTATAGTGACAATTACAGACTTTTAAAGATATGATGGCTGAAGAGATTCATCATTGAATATTTATAATTTCATCATTAAAACATCATCCTTTGATTTGGTCTTCATTTAACAATCTAGACTTAGTATTTGAGCCATTTGACTTGTTAACTTTGCAATGTAGACATCTAGATTAAATATAAGTCAACAATTTCATTGTAATGAGGGTGATACAACATTTGAATAGTTTCTTTCACCATTTTGATGATTTATTTTCTTCTCCTACATTTTCTCTTGATCATCTACAATGTGACATAACATGAATATTTGTCTCCAACATGATTATGAGCAAAGAAAGATTAATGAGAAAGGAGAAAACTGATATGAACTGAAACTTGGGCAACAATGAGATAGGAGGAAACAAAAGTATGGAAGGACTTGATGAACTGAACCAAAACCTACAATTTAGGATGATGTTTAACTAACAAAAGATTAAAATTATACCTATTTTAGGAGGAGCAAGGCCAAACCTAATAGAGGTTGGAGCATTTTTTGATGCTATTGACTAGAAAACTTAAGCATAAGGCTAAGAATAGCTATGAAGAGGTGATGTTTGATCACTTCAAGGATTTCCAAGCATATAAGAGACAAATATGATAATGAAGATTAGTCAGTCAATCAACATATGAGCTACATTATGATTTGTATTTGTAAAGTGATTTGTATTTATCAGATCAACCTTCTATAACTTTCTAACCATTATATTAGTATTAAAATCCTTTATTCAATGTTGACTTAACAATTATTTGAAAATCCTTTAATCATGATGAGATTATAATGGAATGTTCCAAAATCCTCTAACAATGCCATTCCTAATAGGGTGATTAAATCCTTGAACAAGGTCACATTTAAGAGTGTGGTTTGTAACCTTTATGATTGTTAGTTCCTCATAGAGCTCACTTTAGAAGACTAAAAATTTAATAGCATGTTACTAGTGATTTTTCCAAAATTGGATTTCTGCATTAAATCCTAGTGTCATACTTGTGTGGATGTGATTTGAAATGTTTTACTTTTAATGTTTTATATGCTGCAAAATTTGTTACTATTAGAATAGTTGATTGCAAGTTTTATGTTGTTGATTATTTTCTATAGAGATCGAGGTACTAAATTTTTAGATATAAAGTATTTGAAGTGAAAATAAGTTAAATTAGTACAAAAAGACCTTAGAATAAATGATTCACAACCCCCATCTCCACCCGTTAGATATTTTAAAAAATTCTAACAATTGGTATTAGAGATTTGGTGCTTAAATATAAATGTTTGAAGGTACTTGAAGCTAAAGATTAAGATGTAGAAAAAGGAGGTACCAAAAATTAACAAGGAGAAATACCCCGCATGGATGAGTCTTATGAAGTTGTATCTAGTGAGAATTAGAGAAGGTGCAATTAATGTAAGGAGAAAATAAAAAGCTAGGTCCAGAGGCCCAATTAACTATCCAATCACCTTGCTAAGTAACACAATGGAAGAAAAAAACATAGAGAAAACCACCAAGGAGAGAAGGAACTTTGAAATGCTCTATTAATTCTTCAAATTACTTGTATGCATGTCAATCTATAAGGCCTTCTGGGTTGTGACCAACAAAATATAACTTCAACATCCATGATCCAACTTCAAATTCATTATTTCAGGAATATCTAATCTCAAATCTCTAAGTGATGCCTAACCTAAACCAAAACACCCTTATTTATACTTTTCAAAATGTCTTATAGAATATTCTAGATAATTACATAATAGAAATGCCAACCTTAAAATGGTTTATAAACATCCCAAGACGAGACCCAAACATTAAATTTATGATCCATATTAATTACATAAGTTGGCTCAAACTAAGAACCACTCATAGAAAAACTTGTTCAAAGAAGGAATGCTTATCCAAAACTAGATAACTTGGAACATATAGGAACTTAGTAATGAATGCAACTTGGAAACTAGTAGAACTCAACATTAACTGGAAGAATGAACAAAATGTGTAGGATAACAAGGCAACCAAGGATGCTCCTACATCAGACAACTAGGGTTGAAAGAAATAATTCTCTTGAATTATGAAAGTGTCATAACATGAAATGAATCCAACTCATATTGAGAAATTCATGTAGCCTCTTTAGAAGGCCTATTCTTCTATTTCACCAAATATTCATAGTAATAATTTCCTCTTGTACTTTTATCAACTTGTTGGTCCAATATCTATTCATCCTTTTCAATTTTCTACTTAGGATAATCATCTAGTACAACAAATTCTCTATTTGAGTCATGATACTCATACAAACCAGCAACATTGAATATAGGAGATATATCCATATCACTAGGTCGCTCAACTTCATAAGCATTACCACTATCAAACTTCCTCAAGATCTTACAAGGTCCAAAGTTATTCATTTTTAGCTTATTGTATGTTCCAATAGGAAATATTCCTCTCTTCAAATGAACTATCACCTCATTACCAATATCAAAAACATGATGTCTCCTAGACTTATCAATATTCTCATTATACTTCTCATTACTTTGTTCCAACTTCAACTTCACTTCCTCATGCAAAGACTTCATAAAACTAGAAAATTCTTCCCCTTAAAAATTTCTCTTCTCTTCACCAGCAACATCCCTCAAATTTGATTCTCCTCTAGGCTACATTCTAGTTAGAATATCAAAAGGCATTTTTTCTATACTCCTATTCACAAAATTATTGCAAACTTGACTTGTGCCAATACCATATCCTAACTACTCAGCTTAGCTCCAACTAAACATCTTAACAAATTACCCAAGCTTCTATTCACAACCTTTGTCTTTAGATTAGTTTGTGGATGGAATGTATAGCTAAATCTCAACTCAGTAGCCATTTTCTTCCACAAAGTCCTCTAAAAGTAACCAACAAACTTATTACCTTTGTCAAAAATAATACTTTCTATTAATCCATACAATCTAACAATCCCTTTGAAGAGAATCTTAGCAATATGTAAAACATTTGATTTATTCTTATATAAAATAAAATGTGGCATCTTAGAGAATCTATCCATAACAATATATATGAAATTATACCCTCTTGTTGTCTTAGGTAATCAAGGAAGAAAATCTATACTAATGTCATCCAAGGTTTCTCAAGAACAAAAATAGGTGTATACACCCTAGTATTCTGACTTAGCACTTTTCCAACTTGACAAATTCTAAAACTCCTTATAAACTTCTAAACATCCTTATACATCTATGTTAAAAAAAATACTTATTCTTTAGAAAACTCAATGTCTTATCAGTTCCAAAATGTCCAACCAAACCAGCACAATACTTTTCCATAATCAAATTAACTATCATACAACATCTTTGTATACACAACTAAATTCCTTTAAACAAAATACCTTCTTTAATGAAATACTTGTTGTAATTACAAATTGGAAACTTGTACTTTTGGCAGGGGGGCACATAAATCAGAAGTGCAAACTTTAGTTATTAAAACTTTCACCATTCATTAGATGCATGTAATATATAAACTAAAAATAACATGTAAAGCATATAATCAAACACAAACACTTAACACTAGATATGATTACCCAGAAACCATCAAAATGAGAAGCTAAAACTAGGGTGGGAATGACACCCACAAATTTTCACTACTGCGGTAATAATGTGTAGCCAATTAAGGTTCCAATGGTTTGACCATGAGACATGATCTACCTTGTGAAAGGCCTATGCTATTAAATGCTTACAAAGACTGTTCAATCCCACCTTGTTAGAGGATTTTGACACCCTTTTAGAAATGTGCTTGGTTAAAGGAATTTAGAAAATCCACTTGGAATATCACCCTATCAAAGGATTTACTATAGCCTGTTAGGACTACTCTCCCTAGGAGATTAAATTAAAATCAATTGTTAGGAGGTTTCAACATAGATCTTGTGATTGCATCTAGTTTTTTGATTAAATATCAAATCCATATAGTGTCCTTCTTGATCCTCTTTGATGTGATATAACAATTATTGTACCTTTTTGTTCTTTTTTCTCCTCCAACTGATTCTATAATTCACTCTCATTGCTAAGTCACCTTGTATGCTCTATGAAAAAATTCAATTATTTACCCCTTGTTACCTCCCATAACATGATCTCTTTTACTCTTTCAATTCATTATAATTGTTGGAGCTTTTTCTTCCTTATAAAACCTTTGGTGGCTTAGGGTTAGGTATGAATCTATGACTAAGATTCATTCTTTTTTTCACTTACATACTAATACATAGGGATTCTACAAATAGATTCATCCTTATCTCCAAATAATTGAAATCTAACCTTGTGTCAGCTTGAAAATGGTTTACACAGTTGTTTTTTCTATTACAAAAAAATATGTCCAATTTATTTTACTTGACACTTGAAGTTACTGATGCTTGACAAATGCTGTAATTCTATTTCTAACTCAACACCTGAGCTACTCAGCATCTACTATGTTGGATTGATTAGCATGGTCTATCTATTCAACACTTGAGTGACTTAGTGTAATAACCCCAATACCACTATAGTACACCCACAAGGAACTAATATTCAAATACAATTCTTTTGGTATTATTAGTACAAATACATGGAAATGAGATGTAATAATGATGCCATATTTTTTTATTTTCAATTATTAAAGAAAAATCATATGCTGATGAAGTACAATGATAATAGTGATGCCTGAAAATGAAAATGAATCAAGCAAAGACACTATAGTGTGACATCTTGCATGCATACTATAGCAATCAAAATTTATTCTCCAATTTAATCACAAAATAGAACTCCTAGATTGAAGCTGTCCCAAATATCAAATTCAATGGATATTTCACCACCTCAAATGCTTGCAACACTAAAGAGTTGATGTTCTCTAATGGCTAGCTGAAATTGGAAACCTTAGTTTCTTCTCCCAACTTTATATCAAATGCAATTCACAAAATAATATGCTAAATAATGAAGCTCTCACCCCTTTTTATACTTTTCCTTGAACCTCATAGAAGGAAATAAAATATTTAATAATTGCATTCTCTAGAAGTTTCCCCTTCCAATAATTAATGAACTTGCTAGAAGCTTCTCTCTTACAATACAATGATTAAATAAAATATTTAATAGTTAATTCACTTGCTAGAAGCTTCTCCCTTCCAATAATTAATGCATTCTCCAATTAAATTAATTAAATATAAAGTCACTCTCCTTTTTCTTTTTTTTGGACTTTTTGACTTTTGACTTTATAAGAAATTAATTTAATCAATTTCTCCTTATTTCTCTAGTTAGCATTTAGAGAATGTAAAGGCTAAGAACTCCACTTATATGCTCAAAATATGGGGACATTACAGTCTACCCTCCTTGAAATTGCTTTTCCTCAAGCAACTTTAAGTCTAGATGCTGAAAAATCTCCTCATTCTCCCATGTCACATCCTAAATTGGTAGGTCCTTCCATTTCACCAAATACTCCCTTATACTATGTTGCCTTGAGTTCCTTTCCCTAAAATCAATGGTAGCCTCTAGCACCAATATCAATTTTCCCTCATCATCCAAGGGAGGTAATACTATAGAAGGCACCACATTCTGACCCAACACCTTTTTTAGGTGTGACACATGAAACACATTGTGCACTCTACTGTCTATGGGAAGCTCCAACTCATAAGCCACCTCACCAACTTGCCTGATGATCCTAAAGGGTACATAATAGTGTGGCTTGAGTTTCTTTGCACCACTCTTCTTGAGAGTGGACTGCCTATATGACTACAACATGAGATAGACCATATCATCTACCTCAAAAGTATGTTTAGTCCTCTTCTGGTCTGCATATTTTTTTTGCTGGTTTTGAGCTCTAGCAATGTTGTCCCTACGAGTGGACATTATATCCTTACTCTCCTATAATAGTACAGAGAGATATATCCATTTGACTCAACCTCATTGCTAAGCTACCACATAATTCCTCAAATATTCTTCCACCCATTTGTTCATAATATTTGTTTGACCATTAGTTTATGGGTGATACCTAGTGCTAGGTGTAAGCTTGGTGCCACACAACGGGAATACCTCCTGCCAGAGGTGACTCATGAAGTGGCTATCCCTATCACTTACAATGTTGTAAGGAAAACCATGTAATCTAAAATCCTCCCTAAAGAAGACCTCTGCCACCTAAGCTACTGAGTATGTAGTAGTGATAGGGAAGAAGTGAGCATATTTTGTTAGCCTATCCACTACCACATAGATACAATTGCACCCCTAAGGCTTGGGCAAGCCTGTGATAAAATGCGTAGAGATGAACTCCCACTTCTTGTCAGGAATAGAATGTGGCTATAGGAGCCCTGCTAGATAAATGTTCTCTTATTTGTTCTATTGGTAAACAAGACACTCACACATATACTGCAAAACATTAGCCTTAAGCCCCTTCCAAGTGAACCACTCCCAAACTAACTTTTAAGTCTTTAAATACCTAGCATGGACTACTTTAGGTGAATCATGTAGTGCTCTAAAAATCGACCACGTCACTTTCGATCCTAGGACTAAGTAAATCCTATTCTTGTAAATGATCAAATCATCTACAAGAGTGCACCTAGTGTCAGTCACTATTCCCTCCACTAATTCAGAGGTCCATGTGTCTCTGGCATATTCAACTACAATCAAGTGTTGTCAATCCTCTAATATTTGAATCATAGAAGTGAAGTGTGGCCTGCAAGATAAAGCATCTGCAACAACATTTTGTATCCCCTTAACTAATGTGATATCAAAATCATAGGCCTGTAACTTACCCAATAACTAATGCACTTCCTAGAAGCTTCTCCATTCCAATAATTAATGCATTCTCCAATTAAATAAATTAAATATAAATTCACACACACACACACACACACACACTCTCTCTCTCTCTCTCTTTTGACTTTTGACTTTATAAGAAATTAATTTAGTCAATTTCTCCTTATTTCTCCACTTAGCCTTCAGAGAATTTAAAGGCTAAGAATTCCACTAATATGCTAAAAAGTGGGGACATTACACTCAAGACATGAGTGACTCAACACTCATCACAACTTGACACAATCTTTTATGTACATATTATTCTCAACATGTATTACCAGTTTGGCATGAACTAAGTAAATGACTTAAGTGTGTTGACACTTAATTGTCAAAAGCAATATGAATTCAACAATCTCCCCCTTTGACATGAGTGTCAAAAACACTTAACTATACATAATCAATCTAATCTTCTCAAGTATAACATATTCACAGCTCGGCTTATATACAAAACTTCAAATTTTCAAATTTTTGTAATAACCTATATACCTCAAAATTTATAACTCCCCCTAAGTTAATGTGCCTATTCTGTATCCAAAATTTGTTCTCCAATCTAAGTAGATTTGTCTCTACTAACTGATACTCTTTGCCTTCAATGTATTTGCAACTGATGCTCTGCCTTTAGCTGATATCTACTCTTTTTCTATCACTACTTCATATTTCTCATAATTATATATCTCTTGGAGTTTTGATTACTCCCCCTTTGTTCATGCTTCCTTTTTGCTTTACTCATCTATCCTTTTTGATTCAATTGTATCTCTCGTGTATCTCTCATCCTTTCTTATTTCATTTTCACTTCCTCAATAGAATATTTCTCCCCCTTACTTGTTTATTTTCTCCCCCTTGGTTGTTTATCTCCCTCTTACTCTTTTCTTTCTCTCCCCCTTTTTGACACTTATGTCAAATGGTCTATGCACTTAGAGTATATTTGTCAAAAAATTATTTGTGGGTTTCCATGATTATCTTTAGAGCTGCATCCCAGTTATCACATGCAACATCTAGTGACTTAAGATTTCTAGCTTAGCTGCTAGTTGAACTAGTCCATCTGATGTAGAAAGATGGGGATCTTTCTTTAACAAAGTTTTTACATATCCTAGCTCTTTATGGAGTATTTCCATATGTAGGGTGAGTTAGGCTTGAATATTTGTCAACTTGTCTCTTATATTAGCCTCTTTTTCTATTAACATAGCTAGTCGACTCTGTGATTGAAGCAATGCATGAAAATGCATCTCACTTTGAGCTAGGTTTTGAGGTAGTTGCATACCTGATATATTGAGATTTCTCTCTAGACTTAGAATTATATGTCTTGTATCTTGAGTGAAGAGTGTGGGGTCACATAGTTTAGTGTACAATGTGAAAATATTCTCAAGTACCTTCTTCACATCCTCAACCTTTTTGGTTAGTGCAACTTGAGTACGTGTTATCCCACTAGATATTGTTTAGCTCACTTTACTCTAGAATTTCTTCTCTAACCACTCAAGAATTGTTGCACTTGTATCAATATCTTCATTTTTTACCTTTTCAAAAAATTTTGACAATTGTTCCAATAGAGGCTTTGTTTCTTCAGGTGTGCACAAGATGAATGCATCTAGGAAGATTTCCTTGATGTCTTGCAATGCTTGCTTTTGCCTAAATTCCTTTCTAAGAACTTGATTTTTCTTCTTTTCCAAAGCTTTTTGTAATATTCCTATTTGTTCTAGTGTCATTTTTGTATAATCAAACTAAGGTATCACTATTTCTTCATCTAAAATTACACCACCATAGTGAGTTTCCTTGTCAACTTTTGTAGAGCTTGAGCTTGGTGCTAAAATTTGTAATGGTACAACCTCTGTGCTTAGCTTTTGAAGGATTTTTGTACAAGTGATTGATGTTGGTAATGTTACCAATGCTTGAATAGCTTCTTGCTCCTTTTTCTTTGGTGTATCCTTACTCTCTTCATATCTACTTTGATCAATCACAATGATTGGACTTGCACCTTGTTCTTATGTTGCAGCTAGAAATGTATCTATTTGTCCTATTTTCTCTATTTTTGTCTCCTTTTCCTCTTCTTTGGTAGTCTACCCCTACTCAACTAAATCAACTATAACATTTGTGTCAGCCTTAGTAGATGTATCTACTGATGTTTGAATTAAAGGTTGAGCACTAGTAGCTGAAGGGATGGTAGAAGATGGTTCATGTGTATTCATGATATCCCTTATTATGTCAGTTATTGTCTTCTAAATTTCATCTACACTAACCAATACTAGATTTTCACATAGTCTTTCATGTAGTGTAGATTGGTCAAACATCTTCTTCAAATCTCAAAGGATTGATGTTCTATGCTAAACTATTAGGAACATCTGTAGTAGTTATGGTTTATGCAAGTATACTACTGTCATGAGGAGGGCTCATACTTGGAATTTGTGTGTCTTGCACACTTTGTTATTCCTATTGCTCTTCAATTGTAGCCATATATTCATTTTTCTTTTGTATCTCCCTCTCAATGTTATCCTTTTCTTTATCTTCCTCTTTGTCATAATTTTCATCTCCATTATTTCTACCCTCAAAAGGATCTTCTTCTCCTTGTTTGATAGTTGTTAGCCCATAAATAAATTTCCACATTTGAGTGGGTTTCTTTACAACATCTTCAATTTTTTTTGAAGAATGTTGAATGCTCTATATTTTGGTGCAAACCGTCCACCATATTTCTTGTTGGCATTGATAATCTATCATTTTGTCAATTCTGGCATTACTTGGGCTAATGTGGATTCTCTAATTTGTTTCTTCAAGTTTAAACAATAATCTCATTTATTTTCAAAAATAGTATATAATTCCTTTGGAATCATATTATCTAATTCAAGTGGGGTGTTCTTGAATTTAGACATTATTTCATATATTGATTCTTCAATCAAATTCTACTCTTCTCTACCAAGTTTTTCAAAATTAATACTTTTTAAGCCAATCAAATCTATATTATTTCTAACATTTTCACAGATATTTTCAAGATCAATTTTTTTGTGGATGACTTACAACTCCAAAATTGGCTTGTGTCCTCTGATTCTATTCTCCCATAATTAGGTTCTAGTGGTGTAATGTATTTCCATCTTTTTTTCTTCTACATTAGGCCTTTTTGTTCTATAGCCTTTGTCTTCTCTTTGGCTTTCTCCTTGGCCTTTTGTGTGGTGGATCATGTGCTTGCCCTAGTTGTTTGTGTTGTTGGCTTTGCTGGGCTTGGCTTAGCAATCTTCTTTGCCTTTGTTTTTGCCACAAGTTGTGCCTTGGCCTTTCTCTTCTTGGGTTTTTCTTGTACTCATGCTTCCATGGTTTCCTCTTCTTCATTCTTATCTTTGCCCAACCTTGGGTTAATGCACAAGGTTCTTGAGCTTGTTCCTATTCTTCCTCTTCATCCTCTTCATCCTCTTCTTCTTCTTCACCTATGCCTTCAACAAATTTGGCCTTTAATTTCTTGACCAATTTTTCTTTCTTGTTCAATGTGGAGGTATATTTAATTACATCTCAACTTTGGATTTGATGACATCATAATTGTCAAAGATTTTGGCTATTTTATCAACTTCTTCAGCAAGAAGTTCACTGATGGCAGATGAGGCTTCACCAACATTAATGTCATAGCCTAAGGGTCTTATCCATCTTACCCTTGGTATGGAAGCCTATACATATGTATAATCAATATCAATAAGAAAGCATATGGCATTGTAATATTGTTCAACCAATGAAATAGATATTCTCATCCTTTGTTTCATAGACTTCCTAAAGTCTTCAAAATAGTTGGTCATGATAGTTTCAAAGTTTTCACCCATTTTCTTAATGTATTCATTGATTTATACAACCATTGATCTATTTTTGTTCCAAATCACCTTGACAAAAGATGGGAACATGTTCTGAATATAGAAAAATATGAAAACAAATATTGATCCGAACTTACATAATGCACTCTTGGTTTTTCAAATTGATCCAAGATTTTCCATCAACTGTTGTAATTAAAGCTCAACAAGATCATAGGTATGATCCTTATTTAAAATTTTATATCCCACATCAACTACAATGCAAGGTACACTATTTAACCTTCTTGATTGATAAAACTTATGAGAATTACCCTTATGGTAAAGTCCAATAGAGGATCTATTATGGTGTTAATTGTCATTCCAAGTTTATTCCATTTGGTGCCTGTGTTTCTCTATATAACGTCCTTTGAATGAGCTTTTAGAATCTTTAGCCAATCTAGGGTTGGGTATCCATTTACATTATGAACTATTCTCTTAAAAATTTTGATAGCACCATCTTCTAGCCATAAGCACCCATTGTGTATTTTGTTCAACATTATCTTGATCCATTTTGTTTTGAACACCGTGGGAAAGTCTAGGGCACGAGTCAAACCCTTCCTTCCAAAAATCTTAAATTCTTATTTTAGAATGTCACTTTCACATAGTTTATCATAGGCTTTCCTTATTTCCATGTCACCTATTCTTCCTATCTTGTAGTTGTAGCATTTTCTAACATCTTGGACCATTATGACTTTTGGGAGAATCATGGAAAGTGCGCCTAATGGGACTTGCTTATAAGAAACATCTAGAATTTCTCTAAAATCTAGTTGCTTCACTTGATTTTTAACTAATTAAACATTTAAAAATTCTTGTCCCTCTACATTCCTTGAGCTAGACTCCATTTAACAAACTAGGGCTTATACAAGTTTTAAACTGCGTAGCTTGGCTTATGAAGAATACCTTTAAAATTTAGTGAACTGATGTCAGATCATCGCGAGATTCTATACAAATTCTTCAAACTAGTTTTTGAGTCCCATTCTCACTTTGGTTGCTTTCATTTGAGTTCATTATGACAAAAAATGAGTGAGAATTAACCATATACCCTTCAAAACCTTGCATTTAATGCTAAATTCTTGTATACTTGTAAACTCAACATCAACATGATTTCTATTTTGCTCGACATCTATTGACATGACCATCACTCAATAGCTACTCTAGACTCGACATCAACTAGCTAACCTAGTAGCTTAGGACTAATTAGAGTTTTACTTGGCATCTATTGGAAAAATTTCATGCTCGGCCATAACATGAAAACTAAAAGTTTTGAACTTTCAACTTTTTCAACACCTTGCATCTTTATTCATGCTAATCCATTCTTTTCAATGCTATTTTTTTTTGGAAATGATGTGTGATATAATACTTTGAATATTTGTCCCACATACCTTTTTTTTCCTTAGTTTGATGAAGTGTGACCACTTGACCTATTAGGTGAAGTGATCCCTTCTCATTTGATGTATTGCCACCATATTTCTTCTGCCATGTCTTATTCATCTCATTCTCGATGTGTTCAACATCTGCCTTGCCTTTACCTTTATCAAATTCACAACTAGGTGCATTGGACCTAGTTGGACAATGCTTCTAATGTGACTAGTCTTCAAACAGCTAAAACATGTAGTTTGACTTAACCACATCTTGTAATTACCACTAAAGTGAGTCTGAATGTCATTTTTAGGTACATGTCCATATTCCTAACAATAGTGATAGCTATATCATGTGTTGTAATCCTTGTTATAAGAGGTTCCATAGCTTCTTACCTTTGTTGGCTTTCTTGATGACCATGTGGACTTGGATCTACATTCAAAGGATCTATGCCCATACTTCTAACAGTTGTAGCAATATCCTCTAAATTTTGGTGTATGCATGGTTCTACTATTGCATTCTTGTGCTTGATGACCTTGTCTATTGAACTTATGACAATGGACCATGTTCTTCAACTTAGCATTCTATTTTGTATTCTTTCTCTTGCACATATTAGTGGTATGCTCTTTCTTTGATCAATTATGACAAGTAGTTTTGGAATTCCTACCTTTGTTGTTCTTTTCCTTAACAGCTTTGGATGATTCTCCTTCTTCAATTCTTGTGTAGTCCAATCCTAATGTATCTTTGTTGGATCTAGGGGATTTTAGTAATTGCTCAAGGTACTTGATGTCTTCATTTGGCTTGTTGAAACTTTTAAGAAATTCCTTTTCTCTTTTTTTATCATTCCGCAGTTGTTCATTCTGCAACTTCAATGTAGTTATCTCAATGTCCTTGACATTCAACTCATGATGAGAATTCATCATTTGGCTCAAGGTATCCAATTGCATTCTTGAGGTCTTGGATAGCTCTATTGACTTTTCTTCCAATCTATTTGCCAATATTGTTTTTGTCTTCTTCAATCATGGGATTTTCTTCTATAGCTTTTTTTTTTTGTTCAGTCACCTCACATAGCATTAAAGCTTGTGATTCTCACTCCAACTTGAGATTTGTAATTTCTTCATCTTGTTCTCTATTCTTCTCCATTAGATCTACAATTGTTGCATCAAATTCACTAGAGTTAACATCTACAAATAGCTTTATGATGTCAATCTCTTTATATTGTGTGTCATTTTTTGCTATGACAATCTCTTTCCCTCCTTTCAAGGAACTCTTTAATGCATCTCTATATTCATTTAGTTGATGTAGTATAATATGTATCTCGATCTCCTAGTTCTTAATGGTATTTCCCAATTTGTAAACTTCCATTTCAAAATCTTTCCTCTAAGCTACAAAGCTTCTTCATCTGAGAACTAGGCTTTGATATACCAATTGTTGATATTACAAATGGGAAACTTGTACTTCTGAGAGGGGGGGGGGGGGGGTGAATCAGAAGTTCAAACTTCATCTTCTAAAACTTTCACCATTCATTAGATGCATGTAATATATAAACTAAAATTAACATGTAAAGTAGATACATCTAAATCATGTAAGCATATAATCACACACACACACACACACACACACACACACACACACACACACACACACACATGCACACACGCACACATGCACGCACATGCACACACATGCACACACTTAAAAAGGTTACAATGGTTTTACCATGAGACATGATCTATCTTTAGAAAGGCCTACCCTATTAAAGACTTAAAAAGACTATTAAGTCCCACCTTGTTAGAGGATTTCAACACCCAATAAGAAGTGTTCCTTGTTAGAGGACTTTAGAACATCCACTTGGAATGTCACCCTATCAAAACACTTACTACAACTTGTCAGGACTACTCTACCGAGGAGATTTAACTAAAAGCACTAGTTAGGATTTTTTAGCATAGATCTTGTGATTGGTTATGGTTGCTTGATTAAAGATCAAATCCATATAGTGTTCTTCTTTATCCTCATTGATCTGATATAATAATTGTTGTATCCTTCAATTCTTTTTTCTCTTCTAACTAATTTTGCAATTCACTCTCACTACTAAGTCACCTTGAATGCTTTGTGAACAAATTCAATTATTCGCCCCTTGTTACCTCTTAGAACATGATCTTTTTTACTCTCTCAATTCATTATAATTGTTGGGGCTTCATCTTCCTTATAAAGACTTTGGTGGCTTAGGGTTAGGTATGAATCTACAGCTGAGATTCATTCTTTTTTCTTCTTAATCCTTCCTATTTTCTGACTGGTTGCCTACAAATACATAGGGATTCTACAAATAGATTCATCATTATCTCTAAAAAATTTAAATCTAACCTTGTCTCAGCTTGAAAATAGTTTACATAGTTGTTTTTTCAATTACAAATAAATATGTCCAATCCATGTTACTTGGCACTTGAACTTCTTGGCATCTACTATTGACTAGGCTCTTTGATTGCTCTACATGGTCTATCTGCTTGACACTTGAGTGACTCGACACTCATTACAAATCAACACAATCTAGTATTTACATATCATACTCAACATGCATTACTAGTTCAACATGAACTAAGTAAATGACTTAAGTGTGTTGACACTCAATTATCAAAACAAATTTGAAATCAACAATACTCATCAAACTTACTCTTTTAATCTAATAGTTTTTGTGCTTGCACTCTCTCTACACCTTAGAAAAATTAGGTTCAATATCATACATTTCCTTCATTTCATTAAAACCAAGAACTTCAACCTCTAGCTTGGTCAACAATGAACACCATCTTCTCATTTGATCTACAACTTAGTTAGCAACTCCATTTTTATGCTTGATCACAAATGTGAAACTGTGCAAGTACTGAACCCACTTAATATGTCATTGATTCAACTTATGTTGTATTGGAAACAATTGATTAATTTTTTATTGTCTTTGATGTTGCACAAATGTTATATCATTATTAGGCAGTGTATGTGAAGCTCACTTGGGTAGTGAAGATAGTTTTCTATGTTTACTAAGTGTTCCTGTGATTGCCTAGTTTAGAAGGTAGCATCTTCACTCAAGTGTCAAAGGAAAGACTACAAAACATGAGTTTTAACTAAGCTAACTCGGTCAATGAATAAAAATTTGGATGGAACTAGTGTTAACCAATCTCACTTGGTTGCCAAAAGATCTTTACAATTTTGTAGCATTAACTGAGCTTCTATTGGTTAGCACAGGAAATTTCTTCTAAGTTAGTGTCTATTAAGTTGGGTCAGCTAACAAAGGATTTTCTTATTTTGACATATTAAGCTTAATTGATTTCTCTATTGGTTCTATCTGACTGAGGTGATGAATATTAATTATTCTAAGTTGTATATGAGCCAACTTGACAATATGAAATATATATAAGGTTAAGTTGATAAGCCTCACAACTAAGCACATGTCCACCAAGAGTGGATGATTGTCCATTGAGCATAGAAGTTTGTGTGGTGATGAGAGGATAAGCTTACATAGGTGTATCACATAAAAAGATATTGTAGACACCATGTGCTCAATTAGAGTATGAACAACTATGTTGTCTACATGACAACTCAGTTGAATATCCAAGCTCTTGTGATGTAGACACCTTGTGCTAAAATGAGTTGGTAGCTCCTATGTTGTCATAAAGACAACTCATATGAGTATGCATACTCCTAGGTGTCTACATGAATACTAATAAAATATTGAATTTAATCTAAGTAAACTTAAGGAAAGTGTACTAATAATTAATTATTTACACACACACACACTTTAAGTGCAACTTAGGGGAATGAACTTAAGCTGACAAAAGCTATGATGAAAATGCATGATGGGTCCTGGCTATTAGGCCATGTTAGGTACCCATGTACAAATGCAAATCTCTACATATAATGTGATGCAATGCAATGAGATGCAATCTCTCTAAAAATGGAGAAAGAGGAAAAACCTCATGGAAAAAACCCTTGTCCTAAAAGAGAGATATGAACAATAAACAAAAGAGTCATGTGACCGCCATGATGAAAAATTCCACACCCCTAAGAGATATCATAAATGAAGATACTTGACCTGATTGAAGGGCTTGGTGAAGATGTCTATAATCTTCTACTCTATAGGACAATACTATGATGCAATGACCTGCTCATGAATTAGCTCTCTGATGTAGTTCATATAAACCTCAATATGTTTGGTGTGTTGATGTTGCACTCTATGTTTTGAGATTTCAATGGCACTCTAATTAACACAATGTATGATTGTGGGTCTAGGTAGATCAAAACCAAAATCCTTCAAAATATTCTACAACCAAATAGCTTTTGTCACTACAGTCATAACTCCTTGATACTCATCCTTAGTCGATAAAAGAGTAATAGTGTTATTTTAATTTTGCCAACAAATGGGACCAAAACCAATATGAAACATGTATCTAGAAGGAGACTTTTGAGAATCAAGATCCCCTGCATAGTCTGTGTTTGTATAACCCACTAACTATAGTCCACTACCAACTGCATAACATATCCCATATGAATCTGTACCCTGGATATAGTGTAGGATGTGTTTGGCTACCTTCTGATGAAGTTCACATGCCTCTTGCATGAAGAGAGAAACCATGCCAACTATAAATGATATGTCAGGGTGTGTATGTGTCTAGTAGATGAAGCTTCCAACCAGTTATCTATACAAAGTAGCATCAAAAAGTGGACTAAAAAATTTTCCTTGTACCTTAACACCTAAAAGAAATGGAGTAGATGTAGCCTTGTAGTCACTCATGGGGAATCAACCAACTAGATCAAGAGCATACTTGGGTTGTGATAATGTGATCCCTAATGAAGACTAATGTATCTTGATACCAATGAAATAATGAAGTAGACCCAAGTCTATCATAAAAAACCTATCCTACAATGTAGCCTTGACATTGTCAATGATGGATGTTGTCCTCCCTATAATGATCAAGTCATCAACATAAAACATAAGTAGCAAGTGAGAATCATCCCTTTGAAGAATGTAGACATTCAGATCAAAATGACATCTGGTGAACCATGTTGAGAGAAGGAAGGAATCCATCTTGGAATACCAAGCTCTTGGAGCTTGTTTTAGTGCATAGATAGACTTTTTCAATTTTCAAACCAAGGTAGAATCTGAAATGAACCCCTATGGCTGCTCCATATAAATCTCCTCATGAAGATCACCATTCAAGAATGTGATGTTCACATCCATCTAATGAAGAAACCATCTCTAAGTTACTACTATAGCTAGTGTCAAACAAATGGAATTCATTTTTGCAACTGGAACAAAGGTCTCAGTGTAGTCAATGTCAAGTACCTAATAGAAGCCTTTTGCAACAAGTCTAGCCTTATGTTTATAAACATTTCCATTTTCTGCAAACTTGGTCCAATAGATCAACTTAAAACAAACCAATTTTCTTCCCTTAGGAAGAGATACTAAGTCCCATGAGTTGTTTCTCATAAGAGAATTATATTATTTCTCCATTGCTCTATCCCATTCTGGAATACTTGAAGCTTCTTTGAATGATTAAGGATCAAAAGAAACTACTATATAAAAAAGAGGGAGTGAGTTTTGTTGTGATCTTGTCCTCCTAGTATCTAAAGGATGCTTTGCCAATGGTCCTATTGAATCCAATGTCTACTGAACCCATTCAGGTCTAGTGGAACAAGATGTAGAAGGGATATCCACAAGCTCAGCTAGCTAATGTCTCTATTTGGGTTGTGTATGGACATCTTCCAAGTCATTGTCATGACTCTCACACTCTTTAGTAAAGGAGGAAGAAGGAGGAGTTGAAGAAGTAAAGCTAGGAAAACTTTCTTCAAAGTGTACACTCCTCTCATAGGAAATGTCATATATCTCTAGATCCATCAATTTGTAGGCTTTATGAGAGTTTGGATATCCAAAAAAGATCCAAGGTTTTCTTTGAGGTTCCAATGCCTTGTTTTTTTGTGGAGGTATTCATGCCCATGTTGTACAACCAAACACTCTAAAGTGCTTTACAGAAGGTTTCCTTCTAGTTAATGCTTCAAAAGGAGTTATAGCATCCAAAGCTTCATGTGGACTTCTATTCTAGATGTAGTTGGCACAATTCATTACTTTGGCTCAAAAGACTTATGTAGTAGCATGCAAGTGGTCATCTCCTTGAGGGTTTAGTTCTTCCTTTCTACAACACCATTCTATTGTGGCATGCATGGCACTAAATGTTGAAGATCAATTCCCTCTTGAGTACAAAAGGCTAGATAAGTCTTGAGTTCACATACTTCCCTCCATTATCTATTCAAAGAACCTTGATGGCTTTCTCTAACTACTTTTCTATTTGAGCCTTGAAGCTGAGAAATTGTCCAAACAATTCACTCTTATGAGCCATGCAAAATAGCCAAGTATAGTGAGAGTAGTCATCAATGAAGGTGAGTGCATATTGAAACTTTCCAAACGATGGCATTGGAAATGAGCCCACCACAAGACTATGAACTAGTTCAAGAACACATTGTGCTCTTCAACACTTCCCCTTGTCAAACATTTTTTCTAGATGCTTCCCTAGTGTGCAACCTAAACAAACACCATCTAAAAATTGGACTTGAAGTAGACCATGAACCATGTTCTTGGTGCTAAGCTATTGAAGATACCTATAGTTGAGATGTCTAAACCTCTCATGCTATAGTTTTATCTCTCTATTTGAATTTATTAACAAGGCTAGTGCATTAAATTTAGGCACAAAGGAAGAAAAAGTGTAAAGCCTTCAATCATGATTAGCTTCACCTATTGCAACCATAGAATCATCCTTGATACTTTTCACTACCATTGAATCTAAAAGAAATTCAACTTCATGTCCACCTCCATAGTGAGTGATTTGGCAGATTGAAAGAAGGTTGGAGGTAAGATTAGGAACATAAAGAACATCCTTGAATGCTCCACTTTCCATCTCAACTTCATCGTTTCCTCCAAATTCCACTTTAGTATCATGTCCTACAAAGATGTGAGGCACCTCCGAAGGTGTCATGGAAGAAAAATCTCTCTTTAAAGCACCCATGTTATGTGTGGCACCTAAGTCAATAATCCATTCTCCTTGACTAACAATGTTTATGTGTAAAGCTTTCCCTTTTCTCTTAGAATCTGACGATGAAGGTCCTTTCTCCTTATAAGCATTAGGCAATGGAAAATTGTGCTTCTTCATGATGTTTTTCAATTCATCAATTTTTTTGTGATAACACTAATGTTCATCATGACCAGTTCTTTTGCAATAGACACACTTCTCCTTTTCCTAATTAGTGTCCCCCTTTTTTTTGGTATTAGGAGAATACTTGCCTTGTTGTTGATTTGATGTTGAAGTTGACTTTTCTATATCCCCTTGTTTGTTATATTTCCACTTCTTTTTGCCTTTTCCTTTGTTTTAACTTTCATCAGTTGAATTTTTAGAGCTCTCATTGTTGACCACCAATTCCTTAGACTTTGAATACTTGAGAATCCCCATTGTTATCAACTTAGCTTGTTCATCCTCTAACAACTAAGAATAGTCATCAAAAGTGATTTTCTTATAGAAAACACCTAAGGTAGTCTTTGTGGTGTTGAAAGAAGAGACAAATGTGGCATATTCAGATGACATCTTATTGTGAATTAGATAAATCAACTTGTCATCCTTAATGGGAATACCAAAATCATTAAGGTATGTTATCAACTCATTCACCTTAATGATAAATATCTTGGATAGAATCAAAGCTCTTAGGATCTAGGGAGACAAGATCATCTTCAATCTTGTAGACATCATCCTCAGTCACTTTACCATATAGGTTTTTAGGGGCATCCCAAGTTTCCTTGGATGTATTATATTTTATGAAATGATAGAGGATCTTGTCATCAACCCCTAACCTAATGAGTCCTAGGGCTTTCCTATCTACTATTTCCCACTAATTGATATCACTTTGAGATACTTGATCACCTATTGATTTAGGAAAAGAAACATCTGCATATTGAGAAATTTCTTTATTCATCAATTCATACCATTTTTTAACTGACCATGTGGCATAGTTATGTGGTGTTAATTTTGGAATCTTAAGATTTCCCATAATGCGAGGAAAGAAACATAAAAACAAGAAAAGAGGAACACAACACCAAGAGACAGCCCCACCCACCTCTTTTCACTTAATCAAAAAATTGCCCCGAATGAATGATTTTGGCACTTTATACTTAGTGCATTTACAATAGCCACTTGCCAATTTAGGCCTAAGTGGACTTCTAATTTTTCTATTTATAACCTCCTCTTGGAGTTCAAATCTAGTACTAAGCAATGTAGCTCAGACATACAACAATTTTGAAGTTCGATCAAAAGAAATACAATGCATAAAAGGACTTATTTCTAAAAGTGGTATTTCTATCCACACAATCCTATAATCTAATTGTAGATCCAAAAAGTAGACAGAAAATTAAGCACTTTCACAAAATAAAAGAACCTAAAAATATGTCAAATGATCTCGTATGGAGTATTTGAAGTTGCAAAATGTAGGATTAGATAGGTACAGTCACCAAAAGCTAAATTTCTTGACAAATCCATGCACCAAAAATAAAAAATAATAGCAGCACTAAAAAAATCAAAAAATTCTAGCCAAAATAAAAAAAAATTGCACCTAATTTGGAGTTCGTATGACTAAGATATGGCCTCCCAAAGTTGGACTATCAAATCAAAGCTGCATATGGTGAGGGGTCTATTGGTGTTTGAAAATGTTGTAGGTTTCCAATTACCCCAATGAGAACCAAACATATCTAGGGGCAACTAACTCCCATTTTCAACATATCCTTTTAGACACTAGGCCAACTATAAGGCTTGGCCCTTCTTCTACTTCAAGCTCTACAAAACCTAGGTGGGTGAACCTTTTTAGATCTGACTATGTGACTAGTGCAATAAGCATAATTGGGATCTAGAATAGTAGATAAAACCCTTAAATCTTCTAAATTTGACCATGAAATCACAAGTATGAAATAGCTAAGAACATAAATCATGAAAGTGGTAAGCTAAGTGTGGGTTAACATTGAATAACTTTCAACATGAAAGGAAATTGAATGAATTACAACCATACATCTTTTGGAAATCTCAGACATATTTCTACATCAATATCCCTAATCTATATTTCACCTTGTGAATAGACATTTGTATCAAAATGAATCCCATACTTAGACTATCCTTTCTTAAAATCTGAAAACCTTGTGATAAACATCAAGTAATTAAATTGCTCTTTCTTCCATCTACAAGACATTTCAATCAAATACATCATTAAATAGAATGTAACCTAATTCATGCTCTTGGTTCACAAATTAGAAAATATTACAGATCCACAAATAGGAGAAAAGATTTAGACTGAATTTGAATCCCTTTGTTGTGCTTTATTTGTTTTCCTGGAAACCAAATACATGAAAGATGTATGAAATAATACACAAACCACCTAACAAATAAGAACTATCTGCATAAAAACTTAAATGTTGTTCATACAAGAAGAAATGCTAAAGAATGGTGTCTCAGTAGTGAGTGATTTTTTCTCAAAATTGGAACCCCTACAATGGATGAAAGAAAGAAAGATATAGGAAGAAGTTGAATTCCCAGATCTAATCTATGCTTGACATGTGTCCACTTGAAATTCCCTCCTTTGCAATTGATAAATCAAATCCTTGAACTTCTTTTGCTTTCTAACTAAAAATTGCAGCCAAAGTATACCAAAATGGTATAGTATCCTCAAAATTCATCCAATAGGTTTTTTACCAAGTGTTTTTACCAAACCTATAACTGGATTTCCAATTTTCACTCATTTCACTAAGAAGGCCCAAATTTTACATTTCTAGCTATATCTTGAACAAATGAATTTCGATGCAAAAATGAATTCAATAATTAGAAAATTTGTTTTCTCACAATTCCAATGATATATATCATTGTATTGAAAATGTCCCCCTCTGCTAGAAAACTCAAGTCTACAACTTTAATATTTTAAATTTTAAATTTTTTAAAATATTCTAATGTTTGAACTTTAGATTTAATCTCCTTTTGAATTTAAAATACCTTGCACATGCATATGAGAAAATATTTTAAATTAACAATTAAAATATTTTGTGAGCCTTTAATTTCAGGGTCAATTGAGTTTGATTGAACCTTTTTCCATGTGGTGGCCTATGATTGGCCCACCAAGTTGTCACATCATCATTAGGCAGGGTCCACTGGCACATGTCAATCTCTTGCGATCCCGCACTTCTTATCTTGTGTGCATTTTCATAATGTGGGTGTGCGCTGGCCATTGATCCAGACATGTGGTGACATCTGGTGAATCTATCCTAAACTATGATTTATTTCCACCAACTAGGACCTATCACCATGTGGCATGATTTTGTATACCTACAATATTTAACTAGTGAGAATTTCTATCTTGAGGGCTTGCACCCACTGCCCATCTTGCCACATGTCAAGATCTCATGCACCGACCTGTGAACTTGCCATGTCATCAACTTTTCTTTTTCATTTAAAATTATTCCTTTAACCTAATAGTTGACATCATCAGGCCCCATGTACAACATAGGCTTCCACAAGCCACTGGACTTCAACACATGAAGGTGATCATGTGCAAGTGTATTTAAACACTTTGAAATTCCTCACATAGAGAAGGTGGGACAAAAGCTTCAAAAGTTCTTTCAAACTTTGTAGTAGATTGCTCTTTTTATAAACTCATGTGCTTTGAATGCTTGTCCACTCTAGATTCCATAGGTTCTTTTCATCTTGCTCCCTATTTCTTTTTTCATGGGAGGCCTCTGTCTGCATGTTCTTTGCTATGGTGTGGAAGTTTTTTTAGAAAGCTATGGCTCTATTCTTTTCATGTGTGGGACACTTTATAAAATTGCATGCAAAACATGGATGTCCCTCCTTTTTAATGCATTGACTCTTCTTCTTACTACCCACGTGGACCCTTACACTTTGGACCTTGCGGCTTCTCATTGGCAGTTTCTTATTTGGGTGTGAGCTTCCTTTTAGAAGGCATGGGCAACTAGTTTTAAAAGTGTGGGATCCTTCTTTTATGGATGGCTCCAATCATCTTTATTTGACATTTTTCCTATGTCTGGCATCTCATATTTTATGTGCATGTTGATGCTTTTCTTAGGTCGTGGAGCTACTCCTTGATTTTCTCATGATGCCTTTTTCTATTTGTTTAGCACCATATCTCCACATTGCATGAGCTCTACATGAGGCTTACTTGCATGGAGTGGGCCTTTAATGCTTCTTCCCCTTCCTTTACGTGAACCTTGCATACCAAAATAGTTGTCAAGATTGAATGGTGGTAGATGCAACTTAAACAAATATATTTTCTCAATATATCTATTTTGTGCATATCTAACAACCATGGAAATTTAGGAAATTGTGGGATGTGACTGGGAATCCCTCCATTGATTTGTAACTGACTCATCTAATAAATTATCATCAGCAAGGGCTATTGAGGTTCTCAGGTTGCAATTTCAACATGGATAGTCTCAAAATCCTTCTTCATACTTAAACTGAGATGCTGGATATCACATATGGTATGTAACCAGCCTTACTTTGGATATAAATTATTAATATATTTTTCCAAGGCGAGGATTTTCTTTTGACTGGCAGTTCTTCTTTTCAAATCACATATATCTTCTCTTCAAGACAAAGGCATACCAACTAATTCAATAAATTTTATTTCATATGGGTTCATGCTTTTCTCCTCTGGAAAGAAATCCATTGATGACAAAGCATTTTCCTCCGAAGTGCCAGAATCTAAACTCCAAAAATACCTTCTAATGCTAATTCCTTGGCTATATTTACATTCTTCCCACTATCATTTCTAAAGGACTCATCACCATGATCTAGTATGACCTGCACTAGAAATTTTGTAGTCTCATTATAACATTCTGATTAAATAAATTTATTATGACTCATTTTAGCCCCTTTGAAATTTCCACAATGCCCTATCACTTTGATAAGATTAGTCAAGCCCCAAAGTGGGTCTGACTAAAAAAAAAATCATTTTTGATCCATCGATCATCTCGAACTGACTAGAATCAAGTTTGATCATTGAACCATCCATTAAAGCTCATTGTATCACTATTCTAGAATATGCCAATTTAATGCTAGAGGGTCCTTTGATTGGCTTTAAAAACTGACCCAAACCTCTGACTAGGCTTTGGAATCTGACCCACTGATTCTTTGTTCCACACACTTTTACCCTGTCAAATCTCATCTCATGATGAATATGGGGTCAAAAGATAGTGACCATCAGAGTTGACTTCTCAGAATTGCCTGCAAGAAAACATGTCAGAAAGCAATAAATTGGGTTCGAAATTGGCTTCAAAAATTGGGCAACTAACACTTGGAGAAAAAAAAATTGGGGCATTGGTTCTCTATCATGAGGAGAATATGGATCTATGATTTTCACTCATTATAAATAACAAGCCACAAATGGCGAGTGGTCAAAGTGGGCTACTTGGATTTTGTAGACTAGAAACAATGGTAGAAAAGCAATTTTTGCAAATGGAATTGACTTGGAAAAATGTCCAAATTGAGTCGTCATGACTTGAAAATTGGCACACTTAAAGTATTTTTAGAGTAAAAAATAATGATACAATCCATTTGATCTAGGAATTCATGGATTTCAAGACATAACATCACAAACAGGGGTATGAACAGATCTACACTTGTTGACACTAGTAAAAAGATAGAAATTGCATTTGGAATCACATTTGAAAACTAATCAAACAGATTTGTGATGAGAGAAAAATTGAAACATAACAAGTCTCTAAATCCTAAAATACAACACAAAAGGAATTTTATCATTAGTGTCAACTGGGTCAAAATTATAACTCATCAAACAGGGCTTCCCATAATTGTGTGCAAAGTGCTAAGCATGAAAATAATAAACTACCAACTTTGAGTGGTTCAAAACCTAGTCAAACGGACTCAAAACAACTCAAAATCTAAAAAATAAGTTCTTAGGTATGGACACTAGACACTCCCAAAGTGGAAAATCATAAAAAATTTATGGGTGTGAGATATTCAATGACAAACACAACTTCTTGTCGCTATTTAACACTTAGGTGAAAATGCAGATTTGAATTGTGCTCAAAATAGGACTTTGTAGAATGGTTTGAAACATCAGTCTATCATTACAGAACATATAGATAGGCTAGATGAAGGGTGTTAGAAATATAAAACACCACTTGGGGCTCAAAGGATAGGTGGGTACAATCTCATCAAAAAGCATTTATGGGGCTTGATTTTCTCAATGGTACTCAAAATCAGGAAAGCAATTTTGAGTCCCAATAGGGTCTACAAAAGTAACTATGAGGTTAAATTTGACATCCAAAATGGCCATCATGGTAGTACAATTTGGCTTGTTAGTGACGATTAAATGGCCATCAAATTTAATACCATAAAAAAGTGATGTCAAGGAAAAAAGGATCCGTCCAAATGACTTGGTTGTACAGACTATACAAAATTGTATAGCCAGGGCTGACTATGTAAGGTCATACTGCTAATGTGTCAGACTAAGTTGGTAGATATGGATGATGTGGCAACTGACTAGAATGCTGAGTCACCAAGGGTGTTGATGTTAATCATAGATAGGGTCCAGGTTTAGTTGGCAGTATAGAATTGCCCTGACATACATTCGAGTTGGAACCAAAGTTGACTAGTCTAGTTAATGGAGAATTTTCACTGGTGGGAAATGTGGAGTGGCTAACAAGAATGAGGTCATCAAAGAGTGGAGGTGATGCCGAGGAATGGTGGAGGTGGTGGTAGTCGGGCTGCAACGGTGGTGTTGGAGGTGCCAAAACTACAAAGTGGCTGGGAAGTGGAAGCTAATGGGGGTATTGGCATTGCTGAGTGGGAATCTGGTGGGTGGTATGTGGGACTTTAGTCCCACATCTGCCGTGTGATTGAATTTTCTAGAGTTTAAAACCCATTGTATACCTAAAGTAAAAACAACTTAAGATAGCTAGTTATTGTGTAGTCTATTGGTTGTACAGCTCGCCAAATCTTAAGAGATGAATGTTGGAAGTTATGAATTTTGTGGTGCTAGTTGCTGGTGATGTATAAGCTACTAAGTTATGATGATGTTTTGACTATGGGTGCTAAGAATTGATCACCTATTTTGTTGGCTCTTGATTTAATAGTTTTAGAATTAACCAAGAAACCAGACCAATGCATCTAAGGCTAGCAAATTCCTATGATGGATGCACTTGACTACAATCTTGGACCAACTCTAAGGCATAAATCCTTCTTCACTTCAAGCTCTGCTAAACCTAGGTGGGTTAACCTTGAGGTTCTAATATATGGTACTAGTGCAACTAAACATATAATCTGAATCTAATAATAGCAGATGAAACCCTTTTATCTTCTGATACTTATGCAATAACATAGGAATGAGATAGCTACAAATCATAACCTATGAATCCATAAGCTAAGTGTGGGTCAATTCCTTTCAGCCCACTGCAAAACATGAAAAAATAAAATAATATTGATTAAAATATTTGTACAAATAACCTTCATATTAGTGTGCACCTGATTTAGTGATCAATGCCTTATCCATTGCATCATAAAGTCATTACCAGTAGGATGATGTAACTTGATTACCTTACAATTAAGTTTATCTACTAAAATCCCCAAATTTCTTTCTGATGAAATATCCCCTCCATACAGATAGAAACCCTATTAAATCATTGAAGTATTTACTTAAATCCTTGAGTTAAAAGCAACAACAAATATGATATACAACTCATGTAAGCTACCTTAAGTTGAATGAACCTTATTCACCCAATTTCAAAGTTAATAGCATATGAAGAATTAGGAGACAAAATAAGAGAAAACAAATAATTCATTTGTAAATCCCCTTTTGTATTTATCCTTGGAAAGATTGATTACATTAAACTGGTAATACTTAATGCAACTCAAGATATGGCATATGATCTGTCATCAATGTCCATTATCTTAGAGAAAACAAGACATAAAATGAAACTAAAATCTACATAAGAGTGGATGTTTGGCCTTCACTACTAGAGCTCTACTTAATTAGACAAGAAGTAAAACCAGCAACAACCTAGTATCACAGCAATGAGAAAATCTCTCCCAAAAAATTGAACCCTTACAATGAATCAACGAAAGAAAGGTATAGAAGTGGAATGAATTCCTAGATTTGCTCAGTGTCTAACATGTGTGCACTTGAAAAACTTCCATTTCACTATGCAAAAAATCTCCCTAATCTCTCTCTAAAATTGCATATCAAATCCTCAATCATTTGGACTTCCAAAAGCATAAAATATCTTTGATATTTGATTGAAGAAACACAACTGACTTTGATGCTAGATCTAAAATCTAGGCAAAGGAAAAAAATCAGCTAAATGATCTCTAGAGGAAAAATAAACTTATCATAAAAAAATTTCTCTACATTCAAGCTTCAACAACCTTTTATATCTGTCTTCTAACCAATTTTGATGCTTAATGATGATTTCTACCCATTCTGTTGAGAACGCAATAAAAATTAAAAATCTAGTTATAGACTGAACTGTTGAACCTTTGTGCAAAATTTGACCCCATATTCAAAAAATTCATCGCATCTCAATTCCAACAGTATATTGGGCAGCATATTTTGGACAAGAAACACCTCCATGGCAGCCATTTGAAGTTTTAGGATCCTAACGATGTGTTTTGCATTAAAACGTAGAAATTTGAAAATTTTAAAAAATTTCTATAGCATAAACTATAGAAATTTCAGTTTTAAAACAAAATTTTCATATTTTAAAACTAAACACACAAAATGGAAAAGGACTATTATTTTGAAATTTCCCCTTCACCTCCCTTGCCCACCCAAACACTACCACATGTTAGATGATAATTAGCCCTTGACAAGTGGCAAGTTCCACCATTTATCCTGCCAGTTTTTGAATTTTCTAGGAGGTCGCCATGTCGCTTGCTGGCAAAACTTGCCATTTTCCACTGGCAACATGGCAACCACCAGAATTCGGTAATTTTCTAATGCTTTTCTAGTAGTTCCTTCTCTAACCATTTACACAATGCCACTAGTCATTCTATGATTTGTTGACTACCTTGAGCAAGCCCCATAACTCCCACAACCTTCTTGCCCGATTTCTAGTTTTCTAAGAGGTCATCATGTTGCTTGACAGAAAATCTCCCATTTTTCAGTGGTGACATGGTGACCACCAAAATCTAAACATTTTTGGTAGCTCTCCTTTAGCTTTGTTGGTCAAAATTAATCTATTCTCCATGCCAGCTATCATCCATGACAGGCCCCTCCTGAGCCTACAACTTTTAGAAGCCTTTTTCACTTAAGATATTCTATAGTCTAAGTGTTCTAGTATTTAAATAACACAAGACCACCATACCCACTCACTTTGTGATAATGCATTTTACAAGAAAACCCTCTTCTCAACAAATGTTTAGATGACCTAAATAAGAAAATGAGATTTTATTAGTGATGTCTTGCACTATCTTTTTAATGGTCTCAAAAGCTAAAATAAGAATATTCTTATGTTCATCTAATGTTGTTGTTGTGAAAACAATGAACATGATTTTCCAACCCAACTTCACATTTTTGACACAAGTGAAAACCATTTGAGAAACCCATCTAATCATCTATTCTCTAATTTCAAAAGAATTTTTCTTTTGCATGACAATGACAAATGGTTTCATGAACTCATTTTGGAAGTTATAATTAACCAACTCTTCACATTCTAAGAACTTCATAGCATGTTGCTATAGTTTATAAAATCTACCTTTCACATCTTATTTTTCACCATTGGATTGTGTACATCTATGTTGAGCATTAATAAATAATCTGCAATTATATAAGCTATCTTTGAACTAGTAAATTCCTTTGGGTTGCATTTGCAATAGTGCTATACAATCTTCTTTGTGATGCGATCAATTTTCTAAACCTCTCCAGGCAATTTGAACCCTTGTAAAAAGAGCTTAAGAGCCCCATCAAATTGTATAGCTTGAATTTTAAATCCCTCCTATAACTTCAACTCATCTACATATTCAATTGTTCCCCAAGCGAGTATGGTGATAGTGAATGCCATCATAATTTCTTGCGGCTTTAGTACTTAGACTTACCATGGACTTTCATCAAAATACAACAATGGATATTATTATAACTGCAAATGCTAGTAGATTGAGAATTTAGTTGGGGAATGTTGGTTAGAGGTCCCCTTACATGCTATGGCCACATTCATAGCCCCCTCTAACTCTTCACACTCTATTCAAAAGTCTCCCTTTTGCTCATGGAGCTCCCTGTATAAAACCACAACCTTCTTTTTATGTACCAGCTTTGCTTGACCTAATTCATTCACTTTTTTTATTCTTGTTTACTGTTTGCCTTAAATCTCTCTCTCTTTTCCCTTTTTCAACAAAGATGCCACCCTTCAGAGATTCTCATTACAAATGAACTAAAATTGTATGGAAGAGCATATTGAAAATAGACTTGATTGAAAGATTCATGAGCTTATCAAAATCCACATCGCTCAGTAAGTGTGGATCTTGCAAATACATGTTTTTTTGAATAACATTAATAATGGATATTTGCACCCATTTTCCTACTATTTTGTACACCCATTGTTTTATATAATAGACCTAGCTACAATCTAGTGAAGAAAAAAGAACCTTTTGTTTCTTTTTGTTCTCTTTTTTGGGGCTTTTTGGGTTTTGTAGGATAGGAAGACATTTTTGTCATTTTAGATTGAATTAGAATTGTCTAAATCCTAAATCTTATCAAGGGAAAAAAAAGGATTTTGGAAAAGAGTAAGATTTAAGAATTGTCTAAATCACACATTTGGAAATAAATGGGCACCCTATGTAGTTTTTAAAGTAAAAGAGTTTCCATTTTAATATAAAGTCCTCCTTAAAACTATAATTCATATAGATGACTCATAACATCAATGTTCTTTCATCTCTAGTGTATATGTGATCCAATATGCCATTTAATCTTGAGGAAAATACATCTTCACAGAAAATAAATAATGATGACAACAATTATAATCCTTTCATGGAAAATTTTTAAACCCTAATTTCTTTATCAGTCTGATACTTGTCGAGCCCCAAAGCAGGTCTGACTAAAAAAAAAATTCATTTTCAAACAACTGAATTGTCAAACTATTCCATTACTCACCTAAATTTCGTTGGAATTAATTTTGAGCACTAATTGATCATTAAAACTCATTTCACATCTTATCCACAAACTATGATTTTATGCTAAAAAGGCATGTAGGCTGGCTTTAAAAACTGACACAATAGATAACTAGTCTCTAAAATCAATAATATTGATTCTCTATTCTACATAACCTTACCCTATCAAATTTCATCTCATGTAGAATTCTCAGTCAAAACATATTGACTATCGAAGTTTCCCTCTTAGAACTGCTTGTAAGAAAACATGTCAAATAACTACAAACCTCATTTGGATTTGGCTTCAAAAGCTAGGGAAAATGATACTTGAGAAGATGAAAACTAGGGATTTCATTTATTATCATGATGACAATATAAATCTACAATGAGGGTTCATTCCAAATAACAAGGTCAAAATGGCAAGCAGTCAAAGTGGGCTACTCAGATTTGCATGACTGGAAACAATGGTAGAAAAACATATTTTGCAAACATAGTGGACCTGGGAAAGTGTGCAAACAGATTTATTAGGATTTTAAAATTGGCATAGTTAAAATATTTTTAGAGGAGAACATTATGGTACAATCCATTTTAACTCACCTATCATGAATTTGGAGTTATGACATCATGAACAAGGGTATTGACGAATCTACAATTATTGACACTAGTAAAAATTTACAAATTGCATTTGGAAAATAATCAAACAGATTAATCATAAGCTCAATATTGAAACATAACAAGTCTCTAACCTATAAAATGCAATGAAAAAGGAATTTTAGCATTTTGGTCAACTTGCTCAATGTTATGACAAGTCAAACAGGGCCTTCTAGAATTCTAAACTATTCACATCAGCATGACAACATTAAATGAGCAACTTTGAGGGATTCAAAACCTAGACAAACAGATTTGAAACAACTTGAAATCTGAAACATAAGCTCTTTGCTATCGACATTAAACACTCTCAAAGTAGCAAGCCATGAGATATTACTGGGTACGAAATATTCAAATGCAAACATGGCCCCCTATCATTGTTTGGCACATGCAAAAATGCAGATTTTGACATTGCTCAAAATGAGACTTCACAAAATGGCTTGGAAAGGCAATTTATCTTCATGGAACACATATATGTACTGAACACAAGGTATTAGAAATATTAAACATCTCTTAGGCCTCACAAGTACATATGGATATGCTTGTATCAAAAAAGTTTACAAGGCTTTTTTTAAATGGTGCTCAAAATTAGGGCTTCATTTTTTACTCCTAATAGTGGTTCTCTCTTAGGATGCATGTCCCTTGTGGTCCAAGCAAGGATTCAAATCTCTAGAAGAAGTAGACCACACACCTAACAAAAGAGCTTCTCTCTTGAACAACTTTATTGTAAGCAAAAATAACTACTTCTACTATGTATAAATGATGGCCCCGGGCTAGTGGACTTCAATGAAAACTTTTACCTCTATCATAAATCTAATTTTCATCTGAAATTTCATGAGATAATCTAGAAAAATTTCTTCTATCATTTTCACTAATCGGATTAGCATAACGAATCAACTCACTTGGCAAAATAAAATTTACATCTTCATTTTCATAATGCGTATAAAAACTATAACCACTCTCCACAACTTGCTCATTATGAAAGTGCTAATCAACAAGCTCAAAAATATTAGACTCAAATTGGAAACTCTCTTCCTCAAATGAATCATGCATGCTACTAGCCTTGAATATGATGGCTTCATACTCAACTTGGGGAAAAAGGTCACAGATACCTTTAAATTGTATATCCTTATGCATAACTAGAGAGTATTTGCATGAGCAATCTGATTTTTACTCACACATGTCATTAATGTTAGCATCTAAAACTAATTTAGAATCTTCAAATGGTCCTTTGAAATCAATGAATGGATTAGTCATCACATTAGAGTATTCATCATAAAAATCATTACAAGGTGCATGCTGATTTGGATTAACAACATCATCAAACACCTTCTTATCAACATCATGAGATGCATCATCATCATCATAATCACCATCACATCTGAAAGAAGAAAAATCTGATCTCTTATAGTAGTAGGACAATGTATCACAATCAAATTCATCCTCAACTAAATCTGAACATTCCATGTGCTCTTCAAAAAGAGGGTTGACAATTCCATGCAAAGCACCTTTGTAGATATTAAAAAAACTGATGTGTTGATCAATATCAAAATCTTCACCATACAATAGATTCATGAAAACTTTGAAATCATTTCTAACATCACTATCATTGATACTTTTAGTACGTGAAGAAGAAAACATGGAATCATCACATGAAGACACATCATCTACTCCATCAAGGAAGCATGTAGAATATGAACCAATATTACTTGCATTGTCTTCATGAAGGTGATTCAAATGTCTTACAAACCAATCATCTTTCATTTTATCCATAGATGTTGATGCATTAATCTTAGGATCGCTCATATGCTAATTATCACTAAATGATTCTTCAAGACATTCATCTACACAATTAGGTAATCTATCCTTATAAATAATCTCTTCTTATAAATAATCTCTTTGTCCTCATATTGTGTAGAAAAATCTTCTTCAAAACTTTTAACCTCAAGCTGATTTGTATAACTATGAAATATAATTTCATTTTCAGATTTAGAAAAAGAACTCATACCTCTACTAGCATAAGAGTATTTTCTTCCATCATTGCTTTCTTCTTCCCAATTTACATCCAATTCACATGAAGATGAACATGTACTACTATTATCCTCTTCTTGACTCAAGTAACAACTCTCATCATTGTCTTCACATGATGCTTCTTCATAATATGTCAAATCAACAACTTTACTTTTAGTATTTGAAAGATCACTTCTAGCTTCTTTATCCTCATACTGAGATTAATATCTTTCCTCTTCATGATTAGTTATGTTTTTCACATAAATAAAATCATGAATAGGAGGAAAAAACCACTAAATTTATATCTTTCATATCTAACTAATCAAGTGAACTAACTTTTTCATCTATTCTTACAATATTGGAAACATGTGCATTACATTTAGCAAGAACAAAAGCAGCTCCTTTTTGCAACAAAGAAACTTCATGTTCACATGTTTTTACTTCTAAATATTCAGCAAAATAACTTACAACAGCAGTAGTACCTATTTGCTAATCTAAAATCAAACACTCTTTATGACATTGATTCTTTCTTTGAACGTCATATTCCTGACCAACATTCCTAGAGAAGTGACTCCTAGTTAATCCATCCTTTTATGTTGATTTCAATCTCTAGTATTGTCATGGATGCCTAATGCAAAGTCTTAGGTCCTTTATCTCTTAATAGATAACTCATTCTTTTATCAAATGAATCAAGATAAACCACTAAACACACTTGATCATCTAGTTTACAACTTTCAAGAATCTCATTTAAAACCTTTGCAAATCTGATATTAAATTCAAGAATTAATTCACCATTCCTCATTTGGATTTTCAAGAACTTATCAAAATAATCAGAGATGCTTACTATTTCCCCAAACTACTTCATGAACACTAAAATTACTTCATCCTAAGATGAAATAGAACATGCCAGTAGAAAGGAGAACTGATCCCTACCATCACCTTCTAAAATTTGAACAAAGAACTTTATATGCACGTCTTCATGAGCAATTTCAAAATCAACAACCAAGTCACTAAACATTTAAACATGATGACTAGCTGAATTTTCATGGTTCCCACAAAAATTAGGAAAATACTTTCTAAGATTATATGGCATAGGGTTTGGAAAACCACAAATTCCATCAAAAAATAATGACATATATATTTTGATAGAAATAGATCTATAATTTTTATCCATGGACTACATACTAGGTGAAGGAAAATTTGACATTTATTACAAACTTAAAAGTCATTCACCATTATTACTTCCCAAATTTATTACTTGTAGCAGATCTAAAAATACTTTCTACCAATTCAAACTCCAAACATACTTAAAAATATGAAAACACTAGCTAAATCGATTCTTCACAAAGTATGCTAAGATAAATCAAACCACTATCCTACTTAGTGATGGAAATACCACTTAACGAAAAATCTTCTATAAAGATTACTTTCATGGAAATGAAGTCTCATGAAAGTGGAAAAAATACCTTTAGATATTGATGCTTGCAAACTACTTCAATGCCTCAAATAACAATAGATTCAAGCTTCATCTAGTTTTAGTAACTTTTGCATCACATCCCACATAACTCTTTCACCCATTGTCAAGTACTTGAGATGAATTCTTCAAATCTGGTTTCCAACTATTATTTCCTCCAAAATACCTTCCTATTCACAATGCACTGGTATAGAGATATGACTTTGAGTTGCCACACGCTTAGTGAGAAAAGAAATGTCTAACTTGCAAAACATAACAAGTTGGTCCAGAATTTACAATAGGTGTTTGAAAAAAATCATACAACAACTTAGAAATTTTAGTATCTTAACAAAGTGAAAGAACTTGACATTAACTCTGAATTATAATGAAAACTTTGCAAACTTTTGAATGACCTTGAAATTAACAATCATTTTAATCCTTTCAAAACTACTACTGTTAGGAATAAGGAACAATTGGGAGACATGAATCTTCAGCAGAGAAATGGAAAACACCTCATAACCCTACTATTGTAGCAAATGCTTCTTTCTTTATTGAATCTTTTTCAAATTCTCAAGGTTTGTCTATCATGTAGATTCTAAACATTCTATTTATACGAAAAGTTCCAATACTTTAAAAAATGAATTTCTTCATACAATCCCAGGTAGAGTCACCATTTTGTTGGTGACTCAGATGGGCAAAACCATACTAAAATTTAGGAGTGAAATATTCAATTAACATGAGAGATTCTTGTCCTTTTAACAAGGTGTATTGCCATCATATCTATCCAATAGAGTCACTATTTTGTTGGCTCCTAATTTAATAGTTTTAGAATTAACCAAGAAACAAGAGCAATACATCTAAGGCTAGTAAATTCCTATGATCGATGACCTTGACTACAATCTTGGGCTAACTATAAGGCATAACTCCTTCTTCACTTTAGGCTCTACTAAACCTAGGTAGGTTAATCTTGAAGTTCTAACATATGGTACCAATGCAATTAAACATATAATCTAAACCTAATAATAGCAAATGAAACCCTTTTATCTTTTGATACTTATGTAATAACATGGGAATAAGATAGCTACAAATCATAACCTATGAATCCATAAGCTAAGTGAGGGTTAATTCCTTTCATCCCACTAAAAAACATGAAAAACTAAAATGATTTTGACTAAAAGATTTGTGCAAATAAACTTTAGATTTTCTTGCACCTGATTTAGTGATCAATTCCTTATCCATTACATAATAGATTCATTACCAACAAGATGACCTAACTTGATTACCTTACAATTAAGTTTGTCAACTAAAATCCTCAAATTCTATTCTTATGAAATATCCCCTCCATACACCTAGAAACCCTATCAAATCATTGAAACATTTACTTAAATCCTTGAGTTAAAAGAAATGACAAATCTAATATACAACTCATCCAAGCTGGCTTAAGTTGAGTGAACCTTATTCAGTCAACTACAAAGTTAATAGCATATCAAAAATTAGGAGACAAAATAATAGAAACTAAATAATTCATTTGTAAATCCCCTTTTGTATTTATCCTTGGAAATAATGAATACATTAAATTGGTAATACTTAATGCAACTCAAGACATGTCATATGATTTGTCACTAATATCCATTATCTCAGAGAAAATAAGACATAAAATGAAACTAAAATCTACACAAGAGTGGATGGGTGGCCTTCACTGCTAGAACTCTACTCAATTAGATAAGAAGTAAAACTAGCAACAACTTAGTATCACAGTAATGAGAAAACTTTTCCAAAAAATTGGAACCCTTACAATGAATGAGAGAAAGAAAGATATAGAAGAGGAATGAATTTTTGGATCTATTCTATGTTTGACATGTGTCCACATGAAAAATTTCCATTTCTAGATGCAGAACATCTCTCTAATCTCTCTTTGTAATTGCATATCAAATCCTCAATCAGTTGGGCTTCCAAAAGCATAAAATATCTCAAATATTTGATTGAAAAAGCATAACTGATTTTGATGGCATATCTGAAATTAAGGCAAAGGCAAACAATTAGTTAAATGATCTCTAGAGGAAAAATAAACTTATGAGAATAAATGTTCTCCACATTCAGGGTTCAACAAGATTTTATATCTACCCTCTAACCAATTTTGATGTTCTTGATGAATTCTACCCATTCTACTGAGAATGCCCAAGAAATTACAAATATTCTTATAGATTGAACTGTTGAACATTTGTGAAAAATCTAACCACATATTTAGAGAATTCATCTTGTCCTAGTTCCAATGGTATATTGGAGAGCATATTTCGGTCAAAAATTACCTCCATGGCAGCCATTTGAAGTTTCAAGCTCCTAACCACATGTTTCACATTAAAATGCAGAAATTAAAAAAATATTTAAAAATTTCTATACTATAAACTATAGAAATTTTAGTTTTGAAACAAAATTTTCAAATTTTTAAATCGAATTGTCAAAATGGAAAAGATATTATTTTAAAATTTCCCCTTCACCTATCTTGGCCACCCAAACACTGCTATGTGTTAGATGATAATTGGCCCTTGACAAGTAATGGGTTCCACCATTTATCCTGCCAATTTTTGAATTTTCTAGGAGGTCACCATGTCACTTGTAGGTGGAACCTCCCATTTTCTAGTAGAGACATGGTTACCACAAGAATTCAACCATTTTTCAATGCTTTTCTTGTAGTTCCTTCAGTAACCATTCACATAGTACCACTTGTCATTCCATGATTTGTTGGCTACCTTGGGCAGGCCTGATAGCTCCCACAACCTTGTTGATGGATTTTTGGTTTTCCTAGAGGTCACCATGTCACTTTCCATAAAACCTCCCCTTTTTTTTGGTGACATGGTGACTACCAGAATTTGAACATTTTCTAGCAACTCTCCTTTAGCTCTGTTGGTCAAAATTAATCTATTCTTCATGCCAGCTATCATCCATGATGGGCCCCTCCTGAGCTTGCGGCTTTCAAAAGCCTACATCCCTTAAGAAATTCTATAGTCTAAGTGTTTTAATATTTAAATAACACAAGATCACCATACCCACCCAATGTGGGATAATGCATTTTATAAGGAAACCCTCTTCTTAGCGAACGTTTAGATAGCCTAAATAAGAAAATGAGATTTTATCATCAATGTCTCACACTATCTTTTCAATGGTCTCAAAAGCTAAAAGAACAATATTCTTGTGCTCATCTAACACTGCTATTGTGAAAACCATGAACATGATTTTCCAACTTGGCTTCACATTATTGATATGAGTGAGAACATTTTGAGAAACACATCTAATGATCTGTTCTCTGATTTCAACTGAATTTGTCTTCTGCATGAAAATGACAAATGATTTCATGAACTCATCCTACAAGTTATAATTAACCAACTCTTCACGTTCTAGGAACTTCATATCATGTTGTTGTAGTTTATAGAATATGCCTTTGACATCTTATTTTTCACCATTGGATTGTGTACATCTGTGTTGAGCATTACTATAGAATAGGCAAGTATATAAGCTATCTTTGCACTAGTAAACGCCATTGGGTTGCATCTACAATAGTGCTTTGCAAATTTCTTTGTGATGTGATCAATTTTTTAGGCCTCTTCAAGCAATCTGAACCCTTGTAAAAAGAGACTAAGTTCCCCATCAAATTGCATACCTTGCATTCTGAATCCCTCTTGCAGCTTCAACTCATTTGCAAAGTCAATTGTTCCTAAAGCGAGTGTGGTGATAGTGAATTCCATCAAAATTTCTTGGGGCTTCAATACTCTGACTTACCATGGAATTTCATTAAAAATATAGCAGTGGATATTATTATACTAGTGCTATCAACATATCTAAGAATCTAATGATGCATACCAAAACAAAGCACATTGCTATAAAATGTCACTTCTTAAAAGAGTTGGTGTAGGAAAAAGAAGTCAGATTGAAATATATAAATTCAAAAGAACAAATTGTAGACATATTCACCAATCCATTACTTAATGATCCATTTCTGTATCTAAGAGGTAAGCTAGGGGTCATTCTCCTATCTGAAGCTCAGTAAATAAAGCTTAGTGATCCATCAATAAGAGCTAAGTTGAAGATCAATTAGTTGGTGTAGAATTCACAAGGGCATATTGAAATTGAATCAATACTTTAAGGTACATTGATATTAACAAAATAGTTGTCTTTGACATGTGCTGTCAAAGAGGGAGAAGTTTACTATCATATCTCATAGAAATTTTTGTCACTCCAAAGAAGGAGAAGTTTGTTGTAAGAGAGATAAAATTGTTGGCAAAAGTTGTTACAAACAAAAGAAATTTCTAGTGAAAGGAAGACCTCATACTAATAGAGGAAGTTCTCAAGAATAAATCCAAAATTTCATTGCATTATGACATGTTATGTTTCCATCAATGCCAAAGAGGGAGATTTTTGGATAAAATTGATTAGTTGTGTATTGTCTTTGATGTTACAAATATGTCATATCATTATTAGTCAGTGTATGCTGAGCTCACATGGGCAATGAAGATAGTTTTATGTGTCTACCGAGCATTCCTGTGATTGCCTAGTTCAAAAGATAATGTTTATTGAGCACACTCGAGCGTCAGACGAAAGACAGCAAAAGATGATTGCTAACCAAGCTAACTCAATCAATAAAGAAAAATTTGGATGGAACCAATGTTAATTGAGCTCACTTAGTTGCCAAAGGATCGTTGCAAGTTTGTAGTACTAACTGAGCTGCTATTGGTTAACATAGGAAATCACTTCTAAGTTAGTGTCTACTGAGTTGGGTTAGCTGACAATTTTCTTAATTTGAAAAATTAAGCTTAATTGATTTATCTATTTGTTCTAGTGTACTGATGTGATGAATATTAAATATTCTAAGTTGAATATGACAACATTTAAAAATAGGAAAGATATATAAGGTCAAATTGTGGATTCAAAAAGAAATGAAGATGTGATGAATATATTTGAAGATTTAATGATGAAAAAAGGAAACAAATTTGAAGGATAAGTAAAATATATTTGTGGAGTAGAAAAGCTATATTCAATTTAGAAGGATCAAGTACAAGCTAGAATAAAGATTTGTAGCAGTGATCTAAATCTCCTAACTAAGTTGGCTTAGTAGCTATTTGTAAATCCTCTAACAATGTGGCAGTTCTATTGAATTGTCTTAAGACCTCTAACAAGGCCACTCCTAATAGGGTGATTAAATCCTCTAGCAGAGTGACACCTAATAGTGTGTTTTGTAACCTTTAATAGGGTTCGCTCCTAATAGAGCTCACTTCAAAAGAGTGAAAATAGTAACTAGTTGCAATTGGTGGTTTTCTCCAAATTGGGTTTCCACAATAAATCTTGGTGTCAAATGTGTTTGTGCTATTTTCTTTCATGTGTTTGCAACTAAGTTAAAGTAATATTAATCATAGATAACATCTAAAGTTTTCACTTACCGAGCATACTCAGTAATTATCGAGTTACAACATTTTATGTGTGTTTAGTGACCATCAGTAGTATTCAATTTTTAGATTATATTTTTGTATTAACATCAAAGTGATCCAAGATTTATTTTAGTAGTAACTAATTCACCCATACCCTCTTACTTCTCTTATATTTCCAACAATGTTGATCTACCAAATGGTGTAAAGTTTTTTTATCAGTATACAATGAAAACTCCTTAGGAATTAAATAATGTCTCCACTTCTTCAAGGATTCAACAATAGCATAAAATTGTTCATCATATACAAAATACTTGCTTTTAGCATAATTCAACTTCTCACTCAAGAAAGTAATGTGTTTACCTTCATGACTCAACACAACTCATATTGCACTACCACTTGGATCAGATTAAACTTGAAATACCTTATTGAAATTAGAAATAGCTAATATAGGTAACTCAACAACCTTTTGTTACAAAGTCTCAAAAATCTTACCAACCCCATGTGTCCACTTAAAATCTTTTTTTACCTCCTCTAATTATCTTAGTCATAACATTACAAACAAAACAGAAATTATTTATAAACTTTATGTAGAAACTAGCCAAACCATGAAATGATCTTACCTCAACCACATTCTAAGGTGTAGTTCATTCTAAAATTTCGTTAACCTTCTAAGGATCTATTCTCAAAATTGTAGATAAAATTAGAAATCCCAAATACACAATTTCCTCTTGCATAAAGAAACACTTCTTCAAATTAATCAGCCACTTCTCCTCTTTCAATCTTTGCAATACTTGTCTAACATGCTTAAGAACTTTCTCATGTTGGCATTAAGTTATTATTGCTATTAGTAACAACAATTACTCGATTCTGAATGATTATCGAGTGCATCATGAAGTTTACAGTGTATACTAAGCATTCAGTGGTTACCATGTAGGTTCATCACTTAAGTAGTTCATACCAAGCATTCATGAACCTACCAAGTGGGTGTGCATTCCAACAGAATCTACCAAGCTTCACAGTTTACACTGAGCATCTTAGTATCTATCGAGCAGTCTGACTGTATCATGGAAGTGTAACATTTACCGAGTAATGGAAGTGTAACCTTTATCGAGTGATGGGAGTGTAACATTTACCAAATCATGGAAGTGTATGTTTATCGAGTAATGGAAGTGTAGTGTTGACCAAGTGAAATCAAGGTAAATGAAGGATCCAATTTTTATCGAGTGACACTACATCTACTAAGTCACCTGTGGTTACCAAGTTTAGAACTATGTTGAGTGATTAGTATGGACTGATCCTTCACTTCTACTAAGTGCATGATGACGCCGAGTACTGTAGTGGACACCAAGTATTAGAAGGTCACTGAGTCAGTTCAGTGAACCCAAGTTATTTACTATTGGGCCAACTTAGTAATGTTTTGTTCACTTGTGTTATGGGCGACCTTGCAATTGTAATTATTGGAATGGTATATATGTAATGTATTATATCATTTGAAAGATGTATGGTATATGGATGAGAATATTAAGAGAGGCATGTAATGTTTTGAAGTATAAATGCAAATCAGTAGAAGAGAAAAATATTCAGCAAGGTCTACAAGGAGTAGTAAAGATTCATCAGTCACAAGAGGTGATCTATACTTTAAGGATCTAATTAGCAAATCAAGTTTGTAATTAGATCCACTATTTCATCCTAATAGGTGAATCAGTTTTGTAAATCCTTTAATAGGGTAGACTTAACAGTCTTTGTATAAATCTCCTAACAGAGTGCATACATCAGTTTATGTTTGTAAATCCTCTAACAAGGTGGACCTAGTAGTCCTTTTTGCTCCTAATAGGGAAGATCACCAGAAGTGGTCAATGTAAACCTTAATAGGCCAACTTCATACTGCAGTAATGAAGTTTTGTGGGTATCATCCCCATCCCAGTTTTACTTTCTATTTGGAAGGTTTCTAGGTCACCAATTCACTATGTACATGTGTTATAAATGGTTGTTCTCTCATATATGCAGTAGGTTAGATGAATGAATTAAGAATAGTACATATGGTTAAAGTGTTGAATTATTTTAAAAGTTTTGAAATTATTGATTGACCCCTCCACTCTCAGTAACATATCATATCTTCAATATTTCCAACATCTTAGTCTTACTAAATATCAAAATATCTCGCAAATAAACAATCACAAAGTTACCGAAAAATCTCTTGAGAACTTTAGTCATCAACCTAATGAAAGTACTTGGTGCATTAGTCAAACCAAAAGGCATAACCAACCATTCATAAAAACCATTAATTTTCCTGAAAGTAATCTTCCACTCATCACCTTCTCTAATTCTTATCTAATGATAACCAATCTTTGAATCAATTTTGGTAAAATACTATAGTCCACTCAAATAATCCATTATATCATCAATCCTCGGCATAGGAGACCTATATGTCACTATGATCTTGTTAATAGCTCTTTAATTAGTACACATCCTCCATTCTCCATTCTTCTTAGGAACTAATACAATAGATACAAAACATGGACTCAAAATTTCTCTAATCAAACCTTTTTGCAATAATTCTTGCACTTGTCTTTTCAATTCTTCATTTTGTGTAGGTGTTAATCTATATGGTGCTTTATTCAGCAAACTAGCTCAAGGAATCTGATCTACACAATGAATCATACGTCTTACTTGTGGTAGACCACCAAGAATATCGTCTACAACAATCTCCTTGTACTCATTCAACAAATTTTTTGTTTCTACTAGCAATCAGCTAACACTGTTAGCTTTTTCTATTACTCAGTTGCTACTACTATAACTTGGTCCCTTAGGGATTGCAATAAACAACACTCGATTCTTCTTCAACCCCTTTTCAAATTGTTTCCCATTGACCACACAAATTTGAGCATTAGTGGTGCAGAGCACTCCTTGGGAACATTCCTTCTTCATCATCTTGGCATTGGAGGACAAAGCATGGCTGATAGAATAGGTGGTATCAACTCTACATCATATGTAGACATTTTTCCATCTGTAATCTAATCATGGTCTATGAAGATCTTCTTTGCAATGTAATTGGAGTGTTTCCTTCAAGGAGGCTTGAAGCTAGTTTGAGTTTAAAATAGGATTTTAATAAACATTTGCCCACTTGTAAAGGTACATAGTCCTATTTGGTAGTTTATAAACTAAGGACTCATGTGACCTATAGGGCTAATAGCATTAGGTGTTTTGAATAAGTCTTATATAGCCTTAAAGGGCTCTAGGCATGTCTAAGATTAGGTTAGGAATGTTTTAAAGTAGTTTGGAAGCAAAAAGTTGCTTATCGGCAAGATGCAACAAAAGTTGCTCAACAACAATTAGCAACTTTTGCAAATAATGGTTAAATCAGTTAGAAACCGATCCCAAGGTGGTTGATCGATATAGGCATGGTATTTAAGTCATATTCCACCTTCCCAAAAGAAGAGATGGAAATTGTAAGGATTTTGATTGCATTAATACAAAAAACTCTCAATTTTCGTGGTAAAATCTCTGGTTTTTGAATTCTGCACGTGCTGTACGGAAGAGTATCTGCAAAAAAATGTGTGGATTCGAAACCTTGTTGTGTTAGCAAACTTTTGCAAGTGGTTTGAAGGTTTTTGGTGAAGGGAGTCGATAGTTATTGCATTTTGTTCTCAAACAGCCACCAAACCCTCCCTTTAGCAAGGGTTTTGTGCAAATGGGCAAATAGAGTGCACCTATTTGACCTCAGGGGCACAAAACCCAATGAATTTGCAAGATTACATGTTGTTCTTTCATTCTTTAGAATTAGGATCAATTTCAATGGTGAGAGCACATTTTGCATGCAAGCCCTAGTTCAAGTCTAGGTGTTGGTTTGAACTAGGATTTAGTAACTGTATGGAAATCAGAAGGAATTTGATTGAATAAATTGCAACCAAGGGTAGTAGTTGTTGAGATAAACATTCCTTGAGGTCGCCCAATCATTTCTTTCCATCCATGAACCCATTTCCGTACTGCTCCTTTGTAAACCAAGCCTAATTGGGCCCATTAGGTCTGTGTGCATAGGAGAGGTTCTGTAGTGCAGGAGTGGATTGGGAATTTGATTTTTGGGGGATTGATAGAGTGGGATAAAGGGTATCTGAAACCCTAATTTTTTTGACAAGTTTTTTGTAGAATTTTGGATTTGTTGCAGGAAAATAGGGTATGGAGACCTAGTAGGACAACTAGGTGAGTTGTGGATTTTGGTGTTGCAGAAGTTGGAGAACCCAAATTGTGGGTTATTTGCAGTGTGGGGGAACATTTGGAGGTGTCCCAATCATTGTCTTGTGTTGTGGAGTGCTAGAAGTTGCAGAAGCACTAAAAGGCCTAAATCAGGGATTTAGTCCCTAAAGGCAAATTGGAGACAAAGCTTGATTGAGCCTTCCAAGCATTGGGAGATTGTCTAAACCTTGGAGAAAGGGTTGTTGTAGAGCTTGGTGGATCCTTGAAGTGATCCTAGACTTGGAGAGTAAAATTGTGGGTTGTGTAAGTCCTAAGGACAACTTAGGCCAAATTTGGTTATTCCGCTTGCCACTCTGCATCAGGTGGTATCAGAGTAGCAGGAAGACCTTGGTGAGTGGTTTGTTCATCAAAAATGTCAGATGGAGAAGATGGAGAGAGGGAGATCCCATTGAGGATCACCAATATTGAACTAGCCAAGTTGGTGAAAGAACAAATGGCTGAAAGTAGGGCAGTCAGGGAAGAGAATAGAAACATGAGGAGAGAGCTTTAAAAGCTCCAAGGCAAATTGAAAAAGGGTAATGATTATGAGTCAGAAGGAGAAGAAGTTGAGAGAGATACTTATGGAAGTGAGATTCCATTGGAGCAAAGACCACTTCTTCAAGCTTTGGAGAGAGTGGGTGCAAAAGGGGGTGACATCCCTATGTTTTATGGCCGGTTGAATCCAGATGAGTGCCTGGATTGGATAGAGGCACTAGACAATCACTTTGAATGTGATTATATCCCTGCTAGTCAAAGGGTGAAGATTGCCAAAGCCAAGTTGAAGGGGCCAGCCCTTACTTGGTGGAACTTTGTTCAAAATGAAAGGTTGGATGAGGGCAAGGAACCCATTTCAACATGGAAAAGGATGAAGGCTGAAGTGAAGAAGCAATTTATACTGGAGGACTATGAAGTCCTCATAAATCAAAGACTACAAAACCTAAAGCAAAGGGACATGGATGTGAGTGGTTACACTCAAGAATTCCATAACTTGACCCTAAGAGCAAAGGTAAATGAATCAAGCAACCAAAAGTTGGCAAGGTATGTTAATGGCTTAAAGTTTAGCATACAAGATGAACTTACATTGATCAATTTAGAATCTGTCCACCAATGTTTCAATCTTGCATTAAAAATAGAAGAAAAATTGAAGAGGAGAAGTGAAAATAATAGGGGAAGAGGAAGTAATTCATTTAGAGGTAGAGGGGGCAGATTTCAAGGTAGAAATAATGTTGAAACCAGGAACCATGAACCAGACACCAGTCAAAGAGGCTCCTTTAGGGGTAGGAGACCCAATAGGAACCAAGGAGGAGGCAATGGGAGAGGAAGAGGAGGTCAAGTGTTTACAGGCAGATGTTTTACATGTAACTAAACCGAGCATCAGTCATTCAGGTGTCCTCAAAAAGGTGGAGAATCCAGTAAACCTGTGGATAGGAGAATCAATCTGTTGCAAGAAGAAGAGGATGGGCAAAGCATCTCATCCTATCACACCACAACCTCCAGACCTGCTGATGCTGAACATGGAGAGTGCCTCATGATGCAAAGGACACTTTTGAAGGTACCACAACCTACAGATCCACCATAGAGAAGATCATTATTCAGGACAAATTGCAAGGTAAAAGGAAAGGTATGCAAGTTGATAGTTGATTCAGGTTCAATAGATAATATAGCCTCTAGAGAAATGGTTAACAAGTTAAAATTGCAAACAATTCCTCACCCTTATCCATATAAGGCTTCATGGTTAACAAAGGACAATCATACCTTAGTGAATGAGCAGGTTTGGGTTGAATTCACATTAGGTGAATATGCTGACAGAATTTTATGTGATGTGACTAATATGGATGCATGCCACCTCTTGCTTGGGAGGCCATGGCAATATGATGTCAATGCAAAACATGATGGGCATACAAATGTGTACACTATTGTGAAAGATGGAGTCAAGTACACAATGAATCCACTACCGGATGATGGCAAGATGGACCATATGGTAAGTAGTATTGCATTGGTTGGTGGAAAGGAATTTTTGCAGTCCTTAAAAGTGAAAGATACTCCTTGTTTTGCAATTGTGACTAAACCTAAGAATGATGTGTCAAACAAAGTAATATTGGATCATGGTTTAAGTGAAGTGGAACCTAGAGAGGTTAGGGAATTGTTAAATAAATACCATGGGATTGTGGCAGGCAGTTCACCTTCTACTTTACCACCAAAAAGGGAAATCAGTCATTGTATAGACCTAATACCAGGGGCTACACTACCCAATAAGGCTGCCTATAAGTTAACCCTAGAACAAAATGAAGAGATAGCTAGACAAATTGAGGATTTGTTGTCTAAAGGCTTGATTAGGAAAAGTGTTACCCCATGTGCAGTCCCTGCTGTGTTAGCACCAAAGAAAGAGGGCACTTGGAGGCTGTGTGTGGATTCAAGGGCTATAAACAAGATAACAATAAGGTATAGGTTTCCCATGCCTAGGATGGAAGACCTTCTTGATTGCCTAGGAGGGGCAAAGTTTTATTCTAAGATAGACTTGAAAAGTGGATACCATCAAATCAGGGTAAGAGAAGGGGATGAGTGGAAAACAGCCTTTAAAACCAATGAGGGACTCTATGAATGGCTTGTCATGCCATTTGGATTGTCAAATGCACCAAGCACCTTTATGAGGCTCATGAATGAGGTCCTCAAACCCTTTCTCAACAAGTTTGTGGTTGTATACTTAGATGATATCCTAATTTTCAGTAAGGATAAAGAAGAACACCTAAAACACATAGATCTTGTATTGCAAAGACTTCATGAGGAAGAATTGAAAATAAACCTTGAAAAGTGCACCTTTGTTAAACAAGCATTGATTTTTCTTGGATTTGTCATTTCTAAGGATTGTTTGAAGATGGACCCCACTAAAATTGAGGCTATCATGCATTGGCCTACACCCACAAGTCCAAGTGAAGTGAAGAGTTTCCATGGTCTATGCAACTTTTATAGGAAATTTATTAAGAATTTTAGTGGAATCTCTGCTCCGATGATTGACACAATAAAAGGTGGAAAGAAATGTAATTTTGTGTGGACACAAGCAGCCCAAGAGGAATTTGAACTCCTAAAACAAAGAATTGCCCAAGGACCTGTTTTAACATTTCCTGATTTTAACAAAGTGTTTACAGTTGAATGTGATGCCAGCACCAAAGCTATTGGAGGGGTACTAAGTCAAGAGGGCAGACCAATTGCCTTTTTCAGTGAGAAATTAAATGAGGCTAAACAGAAGTATTCAGTCTATGATTTAGAGTTATATGCAATGGTGCAATCTTTGAAGAGATGGAGGCATTACTTACTTCCTAAAGAATTCATTGTTTTCACTGATAACCAGGCTTTAAGTTTCTTGAACAGGCAGGATAAATTGAACCAGAGGCATATCAAATGGATGGAGTTTATGCAGTCATATACCTTCTCCATTAAGCACAAGAAGGGGGTCATCAACAAGGTTGCTGATGCCTTGAGTAGGAGGAACCTCATGATCCAATCAATTGACCTTGAAAGTGTGGGTATTGATGCCATGAAGGACATGTACCCTCAAGATGAAGATTTTAAAGAGATCTACAAGGTTTGCCAAGACATGGGAGATAGATACCATTCTGATTTTGCAGACTATTTGATTCAAGAGGGCTTATTGTTCAAAGGAGGGCAACTATGTGTACCAAGGGGTTCATATAGAGAAAATATAATTAAGGAGAAGCATTGTGGAGGTATGTCAGGTCACTTTGGTTTAGACAAGACCTTGGAACAGGTAAAAAGATTTTACCATTGGGCCAAATTGCAATCTGATGTTAGGAAGTTTGTAGATAGTTGCATAATCTGTCAAAAAGCAAAGGGTCATGCTTCAAATGCAGGTTTATACACTCCATTACCCATTCCTTGCAAGCCATGGGATTCAATAAGTATGGACTTTGTCTTGGGTTTGCCAAAAACAAGGGCAGGAAATGACAGTGTATTTGTTGTTGTTGACAGATTTTCTAAAATGGCTCACTTCATTCCTTGCAGAACCACACATGATGTCTCTCATATTGCAGGGCTTTTCTTTAAGGAGGTTGTAAGACTACATGGTCTTCCTAGATCTATTGTTTCAGCTAGAGACTCCAAGTTCCTTGGCCATTTTTGGAGGACACTATGGAAAAGGCTTGGAACTAATTTGAACTTCTCATCTGCTTATCACCCATAGTCTGATGGGCAAATAGAGGTCACAAATAGATCATTGGGGAACTTTCTAAGATGTCTCTCACAACAGCATGGAGGATCATGGGACTCTATTCTACCACAAGCCGAATATGCCTATAATGACTCAGTCAATAGAAGCACTGGATTGACACCATTTCAGATTGTCTATGGGGAGCATCCAAGAGGTGTATTAGAACTAAGAGACATCAGTCACCTTGATAGAAAGAGTGCCCAAGCACAAGACTTTGCCCAAGTGATGAAGGACATTCAGCAGCAGGTGAAGGACAGGTTGGAAAGGACTGCAGACAAATACAAAAATCAGGCCAATAAGAAAAGAAGAGACCTCCAATTCAAGGTAGGTGACTTAGTGATGGTGCACCTTAAAAAGGAAAGATTGCCTAAAGGGCAATATACCAAATTGATGATGAAGAAGGCAGGGCCATTCAGAATTTTGCAAAGATGTGGCAACAATGCATACAAAATTGAACTACCTCCAGATGTTGGTCTTTCCCCAATATTTAATGTATCAGATTTATATGCATATAAAGAACCTACTGACATTTGTGATGCAGGTACAGATTTAGACAATAAAGGTGATGATTCTCAATTGCCCAAAGCACATAAACCTTAGATTGAATGTATCCTTGGTAAGAAGGTGACTAAACAAACTAGGAGGGCAACATACTATGCATACTTGGTCAAATGGACTGGGTTACCTGCTGAAGATGCCACATGGATGACAAAGGCTGAAATAGAGAAGGCAAGTTTTGTTTTTGACACTATCCCAACTCAAGGGACTTGAGTTTTTTTTAGAGAGGGGTAGTATGGTGCAGAGCACTCCTTGGGAACATTCCTTCTTCATCATCTTGGCATTGGAGGACAAAGCATGGCTGATAGAATAGGTGGTATCAACTCTACATCATATGTAGACATTTTTCCATCTGCAATCTAATCATGGTCTATGAAGATCTTCTTTGCAATGTAATTGGAGTGTTTCCTTCAAGGAGGCTTGAAGCTAGTTTGAGTTTAAAATAGGATTTTAATAAACATTTGCCCACTTGTAAAGGTACATAGTCCTATTTGGTAGTTTATAAACTAAGGACTCATGTGACCTATAGGGCTAATAGCATTAGGTGTTTTGAATAAGTCTTATATAGCCTTAAAAGGCTCTAGGCATGTCTAAGATTAGGTTAGGAATGTTTTAAAGTAGTTTGGAAGCAAAAAGTTGCTTATCGACAAGATGCAACAAAAGTTGCTGTCAACTTTTCAAAAGTTGCTCAGCAACAATTAGCAACTTTTGCAAATAATGGTTAAATCAATTAGAAATCGATCCCAAGGTGGTTGATCGGTATAGGCATGGTATTTAAGTCATATTCCACCTTCCCAAAAGAAGAGATGGAAATTGTAAGGATTTTGATTGCATTAATACAAAAAACTCTCAATTTTTGTGGTAAAATCTTTGGTTTTTGAATTTTGCACGTGCTGTACGGAAGAGTATCTACAAAAAAATGTGTGGATTTGAAACCTTGGTGTGTTAGAAAACTTTTGAAAGTGGTTTGAAGGTTTTTGGTGAAGGGAGTCGATAGTTATTGCATTTTGTTCTCAAACAGCCACCAAACCCTCCCTTTAGCAAGGGTTTTGTGCAAATGGGCAAATAGAGTGCACCTATTTGACCTCAGGGGCACAAAACCCAATGAATTTGCAAGCTTACATGTTGTTCTTTCATTCTCTAGAATTAGGATCAATTTCAATGGTGAGAGCACATTTTGCATGCAAGCCCTAGTTCAAGTCTAGGTGTTGGTTTGAACTAGGATTTAGTAACTGTATGGAAATCAGAAGGAATTTGATTGAATAAATTGCAACCAAGGGCAGTAGTTGTTGAGATAAACATTCCTTGAGGTCGCCCAATCATTTCTTTCCATCCATGAACCCATTTCCGTACTGCTCCTTTGTAAACCAAGCCTAATTGGGCCCATTAGGTCTGTGTGCATAGGAGAGGTTCTGTAGTGCAGGAGTGGATTGGGAATTTGATTTTTGGGGGATTGATAGAGTGGGATAAAGGGTATCTGAAACCCTAATTTTTTTGACAAGTTGTTTGGAGAATTTTGGATTTGTTGCAGGAAAACAGGGTATGGAGACCTAGTAGGACAACTAGGTGAGTTGTGGATTTTGGTGTTGCAGAAGTTGGAGAACCCAAATTGTGGGTTATTTGCAGTGTGGGGGAACATTTGGAGGTGTCCCAATCATTGTCTTGTGTTGTGGAGTGCTAGAAGTTGCAGAAGCACTAAAAGGCCTAAATCAGGGATTTAGTCCCTAAAGGAAAATTGGAGACAAAGCTGGATTGAGCCTTCCAAGCATTGGGAGATTGTCCAAACCTATGAGAAAGGGTTTTTGTAGAGCTTGGTGGATCCTTGAAGTGATCCTAGACTTGGAGAGTAAAATTGTGGGTTGTGTAAGTCCTAAGGACAACTTAGGCCAAATTTGGTTATTCCACTTGCCACTCTGCATCAATTAGTACAATTAACCTCATCTCAACTTTCAATCAAAGTCAACAATACTTTCTTTATTCCATTCAACAAAAGAGTATATTGACTCAATCTTCCACCATGCAATGCATATCTATCCTATTGCCAAGGTCTACTGAAAAAAAATGACAATAATCCATAGGCATAAAATTGCACATAACTTAATGAACATAATTTTAATTCTTGAACTTCATAACATATTGTTCACTAACAAGAAGCTTATGTTCATCCTTGATCTAATAAACATGATAACATTACTACATTTAAACTCAAATTATGATGGGAAGCCTTCGTAATTGTGATGGTTACCCATCACACAAACAATAAAACCATGAATTGACTCTTGTCAGATAGAAGTCAGATTGTTTCTATCACAAATTGTGATGATGAGGGTATTTGTTGTAATAGCAATCAATAAAACTATCATAACTTAGAAGAAGGAAGTGACAAGATTTCATGTTCACAATGTCATAATTACCAAAATATGCCATTGTAATACAAAGTCTTTAGCTTCCAATCCTCCATTATAATTATGACATAGATGTGATAACTTCATTATGGAAACAATTTTCATCCATTAGGAGTAGCCATCATCACTATGACACTCTTGTAGTAGTTGTGTTGTGCAAATGATAGCTAAACATGGGAACATGTCATTGCAATTACAATAGCTAGTCAAATTATTCAAAAAAATGTTTCTTGTAATGCTTAGGTTGCTTCTACTATCAGAGAGGCTTCAAGCTCTATCTCATATGGAACTATGTCATAGAGTTCTCTCTCCAAAAGGGGATACATGGCATGGACAAATGTGATAATGAAAGGAAACCTTCAAAAGAAAAAAAATGTGCTTATAGAGCTAGCTAAGCATGGATTATGTGAGCTAGTTGCAGTTAATAAGAATCCTTCCAATAAATCTAGACTATACTCTAGTTTGTTAGCATATTGTCCATGTAAGGTTGCAAATGATGGATTTTTACCATATATTTTCCTCAATAAGAAATGTTGTTTTGTAATGCCCCGCCAAGAGATCCAAAGAATTAACCTAAAATATCGCTAAGTTTGACCATTTTTTTATTTTTTTTAAACATGAAAGATAAACCTTTCACAACTTATACATAGTAATGGAAGAAATAGAAACAATTTGAATAAAAGTAAACATAACATACATAATAGGTTACATTCTTTAAAGATCCCTTAATGTTGAATCGCATCTAACATCACATCCTTAGCAATGATACATCCAATATTCTTAAATTACATTTTCAATTTCTCAATCATCCATCACACATGTCACAAGGTATGAAAGGCTTAAAAGAATATACATAAGTGAAATTAAGTACATCATCACCTAATTCTAATCCATGATGCAGTAAATGAAACCACATTTCATACATGATACATCATCATCATAAAGATATAAACATTCATCATAAAAGATAACCTTATATAACAATCATAAGTAACTAAGTGCACAGTTCCTCCCAACCATAAATAGCATCATTAGACCATCGTGGATCCTAGCCATCCCTCCATGCACAACATTCCAAATCACCAAAGAGATCATCAGTATTAATATAGTAGGAATGTCACACCTAAATCATACTACATCACATGCATAAAGTAATCTAACATGCAAAGTAAAGCATAAGATAACATCATCTAACATATGCAAATCATCAATATAAGAAATATACTAGCAAATACATCCATCATAAGGTATATCATCTATCATAATAATCCAATAATAGAATGAAGATAAATACCAACCAAGAATGCTCCAGCCACGGTGTCTCAGACAGATCTCAAATGATCAGAGTGGAAAAACACTACCACCCAACCATGTGGAACCTAAGTGGTCCACTCCCACCATGCTGAGGAGATAATCTCAAGTCCCAAATAGGCTATCAAAATCACATAGCATAAATACTCTCTAAGTCCAAGAATCCTAAAAGTATACTAACTCAAAGGTTCCAATAACAAACTAACATCTAATCCCAAGAGGCACACAATGACATGTAGGAACCTACTATGCAAGCGGGAAAGTGTCATCGTATATATCATGTAGAAGTTATCTTGGCAGTTAGCTAAACTCCATGGGTCCCTACTAATCCTCATGTGGCCACTAGTATCCTCTCATACTGATGAGGCATACTATGGAATGCAAGATCGCAACCAAGCATTCTCTCTACTCCCATCCTAGTCTGTACAAGCACTCGAGGCATGGGTGAGAACCAAAACAATTATCTTTTTAGGTTCATTTAATCCCCATTCAATGTGTAAATGTTATCACTTAGTAACAAAACTTACAATGAGTTACCCTGGTAGCCACTTAGGGCCCTGGCCCCACTTGCAAGCCACTTGCTAACACTACAAGTAGATAACCTAACCTAAGCTCATGGAATCATAAAATCACCCCAGTCCTATACAAACAACTGGAAAGAAATACCAAAAGATAATCCACAATAAGAATCATCAAATATCCATAATCCAAAGAAAATCATGAACACAAAAGTTCTCTATTAGCAACTGAAGGCATCACTGATAATAAAAAATATCCATTGGTTCTCAATAACCAAAATATATCTCAAAATCATACTGATCGAAGACTCTAAAATGGTTGAGTCAAAACATGTCACAACATGACATCATCAAAAAATAAATCAACATTTTAGTCCCATCATGGAGACTGGAAAATAATCCAAGGATAACAAATCGATGACTCAAAAATGGTTAAATCAAGTGTCTCAGATACATATAACTCAGCTTCACTCAAGAAGATTGATAAACAATAACAATCAGCAATTACAAACATCTCATAGAGCATTCCATTACATTACCATGGTTGGGTTTATAAAGGGATCAAGATCAAATAAGACACAACATGCCATCACATCTCATAACCCCCGAGCCTCTAGTAACAACCTAAGACTGGTCAACACTAGTCAACCCAACAACCCAAAACAAGAAGCATATAGAAAACACAATGCAAACACATGTTTTAGTTTACTATAATCACATAACTAAATAATGTGTGGAGTTTTAGTTTCTATTTACCAGTATACTTCAAGTGTATTTTATCGTTTGACCTACAAGTCAACGCATTTGTTCCCTCGATAACATTATCCTTCCATTATTTAAAATAATATTCTAAGAATAACTTAGAGATAAATATTTACTCTTTAAATCATTCACTTTATTTTGCTAAGATCAATGTTACGAATTGGATAACTCTTCCTTATCATTAATTCAACTTTTCAACATAATCAAAGGATCATTATTCGTTATATTATAAGAGAACTAGTTATCAATCTTTGAATAAGAAGATTATAACTTTATTAAAATGATCAATTAAATCAATCAATTAACATAGGTACACAATCCATGACTTTTATCATTTTAATAATACTTAATTAAATATTACTAAAATTTAAGCCTTTTAATATTAATCGTTAAATATCTAAAGTCATTATTCTAGTCATTAGAATAAGACTTATCAACTTCAATGTAGATACTTCACAACTTTACTAAAGGAATCGATATGTATTAATTAAAACTCTATACATAACTTAATTATTAATTAAATCTAATTAACTCTAATTAATTAATTTAATTAATAATTTACATATCCATATCAATGACCTAATTAATAACTAGCCATAATGTGTAAGTTAAAGGTCAACCATAATCCAATACACAAATATTCATATTCATAGTTCAATAATAATAACTTGTTAATATTTAATAACAAGCTATATTGGGAATCTAATAAATAAATCTATAATGACCACATTAACAAGTTATAATAAATCCCCAATACCAAATATTGATAATCTCAAATAAATTTCCCCTATGTACGTTGGTTTATAATTCAATTATTTACTACTCCTCCAATTATTAACCAATCCAAATTGATTAATATCTTTCCTTTTATAATAATAATTGACAATTTATTATTAATACTTTTTAAAATCATTTATCATTTCCAATCAATCCATTTACAATTTCAAAACTTCATAAATTCTAACTATATTTTTTTATTGAAATTTCAATGACTTGATTAATTACTTAAATAAATTTTTATTAATTTTATATATATATATATGTATAATTAATATATGTATATATATATATAAATAATCACTTCAAAATTGAATCACCAAAAATTTGATTCATAACATATAAATTGACCTCCATTTATACTTATATCATGATGTGGACTATACTAGCAGCAAATGCGAAGGATGATGGTGTCGTGGCAGTTTGCTGCCGCAGGCCTGTGACAGCACTGTCGTCACAGTGCCTACAGCAGCAAAGCTGCCGGTACTCTGCGTCATGAGAGGGGTGGGGGTATGGGTCCATCCCCCCTTGCCTCTCTTTATATATACAAATTTTGTTTGTTTAATAAAATGTTTTCAATAACGTTTATTATCATGCGCTTACCTTATGATAAGTTTCTTTGAAACATTTTTCCAAAAACATTGCGATTCGGGTTATGTTATAAGGTGTGATTTACACAAATATACATATATGTATATATGTATATATATGTATATACGTATATGTTTATATATATATACACACTCAGTTTGCTATCAACCATAGTTATATTTCTTCTTTTAGATAATCAATGAAAATATATATATATATATACATATATCCATGTGCGGATTTTACACATATATAACTTAAAACAAAAAGGGCTATTCAAACTCTTTCAATTAGGAATTTTTCCTTTGAAATAATTGTTCTAAATTTTGAAATCTATTTCTCAACTCGATTCTAATTTGAACCCAAACCTAATTTAGAACTAATTTTCTTTCTTAAATTGAAGCTAGGGTTTTCTATTATTTTCAACCAATTAACATATATATATATATATATATATATATATATATATATATATATATATATATATATATATATATCTAGATTCCAATTTCAAAATTGAAGATTCATTCATGGAATATATTCAGACATATAACAGACACAATGAAGACAGGAAGAGAAAGAGTGCAAATAGAATAAGAGAAAATCATGAGTGCACCTGGACACTGATGCTAATTTGCCATGCCTCAGAAGTCCATAGAAAAATCCCTTCCTTCTCCAACATTCACAATTCCTCCAAGATCCAGGCCAACCAAAACCTCCAAGTGACTAGAAGTGCTTGAAGAAGCATAGGAGCATGTAGAAACATATAAGCATGTAGAAGCATATGAGATTCTCAAATGCATGTAAGCTTTGAAGCTTTTTTCCAAACACACTAGGAGAGCCTCTATTTAAAGGCCTCTAAGATGCATCTAGAATGTGTCTAGAAAGAACTAGAAGATAAGTATGACAACCAAGCATGAGTCTTCTCCAACCTTCTAGATGAGTCGTAAGGTTGTAGACACCATGTGCTCAAATAATATGCTAACTCCTAAGTGTAGACATCTTGTGCATTCTTAGAGTGCAAACTCTTGTGTTGTCTACATGACAACTCTCGAGAATTCGCAAACTCCTATGTGAGCAAACATTAAAATATTGCACATTAATTAATATAATATTACTTTACTCTTTCCAATTTAATTTATTAATTTTTTTAAATCTCATGCACTAACTTTAATAATTTCACTTCTTTTTATCTTAATATATTTATATTTTAATCACATGAAATCTAGAATCTTTTAATGATTTTAAATATATTTTCCACTTTTAAATTTATTTTTGAGACTTAATTGCTAAAATATTTATTAATTTAAATAAATATTATCACATTCCAAATTTAAAATTATAACTTTTATCTTCAAATTTAATTATTTTATTTAAGTAATTTCCCAATTAATTAAATAAAATAGATATTAAAATATCATATTAATTTTCCATTAAATTAAACCATTAATTAAATCTTTTAATTAGGCTTAATTAATAGAAAATACATCAAGGACTCATAAAATAAAATATGAAAACCCATCGTAGCCAAAATACATACAAAATCAAACCAAGGGTTTTAATATCACGAATTACGTCATCCAATGTATTCAGAGGCTACTCAACTCAGATACTTTTTGTAATTTTCAATTAGGACAAATGGCTTAAAGGGTTGGGATTTGCACTTGAGAATTTATCTCCCCTCTCTTATCATTGAGATAATGCGATAGGGTACGCTCATACTGGCAATTCAAGGAAGTCAATACCTGGTACTTGCAAACTACATAAAAATGATGCATGCACATATTCTAAGCTAAACAGGCAATGGCAAGAAGTGGTGCATCGTGTAGATCCCGACTAGCAGGTGACTACGACTCCTTTCCTTAACCACATCAGAAATGCCATACGAGAAAAAACACACACACCATACACATGCAAGTATGGGGTAAGTATCCATAAGAAAACACATATGATAATAAATCATCTTACTAATCATCATTAATAACTGCAAGCAATGTAATAATCATCATGCATACATAAAATGTAAACTCTAAGTAATCTCATCACATATCAATTGAATCCATAGCAGAATATCTGATAGTCTCAAAACAATGCTGCTGACCATCAACATAAAACTAGCCCTAAAAGAGTTTGACAATTATAACAAAAATGCAACCTAGGGGCAGGCACTACATGTTTATTCAACTAGTCATGCCAATCAATTTCCAGGCACAAGATTAGGGTCACTACATGAAATAGAAATATTATAGTGATTCAAAATATGGAAGACTTTCACAATAGTAGGAAGGCCTATAAAGTGTTGAGAAATGGATAACCTTGTCAATAGGGATAAGGAAGCTACAAATTTTCACAATGATTTTCACTCATTCGCTCCAGTAAATGAAATATTGAAGTATAGAAATTATAGACCATCACATGTGTGATAGGCTTATCTTTCCCCAGACCCTAGTGATCACTCAAAAAACTCCATCAAATGGTAGGGGAAGGGATATCCATTAGGGATTATTATTTAGATTCATTGACCCTTACATGTGGAATATTATTTGATAGAACTGTGACAAACTCCCTAGACACAAACTCCAACTTATTTCCAATCAAAGTTCAATAGCATACTACATATTTCCTATTGAGAAGGAAAGCTTTATTAAGGAGGGGAATATGGATTATCACACTCCAATGAATACAACTCGAAAAAGATTTATCTCATTGACTAAGAAAATCATTCTCAGTACCAAGAATATTTTAACAGACTCAACAAAACATAATTCAGCCATAGCTACTCCTCCAATTGGAAGTTTCTTTAAAAGGATTGTCACTAGCTCCACAGAAAAAAAAGACTAGATCTATTAAAAGGAAAGCTTTGGAAAGCTAAAAATTCAATGCTACAAATCTTGGAGGGCATGCTTCTATATAGGAAAATCTAAGTGAGTTGCAAAATAGATATGGTTCATTAGTCAAAAAGAAGGATTCAAAAAAAAAAATGTAAGAACTAGTAGTAGCTTTGTAAGCCATATTTCATGAAGGATTAAATCATAAACAAAGAAACATATTATATAGTGTGAAACCATTTATTCTATTAGTTTAGCATAAATAGGCAATGGCATCAGTTATGATAGGTAAATTCTTGTTAGATTTTGAGAAAATAGTTTTTATTTTATCATAAGCATTTAGTATTTTTAATGTATTGAACAAAACATCATTTCCATTATTTTTTGGCTTCTCTCAGTGCAAAAAGGATTCCTTTGAAGCAGTTACATGCACTTATTTCAAATCATTTTCTTATTTATCTTTGAGCTTCATATGATATTGATGTCCTGCAATAGTGACTTATCGTTGTTTTTAGTTTTATTTACACTATCACTTCACTTTGTAACTAGGAAAATTATTGTTTCTCTCATTATTTGGATGTCGTTCTCCACTGCTTCTCATAGTCTTCCATGAGTCATGACTATGATAAAAAAATATATCATTATTTATTTTAAAAATTTATTTTATCATCTATTATTCATGTAAACAACTCTTTTAAATGCACTTACAAGAAAAATAGAAAGTCATACATTAAGATTAGACTGGTCAAGCATTCCACCATTTTAAAACTATGATTATACTGGTCAAGCATCCCAAAATTGTACAACTATTTTAAGCCATGGAAAAAAATACCAAAATGTATTTTGATATGGAATGCATTATAGGAGAACTCTTCAACAAAGCTACCAAAGGAAAGATAAAGGAGGATGTAGAAAGTAAATACTTCCAACAATATATCAATGTAGTGGAATATTGTGGTAGCATGGTAGTTTATTATAGAGATTTGAAACTACAAAAGTTGAGTCTAGATCTGATCACCAATCTAAATGTCTTAGACTTTGTATTAAGTTCAATGACTCAACAACTTAAGCATGATGGTCTATTACATACAAATTTTGGTACTCCAACATATGTTTCACATGAGATGATTACAAGAAAAGGCTATAATGGTGCCAAGGAAGATGTATGGTCATGAGGGGATATTTTGTTTTTTTGATGGCTACTTTCCTACCTTTTCAAGATCCCAATCTAATGGCCATGAACAATAAGATAAGCAATTGATAAATTAAATTTCAATCTTAGTTTTCATATATATAGTGTTGGGATGATAAAAAACACATTATTAGATCCCCATCCTAAAACCTAAGTCACTATTCCCTAGTTGATTGAATTTTCATTATACAAAACACAATGCAAGCCTTTACATTTTAAGATATAGGATATGACCTTATTACCAATTTTTTTGACAAAGTCAGCTTCAAGATGAGTCATAATTAATTCCCTTATAACACTCATGTAAATAGGTCGAGATGAGAGCATGGATTTGAATGTCTTAGACTTTGGATTAAGCTCAATGAATCAACGACTTAAGCATGATGGTCTATTGCATACAAGTTTTGGTACTCCTACAAATGTTTCACACAAGATCATTACAAGAAAAGGCTATCATGGTTCCAAGGAAGATGTATGGTCATGAGGGGATATTTTTTTTTTTTGATGCCTAGTTGCTGACATTTTCAAGATCCCAATCTAATGGTCATGTACAATAAGATAAACAATTGATAAATTAAATGTCAATCTTAGTTTTCATATATACGATGGTCAAATAATAATGGGCACATTATATTAGATCCCCATCGTAAAACATGAGTCACTATTCCCTAGTTGATTGAATTTTCATTATTCAAATCACAATGCAAGCCTTTACATTTTGAGATATATGATATCACCATTTTAGAATTATTTTTGACAATGTGAGCTTCAAGATGAGTCATAATTCATCCCCTTATAACACCCATGCAAATAGGTTAATGAGCTTAACATGTATTTGATGTCATTTATATTTCTCATGGCTTCATTTATTACACCTACTTGGAGAGAAAAACATAGCAAAAAGTGAGAAGCATTTCACATCTACACAATAATTTTCTAGTATATGCACAAAGCTTGAGGAAGAAACTAAACTTTTGAATTTCAATATGTTGAAAATAGATTGCATAATGAAGATGCAACAAAATAAGAATGGAATAAAAGGTAACTTGGTATCTCTTGCAAATATTTTCAAGGTGACACCTTCATTCTTTGTAGTAGAGTTGAGAAAAGCCAATGGAGATAAAACATAATATAAAAACTTATCAAATAGACAACTTAAACCTACTATCAAAGATATTATATGGGTTTGGCAAGATGATGAACATACTTTGGGACTTGAGACATTCTTAAGGAAGAAGAAAAATTTATTTATAAAAAATTTAAGAAATTAGATTGCAAAATCAAGATGTCGAGATAAATGGTTTATACATTTTAACCATAAAAAATAAAAAATCCAAAATCATTAATCCTTGTGAATAATCATTTTTCTTAGCACAAAAAGTTGTAATAAGAATGTGATAACAAAATTCAGACGCCTAATTCTATTAATTTTAAAAAATGGTTAACTCATCCACAATTTCAAATAATTGATGACCTCAATCTAAATTCTATATAAATAATTCATCATCTATATAGATTAGGAAAGTACCTAGTTCTGCTTACATCACTTCATATTTTGATACAATCCTATTAAACTTTTTTTAATTAAGTTTTGCAAGCCCAATCTATTTATCCCCATTAGCAAGCAGTGAAGCAAAAAAATCTAATTTTATATGGTAGACCAAAACTAAATTAAATCTCAATAAATATGTTGCAAGGATGGAGGTCCTAAATCTTATGGGTTGTCCTTATGTCTTAAATTGATTGTTCTAGTCCCTTAATTCTATAATTAGAGATTCTTGTGGAAGGAAAAATAATCATTCATTATTTATTTAGACTAAAATATCCATATACCATAAGTCATAAGCATAGTTTACCAAACATACATGACCTCGCTTGAAAGCAATAACCTTATGATCTCTTAGCTAAAGTAACCCTTATTTAAGCATAATGAACTCTTCAATTCTATCTATATATTTCTTTATCTATATAAATTATAAAATTACCCAATACTACGTACCTTACATCATATGTTAATGCGATCCTAGTAAACTTGTTTGCATTGTATCTAGCGAGCACAATCCATTTGTCACCATTAGCAAGCACTAGAGAAACAAAATCTAATGTTAGAAAACTTTCATAATTCAAAAAATCTAACATAAGTTTCAGATTAAAATAAATGACATAAGCTCTACAAAATTTGCATACTTAACCATTTCTTTTTTAGGTCATGTTTAAGTTGGTGTCTACATCTCCATATTGAAAAGACAAAAGGTCATAGAATGTCCAAGCTATAAGGTTCAAGCAATAATACCATCCCACCATAGATGAATCATTTGTCAAGTTGTAGGTGCCAACCCTACTTGGTAGATTTCACTCCAACATAAGTCAATCATTTATTAATAGGGGACAAGGAAAATTACCTAATGAGGAATCATGAATCTTTAGAAAATATTCTACAACATGAAGATAGGTCCTATTGTAACTACAATAACATTATGTTATGGGTTATTACAATAGTCATTATCCCAAAGTATATAAAGCACATGAAGGTAAAATACATGAAGAATAAAGTCCATAATACTCTCCCCACTCACCACTTAAAGGAAGCCATGGAGTCAATGATCTCTAAATAGATGACTACTTGGAGTAGTTTGTACAAAAATTCTATTTTCTCCTACTTGTATTTCAATATCATTAAGCCACAATGATATATAAAATATATTACTTCCATTATTTATCCTCATTAGAAGATGACTAGTATCTTGTGCAATACTTGGCATGAAGATATATGCCACTTCCTCCAAGAGACATCTTATGTGACAAACACTTTTACCATAGACATTAAAACCACATCTATACTAATAGCCAAACATTTCATCTCGGACATTGAACCCAAATGTTTGATCTTAGACTCTTTTACAATAAACATTAAGCATATATCTAAATATAATTTTTTATTAGACACATGAATATTTTCTTTAGGTTACTAATTTTTAGTACTAAGATTTCTAACATATTTGATCTCACAATTTATAGAGTTCTCATACTAGGCATTTTTTTCCTTTGTTGACTGATTGCTAATCTAGATTTATGTTGGTGGCTAAGATTGAAGATATATGTAAAATGATATTATTAATAGGCTATGTATTGCGGCAATGTGTACAAAAATATGATGAGACTGTGTTTTACAGTTTAATATTAAAGTATTCAATATAAAATGTGTTGGAATTCTTTAGAATAATTGAGAGGGGTGTGAATCAATTATCCAAGGTTTATATGTATAAATATAACTTTCAATAGCTTAGTGAATCCATATCCATTAAACATATTCATTATGCATGCATCCATTAGATCATACAATTACTTAAACTTGTAGGTTATTATCAAATCAGCTTTGCAAAAATGTAAGCATGAAACATGATAGATTCAATAACACATTTGACTCAATGATTTTACATGGAAACCAAAATTGGAAAAAACCACCAGTAACATGCTACAAATTCTCACTCTTCTAAAATGATGCCCTGTGAAAGGCCAACCTTGTTAAAGGGTACAATGCACACTGTTAAATGCGACCTAGTTAGAGGATTTCAATCACCCTGTTAGGAGTAAGCCTTGTTAGAGAACTTTAAATCATTCACTTGTAATGTCACTTGGTTGAAAATTTTAGAAATGACTATTAGGTCAACCTTAATCCAAAGGATTTACCCTAGACTAGTGTTGGGACTCAAAATTGAAGCCCTAATTTTGAGTACCATCCTAAAAATTGAGCCCCATAAGTGCATTTCAATGCGTGTGTACTCGACTATCTCTTGAAGACCTAAAACATGTTTAATGTTTCAAAAACTTGCATTCAATATATCCACTTATCCCATGAAGATAAATTGTCATTTTGAGTCATTTGGTGTAGTCCCCTTTTGAGCAATGTCCAAATTTTCATTTTATCTCTGTGTCAAACAATGACATGAGGCATTGTTTGTAATTGAATATCTTGCACCCAGTAATGTTTCATGACTTTCCACTTTGGGAGTTTTTAGTACCCATACTAGAGAACCTATGTTTCATATTTCAAGTCATTTTGATATGTTTTGACTAGGTTTTGAATCCCTCAAAGTTGGTTATTTATTGTTGTCATGCTAATGCAAATTGTTGAGAATTCTAGAAGGCCCTATTTGACTTCTTATAACTTTGACCCAGTTGACCAAAATGAGAAAATCCCTTTTGAATTAAATTTTATAGGTCAGAGCCTTACTATTTTTTTTATTTAAGCTTATAATGAATCTGTTTGATTAAATTTCAAATGTGATTCCAAATGTAATTTATGATATTTTACTAGTGTTAGTAAATGTAGATTGGTTGGCACTCCTATTCGGGATGTCATAACTATGAATCCATTATAGCTCAAATTGAATGGATTGTACTATTGCATTCTACTCTGAAAATACTTTAAGTATGACAATTTTCAAGTCTTGATGAATCGATCTGCACACTATCCTAGGTCCATTCCATTTGCAAAAACCACTTTTCTACCATTATGCCTAGCTCTACAAATTTGAGTAGCTCACTTTGACTACTTTCCAAATGAGCCAAATTATTATTCATGAACCCTAATCATATATTTATATTATTCTCATGAAAATGAACCAATGCCCCAATTTTTGTTTCCCCAAGTATCAGTTTGCCCTATTTTGAATGCCAAATCCAAACACATTTTGTGGTTTTCTAATATGTTTTCTTACAGGCAATTCTGAGAGGGAAACTTTGAGAGTTAACATATTTTGACTAAGAATTTTTTATGAGATGAGATTTTGTAGGGTGCAAGAATGTGGAATAGAGAATCAATATATCTTGTTACATAACTCAATCAGGTGTTTTGATCAGTTTTCAAAGCTAGTCAAAGGACCTCATGGTATGGTACTAGCAATTTTTAGGAAAGGTTGAAGGTTAGTTCTAAATGATGTGATAGTTATTGAATTTTGATCAAATTAGTACCACATATTCCTCAAGTAAATTTGAGATGTTAGTTGTTTGAAAATGATTTTTTTTTTAGCCAGACCCACTTGGGGCTTGACTAATTTCATTAGACTGATGAAAGTGCATGCAAATTGAAGATGCTAAAAACATGTAATGGCTATTCTCAAAAGAAAAGATAAAAATATTAACATATTTGGAGATTTCTAACTAGTATACTCTAGAAGAATTCTCACAAAATATTGGAGATATAATCCCTAGCCATTACCCAATGAAAAGGTTTGTCTTTTGGGTAATAAGAAGGTTTGTCTATTTCATGACAATTCCATACTCTCAAGTAACATTTTAAATCTCTATCAATACCCACGTAATAACTTAACATCTTATACATGACTTATGTATGCTTTGAGTTAAGCCCCTCCAACATGCTAAAATCACTTTGACTATTGCAATCTGATCCATGCATTTTTTCTTTGTTGTTTGTTGTGTCTTACATACTTTGTAGAGAAGGTGCAATGTAGAGGAAGAAGCAGTTATCTCAAATTGTTTTCAAATCCTCAAATCATTTCCAAGAAGAGGCCTTTATTAATTTTCAATTATCTCAAATTGTTTGAAATGCTTTTTCAAAGAATCTTATTGATATGTCTACAATTTTTGTGGTTAGTAAACTATTTCCCCTCATCCAAATATCTTGTTCTACTACTTTCTAAGGAAATCTCTCATTTTTGAATAATAAGAAAAGAGAATCTATGTCAAATTCATGAGTTTTCAACCTTTTGTTTGCACTTGTGTGAGAATGACACCTTGCAAACTTGATGAAACTACATATGGGAAAATTTGCATAGATCACTCATTACAAAGGAGGCAGCTTGAAGAGTAGAAGAAGCATGTAGTTGTAAAGCTATAGTGGGGATAAAATATTTTCTATGGATTAATCACATGTAGCATGTATGTTAGATGTATACAAGAAGAATTTTGCCAAGCATAGAAAAATGGGCTTCACAGCTAAAAAATTAATAGTCAGTTAGAAGAGCTTGCCAACAAATTTGGAGTTGAAAGATAGAGACCTCGATGATGCATAATAACTTAAGAGGTACTAATGGGGAATGGTGATAGGTCTCCTCCTTGTGGAAAGTGCATGCACCTAAATCAAAATATGATGCTTGGAGCATGGGTAGAGACCAATGACAAGGGAACAAACATCATGGTGTCTCCTCTACATCTTTGAAGATGCCCCTACCCCGAATGTTCTCAAAATATTCCATGCAACCAACTAGGTAGAGAGAATATGCAAAAAATCTATAGGATTGGTGACAGGATTCCTTTGGAATTATAAATTGTTGGCCTTTTATGTGAAGGAAATGCTCTGTGACTGGGACAAGTTTTGATTTGAAAGATGATAGGGGGGTTTTAATCCCAAATTGAAGTTGCAAGGAATTTTTTTTTGTTTAAGTATAACATCACACGCTTCTTAGATGTCTTTAAAGATAATTCCTTTTGAGGTGCAAGTTCAAGCATAAGGGGCCCACCTGTGACCAGCTTGATGCAACCAAGCATAAATTTTGACCAAACATGCTAAAGAAGATATTGATGTTAGCAACAACATGGGATCCCAAATGTATCAAAGATTGACATGTATCACCAGTAGTATCAAGATGGTCAAATCATAAATCAACAAGTGGAAAAGGACGGAGATGTGCAACATAAATTGAGGCATTGATGTGGTGGAAAATGACATGTGTCACATGGTTACTATGTTGCAATGATGTGACATGATGCTAATTGATCATGTGACATAGAAACTCATGATGTGGAGGTTTGAGGTGGCATGATGGTAGGGTGATGTGATGGGGACACAACCCAAACACAGAATGGACACAACAGGAAAAGGGAAATTGTATTAACTGTGAAAATAAGCTAGTACATTTAGTATAGAAAAAATAGACTCCATAACATGCCCTATGGGCTTACAATAACATAAATCTGGAGATACTTTCTCCTTTCAGTACCTCCTCTCAAAATCCACTCTGAACTACCTTTTACAATGCTAGAAATGTCCTTAAATAGACCCCAGAGGGTTAAGGACTAGGAATACATTCTATAAAGTGCTAGTAGGCATCCACTGACCAAGTAGAAGGCTCCAGAAGCTATGTTAGAAGTTGGTGCAAATCTAGAAGAATCCAAAAATGGTAACCAAATTTCTGGGAGGCATAACTTTTGAACCGTAGCTCCGATTGACGAACCATTTACATTTCCAGAAAGCTCTCAAAGTGCTCTATAGCCTTATGGACTAGCTCCACTCATCCCTAATTTTTTGGCCCTTTTCAAGGTCATTTAATGCCCCTAACTTGACTTTGAAGCATTCTTAGGAGGTCTCCAAAACTCGAAAAATTGCGATAACTTTCAAATCGTGGGGCCTTTTGACCTGATTCTTTTTTTGGAATGCACTAAATTACAATTACAATCATTTGGCCAATTTACACCTCCTAGTTAACCAAAATGATGGCTCAATTACATACTCCTATTTTTTGGCATTTACACATATCCCAAGGTGTTCAAATACTCTATCCTAGAACACTAATAGTGGAACCGTGAGAGTTGGAACCTTTATTTGACCCAAATGGGTATCCAAAAATGAAAACACATGAAACAAAAACTAAGTCTAAGTACATTTTTTTTCGGTGACACAGGATTGCCCTTATACCTCTGGATGCTCCTCCATCAGACACCCAGGGTAGATTGAAAAGTGACCCTGTCACTTTATGAATGCTAGAGGAAATCCCAAATGGGAAACCTCAGCTACTAAAATTAAGGTTGAGTCCTCTATCGTCCGTCCTTTCCACTTGACCATATAGTCTTCATACTGCCTGTTTCTAGTACTTCTACCCACACGATGATCTAGAATGTCTTCTATCTCCTCCTTCTTAGAAGCAGGAATTGGGCATTGCTCTAACACTAGCTCCTCATCTGTACCATCATCATGATACTCTATTAAGTCTGCAATTATAAAAAGAGGAGAAATGTGAACACCATCTAGCTGCTCCACCTCATATGCATTTCCTGAGTCATGTTTCTTCAAAATTTTACACGGGCCAAATTTCTTCATTTTTAGCTTGTTGTAAGTACCGGCTGGAAATCTTTCTTTTCGTAAGTGCACCATGACTAGATCCCCTACTTGGAATTCCTTATGTCTTCTCCTTTGATCAGCCCTAGCTTTATACTCTTGACTCATCTTGGTAATGTGTGCCTAAACCTCCTCATGTAGACGCTTGATATGTTTAGTAAATTCTTTAGCTTCAACACTTGTCCTCTCCCCTTGCTCTATCTTCCTCAATTCTGGTGCAGTCCTTGGGCTACTTCCATATACGATTTGGAATGGTGATTTTCTAGTACTCCTATTTATAGAGTTATTGTAAGAAAACTCTTCTTGTCGTAGAATCAAATCCCATCCCTTGGGCTCATCCCCAACTAAACATTTTAGCAAATTGCCTAAACTTCTATTTACCACTTATGTTTGGTCGTAAGTCTATGGGTGATGCGTGGAACTAAATTTCAAGTCTGTTCTCAACTTCTTCCACAATGTCCTCTAGAAATACCACACAAATTTAGTATCTCTGTTAGAAACTATACTCCTTGGAAGACCATGTAGTCTTCCCACCTCTCTGAAAAACAAGTCTGCAATATGGATAGCATCATGAGTCTTCTGGCATGGAATGAAATGTGCCATTTTGGAGAACCTATCAACCACCAAAAATACTAAGTCATTACCACGTTGTGTCCTTGGCAAACCAAGAACAAAATCCATACTTATGTCCTCCCATGGCCTTGATGGAACAAGCAATTGCTGACATAGTCCAGTATTATGACTAAATCCCTTGGCAACTTGACAAACCTGGCAACTCTGTACAAACTTCTTCACATCCTATAAAATTTGAGGTCAAAAATAATGTTCTCTAAGAATGGAAATGTTCTTATCTTGACCAAAATGTCCTACCACCCCTCTGCTGTGTTTCTCCTTAATTAGATTTTCCCTTATGGAACTCCTTGGAATGCACAATTGACTACCCTTGAACAACATGCCATCCTAAATCAAATAGTCTAACCACTTGGTTCTATCTACAGCAACAGGCTCTTTACAAGCTTTCCATGCTTTAGAAAAATCAAGATCCTTAGGGTATAAATTCTTGAGTTCATCAAACCTAACTACTTCAACCTGCATTACTGTAAGCAACAACTATCTCCTACTTAGTGTATCTGCAACCCTGTTAGATTTTCCACTTCGATGCTTCAACACAAATGTATAACTCTGCAAGAACTCTACCCACTTCATATGTCTCTAATTTAATTTACCTTGGCTATTTGGGTACTATAATGCCTCATGATCAGTATACAAAATAAATTCCTTTGGCAATAAATAATGCCTCCATTTCTTTAAGGCTTGAACTATTGCATAGAACTCTTGATCATAAATAGAATACTTCTTCTTTGCATCATTCAATTTTTCACTAAAATAAGAAATAGGCTTACCTTCTTGGCTTAATACAGCCCCAATAGCACTACCACTAGCATCACAATCCACTTGGAACACCTTTCTAAACTTTGAAAGTGCCAACACAATTTGTTCTGTCACCTTCTTCTTCAGCAATTCAAAACTTCTCACAGCTGCTGCAGTCTATTTGAACTCTTTTCTATCCCCTCTTATTGTGTCAGTTAGGGGTGCACATATGCCACTAAAATTCTTAATAAACTTCCTAATAAAACTAACTAGACCATGAAATGATCTTACCTCAGTAGCAAACCTTGGAGTAGGCCATTCCAAGATCACTTTTACCTTCTCTGGATGCATTTTAAGACCTTTAGGTGATATAACAAACCCCAAGTAGACTAACTCCCTTTTAGCAAAGATACACTTCTTCAAATTAATTAACAATTTCTCTTCCCTCAACCTCTCAAGAACACTAATACTATGCAATAAATGTTCTTCCAAAGTCTTGCTGAAAATTAAAATATCATCCAAATAAACAATAATAAATTTTCCCAAGAACTTCTTAAGTACCTCATTCATGAGCCGCATGAAGGTGCTTGGGGTGTTTGTCAATCCAAAGGGCATGACTAACCACTCATAAAAACCCTCCTTTGTCTTGAAGGCCATTTTCCACTCATCTCCTTCTTGAATCCATATTCGGTGATAACCACCCTTGAGATCTATCTTTGTGAAGTATTGAGCTCCACTCAAGTAGTCCATAAGATCATCCATTCTTGGCAAAGGAAATCAATATTTGATGGTTATCCTATTTATAGCTCGAGAGTTTTTACACATCCTCTACTCCCCATCCTTATTTGGTGCCAATATTGTGGGTACTACACATGGACTCAAGCTCTCCTAAATCAAGCCCTTCCTCAACAGCTCCTGAACCTGTCTGTTTAGCTCCTCTATTTCAGTAGGAGTCATCCTGTGAGCAGCCTTGTTAGGAAAACTTGCTCCTAGAATCAGATCTATCTGATGACTAATTTTCCTTACTAGTGGCAATCCTTCTGAAACATTATCAAAGATAATATCTCCAAATTCACCTAGTAAATCTAAAACTTCAAGTGGTATTTCACTACTACCTTCTTTATCTTTCCTAGGAATCAAAGCATAGCACATATGCTAATGTTTCATTCCATCTAGAAACTTCCTTCCATCAACAAGACAAATCCTAGCACTGCTACATATCTTTTCACCTTCCCTTTTCATGGGCTTCAATTTGTGGTGAACTCCATCCTTTGTTAGAGAATATGTATTTGCATGACCATCATCTACGACATGTCTATCAAACTACCATGGTCTACCCAACAATAGATAGCAAACATCCATTGGAATAACATCACAGAGAACTTCATCATGGTAACTCCCAATTTTGAATTTCACGAGACATTGTTCACATACTAGGACCTTATGATCATCTTTTACACAAGCAATCCAATAGGGCTGGGGATGTCTCTCCCTCTTGAGCTTCAACTTAGAGACCATCTCTTCTGATACTGAGTTATCAGTGCTACCACCATCAATGATCACATCGCAACATTTATCCTCACACTTGCATCTAGTATGGAACAAACTCGTCCTTTGTCCTTTTTCAATCTCACCACTTAGTAGGACCCTTTCATTCACCAAGGTCTCTCCTCTTTTTGCATCCTCTGAATGTGATGATTGTGCATCCTCATCCAAATGAGAAACCCTAGCTTGGCCCTCAGCTCTCTTATCTGTCCTTACTTTTCGTTGAGGGCATTCAAAGGCACGATGATCTTCTTCATTGCAATGGAAATAGGTACCATAGAAGCCTCCTCTTCCTTGTCGATGTCCTCTACCTCTTCCTCTCTAATTTTCAAAGTCTTGATCATAGGAGTGGTTGAAACCCTCATTCCTCTGGTTCCTACTAGTACCCACATCTTCATTTTTCTTTTGGGTTTCATTTCGACCTCCAGATGACCTATCTCTTCCCCTTCCTCCTTGACCATGCCCTCTTTGTCTCCCTTTAAACCTCTTATTCAACTTCTCTTCAACTTGTAGGGCAAACTGGTATGCCTATTCAACGTTGGTCATTCTTACCAGACTTAATTCCTCCTGGATCATGGTCGCAACCCACTGATATAACAAGAAACCTTCTCCTTATTTGCTTCTACATGACTTGCTCTAATCAAAAGTCAATAAAACTCCTCTATATATTCTTGGACTCATTTTCCTGCTTTCTTTATAGCCCATGCATCTTCTTAAACAAATCAAGCTCGTAGTCCATAGGAATGAATTGCTTCTTTAATTTGTCCACCATGCGATCCCACCTTGTTATCTTCTCCTTTCCTCTTCTATTTCTTTCCAATTAAACCTCTTGCCATCAGATTTTGGCATGGCCTTTCAGTTTGGCCTTTGCAAACTTAACCCTATCTGGGTCCTTGATATCCTCATACTCAAAGTATTCTTCCAGTTCATTGATCCAGTCGATCAACTCATCTGGTTTCAGATTTCCTGAAAATACACCCACATCAATTGTAGGTCTTTTCCCAAATTTAGTAATGGCCCTAAAAAGCCTTTCCTCTACCTGATTTAGAACTTCCCTATCAAATTCCCCTTTTGGTCCAATTTCTTCTTCTCCATTGTCATCCTCACTGTCGTCACCTGTGGCAACATTTGTTCCTCTACGGAGCTCCTCTTGCAATGCTTGTAATTGCCTTTGGAGGGCTCTAACCTCCTCAGGATTAACAGCTCTACCCCTTCCACCATGCTCTCTTCATGGAGGCATCTTCTTAACTCAAACCCACAACCACATAGTCTTAGTGCAAACTGCCTCACAGTGAGTGCTCTATCTACACACTCAGGAAAACTAGCTCTGATACCACTTGATGGAACATAACCCAAACATAGAATGGAAAGAATAGGAAAAGGGAAATTGTATTAACTATAAAAATAAGCTAGTACATTTAGTATAGAGAAAATAGACTCCATAACATGCCCTATGGGCTTACAATAACATAAATCTGGAGATAATTTCTTCTTTCAGTACCTCCTCTCAAAATCCACTCTGAACTAGCTTTTACAATGCTAGAAATGTCCTTAAATAGACCCTAGAGGGTTAAGGACTAGGAATACATTCTAGAAAGTGCTAGTAGGCATCCACTGACCAAGTGGAAGGCTCCAAAAGCTATGTTAGAAGTTGGTGCAAATCTAGAAGAATCCAAAAATGGTAACCAAACTTTCAGGAGGTATAACTTTTGAACCGTAGCTCTGATTGACGAACCGTTTACATTTTTGGAAAGCTCTCGAAGTGCTCTATAGCTTGATGGACAAGCTCCACTCATCCCCCATTTTTAAGCCCTTGTCAAGGTCATTTAATGCCCCTAACCTGACTTTGAAGCATTCTTAGGAGGTCTCCAAAACCCAAAAAATTGTGATAACTTTCAAACCGTGAAGCCTTTTAACCTGTTTTTTTTTTGGAATGCTCTAAATTACAATTACATTCATCTGGCCAATTTACACCTCCTAGTTCACCAAAATGATGGCTCAATTACATACTCCTATTTTTTGGCATTTACACATATCCCAAGGTGTTCAAATACTCTATCCTAGAACACTAATAGTGGAACTATGAGAGTTGGAACCTTTATTTGACCCAAATGGGTATCCAAAAATGAAAACACATGAAACACAAACTAAGTCTAAGTACATTTTTTTTGGGTGACACAGGATTGCCCTTATACCGCCGGATGCTCTTGCATCACGATGACATGGTGATGCTAACTAGATGATGATGTGTCCTAAGGTACCATGTGTCATGAGGCTTTTATGTTGTGATGATGTCCACAATGTTGATCGGGATAGTGACACAGTAGTTGATGATGTGGTTGTGACATTGTGCAATGACATGGCTCAATGATGTGGTGGAAAAGGTAACCAATAAGGTGGTGACATGTGGTGACCATCTGGCATATGTCATTTGACTATGTAGGAATCAACAAATCAAAACTTGATAGGTGCCAAGAATGATCAAACTAGTTTGACCCAGAAGGAAAATCGTGAGAAATATTAAAAATACAAAATTTAATATTTTATAGTATTTTCCCTCAAAAAATATGTACAGGTCAGTTTAAAGTTAATTTTTTTATATTCTACTTTATTATTACACACTTCCTCTCTGATATCTTATTCATCCTTCAAGCATCCATACCCTTAAGACTTCTTTCTTTTGTTTCCAATAACATTCTCTTCTCTTTTGTTCAATGAATGAAGCAATTCCCTAGATCCTTGTCTTCCTTAGGTTCTCACACATGAAAACCTTTGCTTCTAACTAGCCACCTCTATAAATAGAAAATTAACATCTTTTGTTGTTCAACCTCTGTTATCAAGTTTAGGGTTAGGTAGGATTCAATGAGTCTACCCATCTATTCATTTTATTCCCATTGTCAAAAAATTTCCTTCAATCCTCTTTGAATTCTCCACAAAATGGTTCATCTTTATCTTTCTACCACTAGCTCATCAATCTTATCTTCCACATGGTTTACACAATCCAAGAAATCAAAGTAGTTAGCTTAGATTCACCAAATTCATGATCTTTCTCATAATGTTTTCACTTGACATATACTTGCTTTTGATGCTTCACACATACTGTATTGCTTGACATCTGCTATCAAATCATTCAGCATGAACTAAAGTTTACTGGATCTTAGCATTAACTAAAATTTACTCAACTAACATTGTATTACTCAACATACATTGGAATTTGAACTTTCTTGGCTCCAACTAATTTTCTACTCAGCTTACACTAACTGTTCTCAACACCTATAGTGTAGATTGTTAAGTTTAGCAAGCTTGATTGATTTTACATCTTCTTATGAACTTAGTTAGTGTATCCATCCTTTGTAATCTTAAGTAGATACTTAATACACTATAACATCATTGTCTTAATTTATCCTTGTACTCCTTTTCCATATCATAACTCTACCTTTCCTCTAGGGTTTTTCATTACCTCATTTGATCAAATCCTCTTCATCAATCAAATAAATGAAAGTATTAAAATTATCTAAGAAGTTGTCTTACCAGCAAGTAGTAGGTTTGACATCAATGAAAAATAATAATTTAAACACATTCTCATAATTCTATCAATATTTTTTCAATAATCTCCCTCTTTAGCATTGATGGAAAACTAGTTCAGCCAGTACGGCCAAGAATAATACCAAAAAGAAAATAATTCCTTATATTAAAATCTCTCCCTCTATTAGCAACTTTCATCTTCTAAATAGGTTACAATATTTTATTCTAATCAATAGATAATCAATTGATCATTATGACTCCCTTTGGATCACTTATTATTACTCCCTCAACACTATATCCCTCTGAGTAGATATTCCATGTTTCTTCTATATGTTTCTTCTATTTCCCTAGGATTTTTTTCTCCTTGTATCTTCTATAATCTCCCTCTCTAAGTTTTTGTTTCTTTCTCTAGATTGTTGTTTCTTTTTTATTGTCTTTCTCCCTCTTTGAAAAAAATGTCAAAGACTTGTCATTTGAATATACAGGTATCAAAATTTTTAGTTTCTCCCTCTATCATCTACCTTGTGATTGATTCATAGCACCAACTTTTTTATTACTTTAGGCAACTCCTAATGTAAGATCCACTACATCAATGTGTAACATATGTCAATCATCTTAGATGATGAAGGACACTTCTAATGCTTCTTAAATAGCCTTAGATATGGGTATCACCCCTGGTTTACCTCTTAGATACTCATGAGCATCCTTAGGTAATGCTTTTGTGAAGAAAAAAACTATTTTCTCTTTTGTGTTAACATATTCCAACTTCACCTCTTTATCTTGAACTAACTCTCTCAAGTAATGATACATGATCACTGTGCTTAGTCCTTGTATGTACCACATTATTTTTTGATATATTTATAGTGCTTGTGTTATCACAATAAATTATCACAAGTTCAATGATTTTATCCTTCATACCTTTGATTAGTTGTTTGATCCATACAATGTTTGCATAATTTACTAGAGGAACAACATATTCAGATTCAACAATAGATTGAGATATGTAGTTTTATTTCTTTCTAGTCCATGTAACTAATCTTTTTTCTAAGAAAAATGCTCCTCCACTAGTTCTCTTTATGTCACTGATATTTCCAGCCCAATCAACATTAGTGTAGGCTCTCAACTAAAAATTTTCATTTTCCTTGTAGTATAGACCATAGTCTTCTATTTCTTTCAGATATCTCAATATTCTCTTAATAATCACCAAATGGTTCTCTATGGGATTAGTGGAGAATCTTGCAACTATCCCAAGTAATAATGCATTATCAGGTTTGTTGTGTACTACATATTGTAATTTTCCAATCATGGACCTATACAATGTTTGATTTACCTCAGTTGAATCATCATTCCTTGACAATTTATGTCATGTCACCATACATGTGCTTACTAGCTTGGAATCCTCCAATCCAAAATTTTTTAGTATCTCCTTTACATATTTTTATTGATTGATGTATATACCATATTTCATCTGATGTACTTGCAAACCCACAAAGAACTTGATCTCTCCAAACATAGACATCTAACATTCTTTCTTCATTTCCTTTTACATTAAGTATCTTCAACTCCAAATATTACTTCATTGACAAAAAAATTAGATAGTAAAATACCTTTTCATTTCTATTTCTTCAAGTATAGATTGTTGTTATCTTTAGTCCTCTCAAATCAAATTTTCACAAGATAGTTGTGAAGCCTTTCATACCATGCTCTTGGTGATTCCTCCAAACCATATAAATATTTGTGTAGTCTACATAACATGTTTTTGAATCAATAAATCCTTTTGGATATTCTTTATAAACCTCTTCTTCCAATATTTCATTTTGAAATATAGATTTAACATTCATTTGATAAATTTTGAAACCTTTGTATGCACAGCAAGCAAGAAGAGTTCTTACTCCTTCCAATCTTGCAATAGGAGAAAATGTTTATCCATATTCTATCCCTTTCTCTTGTGCATATCCTATGTGAACTAATATTGCCTTATTGGTAGTGACTTCACCATTTTCATCTAACTCGTTTATGTACACCAACTTGGTGCTTATAACATTTTTATGTTTTGTTCTAGGAACTAGATTCCATGTCTTGTTTTTCGTAACATGTTCATTCTTTTCTTTCATATCTTTACGCCAGTCCACATCTTCTAAGAATATTATACTATTTTAGGTTCATGCATGCTGCGAAAACATGTATCATTTTCCAACTTGTTCCTTGTTATTGGTCTTGCATCTTTATCTCCAATGATTTGTGTTGCAAGGTGTTATCTCTTGACATAGTTTGACAAAATTTGTTCTACTCTATATTTGGTCTCTCAACTTATGAATCACTATGTACTTCTCTATTAAGTAGTTCAACATCTCTTTCATTTACTCTAATCTCATAATCTAAATGTGCCTCAACTTCATTCTGTAACTCAACACTTGATTGTAGCTTAGTTCCTCAATGCAACATGGCATTCATATTATATCACTTGGTAGTCATTGATTTTTGAAATGTAGGATCTATAGGCTAGGTTACTTAGAGAGGAGCGGTGAATTAGGAGCCATAAAACTTAATATTATTTCAACACATAATCCTTCATTTATATTCTAATATAATTGCATGCATGAAAGACTAAAAGTAATAAAACTTTCATAACATATTGACACAAGATATGGTGACCCAAAAACCTTCCAAATAGAAAGTAGATCTAGGGTGAGGATGATACCCACAAGCTTTAGTACTCTAGTATAAAGTTGGTTGGTTAATGCTTCCAATTGATCACTTCTGATGACTGACCCAGTTAGGAGAAATAAGGACTACTAGGTCCACCTTTTGAAAGGCTTTACAAAACATACAATGAAGTATGCACTCAATAAGGAGATTTGTAAAACCTTATTAAGTCTACCTTGTTAAAAGGTGTAACTATTCCATTTTTTAGGATGAACTAGTGGCTGATCTTTGATCTATAACTCTAATTTTTTGGTTGAGATTCCTTTGAAATGTAAATATCACCTTGTTGTGATAGATAAATCTTTTCTACTTCTTATACTTCTTGTAGCCTTTTCACTTCACACTTTTTTCTCTCTATATTTGTATCATTACTCACTACATGGTTGTTTGGATATGATATAATACATGACATATATACCAATCCAAAAAATAATTCATCAAAGTTGACTACAACATAGATTACCAATAGGAATCACAAAGTTAGACCAACTACTAGTACTCGGGTCCTAAAGAAAAATTTGGTGAGGTTCTAATACTTGACAACCATTGTTCACAATTAGAATTATCATGTTGTTGATAGACCTAGAAGCTAGGTTCATATTAATCACTTCAAAGTAGTCTTGACTTAGTTAGTAATAATGACTCAATAGGCTCTACAAAAATTAACATATAAACTGAATCACTTGGTTCAGACTCAATGGCTTGGTCAACCCTAACATTGTGAGCTCAATAGACACTTGAGATGATGGTTTACAATGTGTAACCCAGTTGGTACTATGAAGCTCAATTTGCACCATCACTAATGAGCTTAGTAGGAACTTCTCTGTGTGAGTTGCATACTAATGTTGACACTTGGTAGCAACTATAGAACTCAATAGAACTTGGATTACTTGGTTAACATAGAAAACTGAAAGATAAGCTTGGTAGTTGTTTAACCAATTGACTAAGTGTGAGTCACTAATAAACAAAATTGACCATAATGTCAAAAATATCTCGCTTTGGCATTAGTGAAAAATACACTTATCAATCCAAAAACCAAATCCTCAAAATTTCAAGTCCAAAACATTCTTTTATCTCCATCCTATGTCTTCAAATTGGTAACATACTATGTTTTTGAGATTTTAAAAACTACTTTTGTAAAAGCTATTTTTTGGTAATTTGTAAATGTATTTGTATAATAGTATGTTACTGCCTTATACATATATTACATATTATTCTTCTCCTCATTATGTGTACATATTTCTCCCCCTTATATATATCACATCTTTTCCCACTTTTTGACATAAATGTTAAAGGTGTATGCTATATTGTAATGCCAAAATGTGACAAAAAGTTAGAAGGTATCTTAAAAATCAATACCATTGTCTTGTCCCAATTTTCCCATAACACCTTGCTTGCATGAAGTTCAATCTAAAATTCTACTGATAACTCCATCATGTGATCATCTATGTAGAAGTTATTGTCATGGAAGAGAGTTTTAGTATCTGCAATGTGTTTCTATAATGCATCCATGTTTGAAATAATCATGCCTTGGATGTCTATAGGTGTGGAACTAATCCTAGATTCTTCTCTTAATAATTCTACTTGAAAATTAATCATAAATTTGATCTTTGAGTAGTGAGTAGAATTATAGCTCGGGTTAAGTGACAACTAGTGTGCACTTTCCTTCAACTCTTCATTTATCTTAGATAGTTTATATTTGATGCCCTAGGTGAAGTAGATGTATCACACAACTTGTTGAATAATGAATGACCATTATTTGTGGAGGTTTCTAATGATCAAAGAATAGTAGACATTTCTACTTTATTTATTAAAAATTTTAATGCAACTTGCTCCAATACTTTGTTCTCTAATTTCCTTTGTACTCTTTCTAACAACTTTTCTTGTCCATTTAGATATTCAATGAAGTTTTGGCCGAATTTTTCTAATTGAACCAAAATTGGTTGTGTACTATCAACCTCAGTGCTTAGTGTATCTATAAGTATATTTTTCACATCTTCAAGCACTTGGTTTTCTCTACTTTTCTCTTCTCTAATCTTTTGTTGCTTAGCTGTCTTGTGCAATAGTTCACCCACTATGTTCATTTGGTCAAGATTTAGAGTAGAGGTATCCCAATTTGGGATAACTATATCCTCATCTAGATCAATTTCTTCTTGTTTACCTTTATCCTTAATTTAAACTTTAGTACCCAGTTGAGACCTATTCTTAATGGTCCTCGTACTTGCTATTTTGTACACTTGGAATTGTAACAATAGTAGAAATAGAAGGGATAGCAACAAAAGTAGATATTAATTTGATAGTAGAAATACCTAGTTGTTGTGTGAAAAAATCTAATGATATTGGAACTTATTTTTTATTAAGGAAAATAGGCTTTAAAAGGGCCTTGAAACCCCAAACATAGTTGAAATAGTCAACAGTAAAATATTAAAGGCTACCAAGAGCCATAAAGAAAAAGAAACTACATCTCCCTAAATAAAGATAAACATAGCAAAAATCTAGGGAGAGACATCAAAAAACTAGGGCAGCCTAGAAAAAAAAGCCAGGGAGCATCAGACAATGTCTCTGAGCATCACAACAGTGCTAATTTCAAGCTCGAATAGCTTACTAGCCTCCACTTTCATCTCCAGTAGCTCCTAGTTAGGGGTCAAAGTTTCTTTTTTCTTTGTACTAGATCTAGTTCTTTTCCTAGCTCCTTCATCCAAAGTCCTATCCTTAAGGGTGATGTCTTGATCTTGCTCCCTATAGATATTTTTTTCTTCCCTAAAGTGGATTAACTTCTTCATATTTTCATTATCCTTGAGAATGATAATGTTCTGCTTAGCTATAACTTGCATAGTCTTGTCCATCTCAAGGGTTCTAGTATTCACTACATCCATTATTTTGTCCATACTCTACTCATCCTCACTGACCATGTTCTTAAGGCTATAAATGTCTCTTTCCAAAGTGCTTAGCCTATGTTTGAGTTTGAGGATTTTGTGGAATAGCCACTTAGTATTTATGTAGCTGTCCACCACACTATTTTTTTCATTGTTTAGAACATCCATCTTAGGATTCTCCTTGGCAATGTCACTTAGGATAAACAGGACTAGATCAATAAACTCCTCCACCTCAATCCTGTCTTCTTCATTTTCTCTAACCTGGGTTAGGATCAGTTCCCTTTTGATACCCAAATTTTCTGAGGCATGGTCAAAGTTCCTCCATACCACCTTCATGTCCTTTCTTGTAACTAAGCATCTATAGGTGGTAGTGCCAACATCATTGTGGCCCTATTCTAGTTCCATCTCTGGCCTATCAATGGGATCCTCCTTCAAATTCTCACTTTGCTCACCCTATTTTTCCTTGTTCTCATCCAACCTTTTCCTTTTGTGCTTACTAGTCCCCATAGCCCCATAGCCTCCTTCTCTCTACTGGCCAACACTTTGATAGTTATGTTTCTTTTGCTCTTCCTTTGCTCCTTTTCTTTCACCTCCCTAGTCATTTCCCCTCCCTTAGCACTTTCACCTCCCATGTCCATCCCCTCATCACATTCATTATAACCCCTATTTGAAGAGTTGTCAATATCCTTTGTGGGCTCAGGGAGCACATTCTTCTCCTTGCTATCAGAAATAAAGGTTCTTTTCCCCAAACTCCACTATGGGATCTCAAAGTCCTCAAATTCTGTGTACATTTCAAAACTTTCCTCCATTTATGAAGGAGAGTAAATCTCTTTGGACTCATTAGAGTCCCCTTTAATTTTCTTCCCCTCTTTCCTATCTTTGACATGCTTGCTAATAGTTCTAGCTTTGAAATACTCATAAATTAACTTTCTACACCCTCATGGATTGTTGGGTTCCTATTTTTCCTATCTTGATACTCATTTATATTCTCATTCATAGAAGCATAGAGATAAAAGGGAATACATATTTTTTCCTCGTACTTAAAATGGTTGAGAATCACAAAATGGTAGGTGCAAATGAGTTTGAACCTGGTGTTGAGGGTGATATATTTGTTGATGGCCTAAAGTACGAATCTCCATAGGGGCTTAATGGACCTTGGGAGGTAGTGGGTTCCTTTCTTCACCAACTATTGTTTCTCCACTTTAATTTTCATGAACTTTGTGACTGCCTACCCAAAAACTTTCTAGTCTCTGTAGAATTTCTTAACTATAATTGGGATGTGAGTGACATGGGAGATGATTTCTTTCATGACCAAGATCTCTACCCCATCAATTTCAACCATGCCCTCATTCTATTTTTTGACCATGGTTTGGGTGACCAATGGCTTCCATATGAGAAGGCATTCAATATAGCTAGTTATTTCACCCTTCTTCAAGATGTTCTAGACCTTAGTTCTTCTCTTCCACTTCTATACCTCATCCTCTAGCTCCCTTCTGTGATGTTCCCCCACCATGGTATTCTCCTCACCATTTTCTTTGTAACCAAAAGCCTTCTAAACCTACAAGTCTTTGTCTCCCCTTGTTTTCTTGCCATTTTTATCCTCCTTGTGAATTTTCTTCCTTTTCATAGTGCTTAACATGGGTTGATAGATTTTGTGGATATGGAAAGTACATGAAATATTATTCTTCCACACCATAACTCTACTTATTCCCCATAAAATATTAATCACCTTATTTAGTTCACACATATTGGTACTGATCTCAGCCTGAGGACAACTAACTTTCATTATGATATTTAATTATTCCCAATCTTCCTAGGATACAATCCCTCTTAATGAATTCATTAACTTCTGATGGGAAGTCATTTCCAACTATCCATTTGTCCACCTCGTTATGCTTAACTCCCCAATTTTCCAACTTGGCTACCACCATTTTGGCCTTGTGGTACTCATATACCATGTAGGTTTTTTCAAAAGTTTGGAGGTCTTGGATGCAATGCTCAATGATATTGGCCATCATCCACATCGGCTTATTTCTACCAATGCTGTAGCCAATAATATTTTAGAGTCTCCTTCCAACCAAAGACAATTAACTACCATTTCCTTGGCTAGCTTTATGGTCTAATGAGCCCCAATGGCCTAAGCATAATGATTTTTTGGCTTCCAATTGGGGTAGCGAGGGCTGCAATACCATTTCCATGCTCATTTCTAATGATGTCACCCACCCCAAATTTATCTAGGTTACCTTTAGCAGTCCCATCAAAATTCACTTGAACCAACCCTTAGGTGGGAGAGACCAATAACATCCCTCTCTTTTATCTTAGATGTTAGAAATAAGAGTGGTGATGTGATCATTAGAATTGGTGAATTTTTCAATCAGAGCATTAAAACATTTATGGAAAACCACTTTTTCATTCAACTCCTTGTCCCTAACGATGTAGTTGTTCCTCTCCTTCCAAACTCCCTACCAAACATGGGGTAAGGCCCAAAGCCATAAATTATTGGAGTCTTTAACAACCAACCTAGATTGCCATTAAAAAAAGAGCTCTAGAATATTGGAGGGAAAACACCAGGATAAATTGAAAAAGGACAAGAGAAGAGACCAGATAGATAAAATGAAAGGGCAATGTAAGAACAAATGATGAACACTCTTGTTGTTATTTTTACATAAAATAAACCTATTGGGCATCATGCTACCTCTTTTGGTTAGGTTGTCCATAGTAAGGATGCAATTTTGGAGAATGGTCTAGAAGAATAAGTTGATCTTCAAAATAAGGCTAGGTAGCCAAGCTTTAGCCTAGACTAGGGTCTAGTCCTATAGTTGGAGAGATTCATAGCTAGAGGCCACAGAATAAAGACCATTCATAGTTTCCTCCCAGATAATAGCATCTTGTTTTTGAGATAAAGGAATATGTCTAACCAGGTGCATCAATGACTTTAGATCCTCTAAAACCTCAGATAAGTCAATCCACCAATTGTGCAATGTATAGTCACTAAACCTATTGCCATATCTTTCAATGCAAACATTGGCACAAACATTGAAATTCTCATTATCCTAGAGAGGACCAGAGTCAAGCCAATCATCCAAAAAAAAATTGATATCTTCACCATTGCCTACAAACCACTTGGCTTATCCAAAATCTAAGTTTGTAGATCACATTAGACCATTTTAGATGAAAGAGCCATTGGGGTGACTCTGTCAATTGATGAGCTATTTAAGATTAAGGTTGTTAGCATAGTTGGATAACAAAATATATCTCCATTCACCAGTGTTATTGAAAATTCTCCAAATCTATTTAGCTTGAAGGGAAATGTTGAACTATTTCAACTTGTTGATTTCCAAATCTCCTTGCTTATTAGATTTGCAAATAGAGTCCTAGGCCACCATCAGATATTTCTTGCTCTCATTAGGCCTTGGACACATAAAGTTTATTTGAATAGCTTCATGATGTACTACCACCTTAGATGGTATAGAAGAAAGGCTAAGGGCATAAGTGGGTAAGTTCTAAAGAGTAGATTTAATCAAAATAATTTTTCCCACATGACTCAAAGTAATACCATTCCAACCAGCTAGCTTCCTATTGAATTTTTCCACCAAATTGTCCTAGAAAGAGTCAAGAGGTCTAAGCCCTAAGGGGAGCCCTGAATAAGTAGATGGGAGCTTGCTAGTCTTACACCCCAAAATATTAGTAATCTTCTTCTCCCTTCTAGCTCGTGTATTGAAGAAAAAGATCGAGCTTTTTTCCCAAGTAATAAGCTACCCAGAGGCCCTAGAGTAAGTGTCCAAGATTTTTTTTTTAGATCTAACTTGCTTCATCGAGGATTCATTGCCCATAAGAGTATCATCAAAAAACTGCTAGTGAATAAAAACTGAAGGGCTAGAAGAAGGTTTCAAACCCACTAGATCCTCTCTCCTCCTGCTAGAGTTAATGAGCCTTCCCAGACCTTCAACTAGAATGATAAAGAGGATGGGGGATAAGGGATCTCCCTGGCAAAGACCCCTAGAGGGTTTTAAAAAATTAGAGGGAGCACCATTCACCAAGACAGAAAAGGTAGGAGTAGAAACCAGTTGAGAGAATAACTTCCTCACTTTAGAGTTGAAACCAAAATCATCAATAATGCTATCCAAAACCTGCCAGTCCACCCTTTCATAAGCCTTAGAGAGATCCAATTTGAGAAGAAAACCCTCCTATTTTCTTGCTTCCAAAGTATGGATAACCTCATGGACTTCCAAGATGGAATCTAGAATTTGCCTACCTAGGACAAAGCCTAACTGTTGGGGAGAAATAATAGTTGGCAAGATGTTGATAAGTCTATTGGCAAGAACTTTCACAAAAATATTATAAAAGGAATTTTAGAGACTAATGGGCCTAAAAGCAAAAAAGGTGTTGACCCAAGAAATCTTAGGAGTATGAACCAGAAAGGTAGCATTAACTTCTTTCAATAGGTCTCTAGCATCGAAGAATTCCTAGACTACTTGAACAATATCTCCATGAATGATATTAGAGTATTGTTGAAAGGAGAGAGTGGGGAAGCCATTATAGCTAGGGGCCTTCTTAGTTAGGAGATCAAAAACTACCTTTTGAATTTCCTCATAATTGGGGATTGCCAGTAAGTCCCAATTCTGGTCATTACCCATGATTTTAGGGATGGAGTTAATAACCTCATTCTGATCCTTCACAACCAGGTTAAGGTCTTTAGAGAGAATCACCGAGAAATACCTTATGGCCTCTTCAACAATCAAATTATCTTCTTTAAAAGTCTCATTCCCCTTTTTAATCTTGCTTATTCTATTGGCTACTTGGTGTTTAATAGTAGATAGGTGGAAGAATCTTGATTTTTTGTCACCTTCCTTGAGCCAAAGAGCTTTGGACCTTTGCCTCCAAAACATCTCCTCTTTCCTAATGATGTTGTGGATCTTAGTAAGTATTTCTTTCTCAATTTTGAGAGAGATATCATCATATCCCTACGTCGCGATGCTATTCTAAACCTCAGCCAAGTTCCCCAGAACCTTTTCTTTGATTTGGAAAATGTTGCCAAAGTCAGATTTGTTCCACTTGCAGATCTCAGATTTAATATATTTAAGTTTCTTAGCAACCTTATACATCACAGTCCCATCCACTTCAATATCTGACCAATCTTTAATCTTATTGTGCAAACCAGGATGTGATGTCCACATTTTCTCAAATCTAAAGGGAAAAGATGTCCTTCTATTTATTTTTCTAGGGTTAGGGAGATAGGTGAATGATATGAGCAAGCCTCACAAGAGCAGAGAGCTTACACTGGAAGTTGACCAACCAATCAAAATAAATGAGAGCTTTTTCTAATCTAACATGAATGTAGGCCTTGCCAATTTTCTTGTTAGACCAGGTGAACTTGTAGCCATCGAGGTCCACATCAAGAAGAGCCAAATCTAGAACTAGATTAGCCAAGTGTTGTCTACTTTCAACATCAAGTGGAAGCCCTCCTAACTTATCCAAAGCTAGGAGAGGAGTATTAAAATCTCCCATAACAATGCATTTGGTATCGTCTAAGTTAGAAGCAAAATCCCAAATATTGACCCAAAAATACCTTATGCATTCTGTTTGTTGAGTGCATAAAGATTCAACAAAATCCACCTTGTCTAATCTAAAGGGTTAAAAAAATTCATAAACAAAATGTTACCTTCATTATAAAGGATGGCAGCCTCCAATGAGTCCTTCCAGATAGTGAGAAAGTCTCCCAAAGCACCCTCTAAATCCATGGTAGAATTTCTCATTCTTTTAACAAAAGAAATCATCTCTGTCTTATCCTTTTTCATTTTTTTTTATTGAATTAAAAAAAAAAATTGGCTTAGGGTCTGTAACCATATTCCTAACTATTTCTTGTTTGTGGATTCCATTGAGTCCATGAATGTTCTAGGAAATGATCTTCATGGTTTGATTGATGAGCATGATTCCTGGATGGTTCTTTGTGTCTCATCCATGATAGTCATTTTTGTTTCTTCCCTTCTAAATTGGTTCTTTCTCTTCCAACTTGAATTGTTGGATTTGTTTCCAATATCATCTTTCACCTTACTCCTAGTGCTAGCAAGAGAGTTTGGTGAAGGAACATGAATGTTCTTCTTTTTCTTCTCAACTGAAGTCTTGGGACCCTCATTTTCATCCTTGAAATTTTCAAAGAGAGCTTCCAATATAGCAAGATGAGTTGTGGTAGTGGTTGAAAGTCCTTTAAGGATTTGGTTTGTAGTCTTAAGGGATACCCTATTAACTAGGTTGGTATTGGATTCTTGGGAAAGATGATGATTAGGTAGCTCATACCCCACTAAGGAATTTGGGACAAAAGATAAATCTTGCTCCATCGCTTTTATATTCAAAGCCTCATTTAGAACATTCTTCTCAAGAGAGAAAATTCCCCCCTTTCTGACCAATACGGGTATAGCAGTGACTTCATTGCTATGACTAATTAGCTTTTCTAGAACTTTTACTCTATCTTTATGCTTATCCCTCCTGATGTTTCTTGTTGCTTCTATATTCATGTTCTCTAGGGTTAAGACATGTGTAGGGACATCTTTAACCACTGGCATGTTCTTTCTGTCTTTCCCTAATGTGACCCCTATGTTCTTGTTCATAGCATTTTTCTCCATCCATACTTTTTTGGGTCCATTAATTTTGTTCATGCCTACTTTTTATTAGGCTTTTATAGGCTTTCCTTTCTCTTTGAATATTGAGCAAGTAATCACTTTATGTCGTACCTTTTTGCAATGAATGCATGGAAAAGGGACACTTTCATAGTTGATATGTTGAACCCTTCTTCCCAAGTGAGACTGGAATTCAATCACTTGGGGCATATCTTGTCCCTCAGTCACCCCAACACATATTATTGCATATGTGAGTCTTTTCTCGGCCACAGTGACCGGATCAATCGATAGAAGTTCTCCAAAGGATCTAGCTATACCATCAAAAAAATCCTCATGCCAATATGCTAAAGGTAGTTCAGGCAGCATAATCTAGACCAAGGCCTTGGTTATGAAGTCATTGTTTAGGTTCAAGTTTGAAGTCCACTTTTGGAGGATGAGAGTAGGCTTTCCCAAAGACTAGTTTCCCATGCACAAGATTATAGAATAGTCCTTTGAACAAGAGAACTCAAAATTCATAAAACCCTTAGTCATGGCTATTACCTCAAGATGCCCATTTAGCTCCCATCTGTTCCTAGCAAAGATCCTTATGAAATCTATGTTGGGTCTAGGGTCAATGAAATTTCTCGTAAGGGTAGTCATCATTTGCTCAAGATGTTATGGACAATAATTTCTTTGGGAAGTTTCGAAGCAAAGATTCCCTTCTCCTTATCATATTTATCAATGATTTTGGGAAAGATTGACTTGCCTGTCAGTTTAAACCTGAAGAGATTCAACCATCAAACCCAAACCCTTAAGGGCCTGCCTCTTGAAGACCTAGGAAGAGGAATTGGAAGAATCTTCTCACTTGGATGTGTCTATAGTTCATGCGGTTCCCCATCCTTTGTGGCATTGTCATCTTGTGCCTCCTTTTCTTGCTCTATATCTGCAACATATTCCCCAATTCCCATTTCCTCTAGATTCCTACCCAAAGACCAATTCAAATCTCCACCCCTCTCCACTTTTCTCACCATCCTCAACCATACTTTTTGGTTATTCTACCATTCTTGATGTTGGCACTTAGTGTTTGATAGATGAATTTTTTATTACTTCAGTCAATATAGTACTCAACTGAATACGTAAAAAGATTGGTTGGGTCCATGGTATTGCAGTGGTTTCACAACCAAATCAATAGAATATTTATTTGAGGTTGATGGTATTAAAGATTTTCTCAAAGAGTGAGGAAATTAGGCCATTACTATTACTACAATTTTCTCTATATTGGTTTCCCCAATACTCTGAATCTTAGGCAGATTCTCCTTTGTAGCTTCCTATTCTTGCTCCTCATCATCCAAATTTTAGATCATGTTGAATTTCCACATCATCTTCATCATCTTTATGATCATCTTCCTTGATGTCTTCCTCATCTTCCTTATCACTAACATGAATAGAAAAATCATCAAATTGATGAAGTTTGTAAATGTTCTTCTATGTGGTAGTAGTTTTCTTCACTATGGATTCTATGTCTTTCATTACCACAATACATGTATTGAACTTCAGAGTGAGCTTCTCCTCATTTTTCTTCATGGAATCTTTCACCTCTTTGTTACTAACACTCAGCATGAGCTACTTTAGAGTTTTTTCATAGATGTCTTTTGCAATTTTATTAGCATTTTCCCATCTTGGCTTGATTTCTTACATAAGCTCATTGAGAATTTTTTGTACAAGTTGATTAGGAGAGTATTTCCATTTACCTAATTCTGACATCATCGTGTCTTCAATTTCTTTCTCATTTTCATTCCTAGTTTTGTATCTAATGGATCTAAATTTTTTCATTCTAGCTCCTCCTTCAACTTCCTTTAATATTTATCCAATTGTAGATGGAGGCCTTTTGAAAATAAATTTCTTGGCATCGTTGACACCTAATTCTAGTTTCTTTGTGGACCTTGATGCTCTTCTAGTAAATAATATAGTAGAGGACTTGGTAGGTGTTGTTAAGATAACCTTACCTCTCTTCTTGATTGGATCTTATTCTTTAAATTTTTTTCTTCTGATTCATCCTCTATTTCATTTTCTTCTACATCATCTCCTTTTTCTTTACTCAAAAGGAGAGTATAACTTTCTTACCATAGCTTTTCTATCCCCTTCTTTCCTTTTCTAACTACTTAAGGAAGCTTGATTTCAAGTTCTATTCTAGCTTTGGCTTCATCATAAGTACCAAAATATGTGTTCTGAGGATCTACAAGTTCTTTCAATAGTTCCTCAATGATATTCTTGGTGTCATCAATGTTAACCTCATAGCTTAGAGGCTTAACCCATATCACTCTAGGTATGATTGCTTAAATGTACACCTTGTCATAGTCCACCACGAGACAAACATCATCCTTGTAATCTTCTACAAGTTTCTTTGGAATTTAATATCTATTATTCATCTTTTCCTTAAATGAATCAAAATAATTGTCCATCATACTAACAAATTTCTCACCCATCTCTACTATATATTCATTAATATGATATATTACTAGTACATCTTTTCTCCATACAAGTGAGCCTTTAAAAGGAAAAAACTTTTACACATAGAAGAATTAAAAAGTCAATAGTAAACCAAACTTACATAGATTATTCTTTGAACTTTTTATTCTCTCCATGTTCTTGTTGAGCTAAATCAACATTAGATTGACAAGGTCAAAGGACAGGTTGTGCTTTAATATCTTGAGAGCTAGATCAACTACCTCACATGACATGATGTTCAAATATATGGAGCTATAGATCTTATAGGAGATCACATGAATTATAAATTTCAACTCCATGTTAGTCACATTTTTAATCTTTAGTCCTCTTCCATCCCACTCACCAAGAGTCTTTTTTTCGAGATCTACTAGACTTAGGGTTTTGGTATTCTTTGCTCTGTTCAACATTGTGAGCCTTATTATCCTCTAAATAATTGTCTTTGAGATTTGAATAGGTTTCTCTAACCATAGTTTTCCATTGTGCACATGGATGGGAATAAACCTTATCCATTTAAGTTGAAAATCCCAAGACATATCCAGAATGTGTATCAAACCCATGGTCTCCAAATCTTGATTCTTAGGTTTCAACACACCATTAACACATAACTTGTTCAAAGGTTCACCCATCTCTAGGGTTCCAAGTTCTTGTATTGAACAATTTTTTTTTGGATGGATATCATTAATAAGTAATACCTTGGATAGAATCTGTGATTGAGCTCCAGTTGGATCAAGAACTTCTGTGATTTTTAGATTCAACTTGAAGTCTTGTACCTTCCATTCAATTCCATGAACCAAAATTTTATATCCTTTCCTAGTTTTTCTATTGGAAGACACAATGCTCAGTAGGGTTTATGAAAACACAAAAATCTTCAACAATAAACACATAGATCACTTAGAAGCATAGAAATCACTCTTGCAAGTAGCTCTTCGAAAATTCATTATGAAAAATGAATTCAATTTCCTTCCTTTTAACATATATTCACTTTTTAATCACCATAAATTCTTTGTATGATTGCTCATTTGGTGAAAGAATGTCTTCCACTCATTTCAACCTTAATTGTTAGTAGAGTCATTCATAGTCTTGCAACTTGACCTAGCTTGGTTAGGTCTTAAGTTTTCTATAATAACTTAGTGATCCCTTTGCATCTTAAATACTGATATGGATCTTTCCTTCAAGTTTAAATGTTATAGTCACCCAATTCTTGAGTGACATTTGCTTCAAGACTCAAACTTGCATTCTCAAAAGATTTTGGAATCCATTGTCGCCTCATTTTCTTTCTGATATTGTCATCTTTGGGTTTCTTGTCATCTTCTATCCTTCTAGTGCTCATACAAGTCTTGCCAAGATGTCCAAATTTTTTATTAAAAAAAATCTTCTAGTGGTGTCTCTTGTCCTCATGTGATGTTTCAGACAATTTTGTTTAATGTTCCCAAATTATCCATAGTACTAGCATCTACACCAAGTTTTGTAGTTGCATCCAAATATAGCTTTCATAATCTATTCTGTTGGGTATAATATCTTAGTTTTGCATCTAGAAGATTTGTACCCTTGTTTATTGCACTTGTGACATTTACCTTCAAACTTAGGTTTCTCTTTGCATTCACTTGCTCTATGATGATGTTTATTGCAATTGTAACACTTTCCATTAATTTTTTCTTTACTATTACTCCAACATTTCTTTGACATATAACCTAACTTACCATAGTGATTGTAAGTAGGCCTTTTATTCTTTTGAGCTCCTTTCTTAGATGATTCACCTTCTTCTATGTATCATACTCTTGCTTTTCTCTTTTGTCTATATTGAACATGTTCATTTAATAGATTCATGTCTTACTTGATATTTCATCATCCTCTTATTGATTTTCTTTTCACTATTTAGATTATTTTACAATCCTTCATTCTTTAATCTTCAATTCATGATTTCTTCATTTGCATTAGTGAGTTGATCAATGAAGTTTTCTTTTTGAATGGATAGATGTTGAATTTCATTGTTCTTTTCTTCCATTTCTTCTATGGCTTTGTCTTTTTCTTCCATGACTTCACATAATCTTACTGATTGGATTTCTTGTTCTCTTTTTAGCTTTCTAATTTCTTCTTGAATATTAGATTTATTTTCTAATAGATCTTTGATTGCTTCATAAACTTCATCTAAATTTCTTTCTAGATAGATGTCCTCAATTCTTTCTTTAGTGTAGAGATTATCATTTACTTGTACTAGAAGATCTTTTCTTCTTTTCAATGATTGAGAAATTTTCTCATTTTCTTTCTTTAGTTGCCTAATAGCCAATTCCAAATCCAATTTTCATTGTCAATAGCCTTATCTAGCATGTATACCTCCATTGCCTCTGATCTTTTCTCAAGATGTTAAACATTTTTTTTTTGAGAACCACAACTACTCTAATACCAATTATTAGAAATATAGGATCGACTAACTTACTAAGAATAGAGAGATGACTTAGGAACCAATAAAACCTAATCTTAATTCACCAAATAATCCTTCATTTATATTTTGATCTAATTGCATTCATGAAAAACTAAAAGTAATAAATCATTTATAATATATTGACACAAGATATGGTGACTCATAAACCTTCCAAATAGAAGGTAAAGCTAGGGTAGGAATGATACCCAAAAGGTTTAGTACTATATTATAAATTTAGATAATTAAGGCTTATACTTGACCACTTCCAATGATCTGCCATATTAGGAGCAATAAGGACTGCTAGCTCCACCTTGTGAAAGGATTTACAAAACATAAAATGAAGTATGCACTTGGTAAAGAGATTTGCAAAAGACTATTAATTCTACCTTGTTAAAGGATTTAATTGTTCCACCTATTAGGATGAATCAATGACTGGTCTTTGATCTACAACTCTAATTTTCTAGTTGAGATTCCTTTGAAATGTAAAGATTTCCTTGCTATGATAGATAAATCTTTTCTACTCATTATACTGCTTCTAGCCTATTCAATTTGTAATTTTTCTCTTTATATTTGCATCATTACTTGCTACATGGTTTTTTGGATGTGATATAATATATTACGTATATACCAACCCAAAATACAATTCATCAAAGTGGACTACAACATAGATTACCAATACAAATCAAAAAGTTAGTGCAACTACTTGTACTCGAGTTATGAAGAAAAAATTAGTGAGGTTTTGATACTCAGGAACCATTGTCAACACTCAACATCATCATTCTTGTAGTAGATGTAGAAGCTCAGTTCACACTAATCATTTTGAAGTAGTTTGAACTCGGACAACATCAGTGACTCGATGAACATTGTGAAACTCAACATATAAACTGAATCACTTGGTCAACACTTAATGACTCAATAGATACTGTGCAACTCAATTGGTACTATGAAGCTTAGTTTATAGTGTCACTAATGAACTTGGTAGTAACCACTTGGTATGAAATGAATATTATTCTAAAACTCAATAGCAACTATAGAGCTCAGTAGAACCTAGATTAAATAATTAACATAGTAAACTACAAGATAAGCTTGGTAGTTGTTTAACAAATTGATTAAGTGTGAGTCACTAATAAACAAATTTAACCATAATATCAACAAATGAAACTTTCTATTGATTTTCAACTTGATTTATGACATCTTCATTAGTCAGCATACCTTCATAAAAGTATACAAATGATTTGTATTCTTCTAGTTGCCTTATCGGTTCAGCCTCATGTACTTTTATATATTCATCAACTTTCACATTTCACTTTCCACAACTTTGTTAGTGTTAGTATTCAAACTCTTATAAGCTTTACTTCTTGTGTAATATCCAAGGAATATACCTTCTTCACCTTTTGCATCTAGTTTACCATTGCTGAAATATTTAAGCATATTAAAATTCCTTTAAAATACCTTCAAATATTTTACATTGGTTGAGTATCCATACCATAGTTCAAAAGGTGTTGAATAAGTACCTTTCTTGACTTGCGCATGGTTCAAGGTATAGACAACTATACTTACAACTTCTCTCTACTATTCCAAAGTAACATTTGTCTCCATCATGAGTTTCCTAGCATAGTCCATTATAGATGTCTTGCTCCTTTCAGCAATTCAATTTTGTGGAGGGGTCCTAGGGGAAAATGTCTATATTTGATTCCTTTGTCATTACAAAATATCACAAACTCATTTGATGTAAATTCTCCTCCTCTATCTGATCTTAAACATTTTAGACTTTTACCGATTTCCTTTTGAACTCTCGCTAAGTACCACTTAAACATTTAGAAAGCATCATATTTCAATTTTATAAACATAATTATCATCATCCTAGAATAATCATTAGTAAATAGCATAATGTACTTATCTCCTCTATAGCTTTGCACATCAATTGGTCCACACAAGTTAGTATGAACAATCTCCAAAATTCCTTTAGAGATATGATTCTTACTCATAAAACTTGGCTTAGGAGGGCTTATTCATCTTTCCTAAGTAAAATTGTTGACAAATTATAATCTCAAGTTTCTTCAACTTATGCAAATCTCTTACTCTTCTCATGTTAATGAGAATAACCCAGTTATAAAAATTAACATGACATCACGTCTTGTGGCATGATTACACACCATCAAATTATATAATTAGATAAGTAGCATCATCAATATCAAGATAGAATACTTTACCTCTTGTTTGATCACCTTTTCCAATTATAACTCCATCAATATCTTATATCTTAGCAATTTTGTTCTTAAACTCAACCTTACAACCTAAACTAGGAAGTGAGTGTCAAGAAACAAGAATAACAATCAGAGATAAAAAAGTGAACTTGAAGAAGAAGAAAGGAAAAAAGAGCCTACATTAGAAAAGTATGTGAGAAGACAACATGCACCTAAACAAGTAATTGGAAAGAAGGATGTCTAAATAATGAAAAGGAAATGATTTAGAAACACATGTTTACTCTGTGAATTTGAACCTAAAATAGTTTAGAGAATACTAAGATATCTGAAAGGAATAGAGGATTATGGACTATATCAAAAAAAGAATGATAAGTTTGAACAAAAAGTGTACATAGATGTTGATTGGGTAGGAAATTTTGATGACACAAAGAGACTAATTAGTGGATCTTTCTTTCTATGAATGAGATTGGTTTCATGGAAAAGCAATCTAAGTGAAATTGAATTTCACAATGAACAACAAACGATGCATATGTAACAATAAAAATGAATTTTTCTAACATTGTGTGGATCAAGAAATTGTTAAAAGGAATAAAGGAGGAGATTATTGATCCAATTTTTATCTACTCTAATAAAACAAGTACTATAAATATATTAAAGATCCCTTTAATGCACACAAAGAGAAAATGTATTTCTATCAAGTATCATTACTTGAGGGAACTAGTTCAAAAAAAAGAAGTAAGATTTGAGTATTCAAACACTAAGGAGAAAATAGTTGATATTTTCACTAACTATTTACCTATGGATGCACATAAGTATTTAAGTAATAAATTAGGGATGATTCCCCAAACCGAGGCTATCTAAGAAAAATGGAGTTCTACATCAAATGTGTTGATCAAAATATCTTATAGGTTAGTGTAGAAATTTATACTTTAGAAGCTAGCTAAATTAGTGAAGAGAGAAGAACAAGATGTAGTAAAAGTCATAAAATGAATGATAGTTTCAGAAAACAAATTTTGAATACTAACATGAAGATATCTACATGGTAAATATGTATGAGAAAGATGAAGTGTTTTTGGAAAAATTGTCAAAGAGGAAGATAATATGCAGTTACCATGTGAAGAAGGAGATATTCATGAGTTACCATATGATGAAGAAAATAGTAAGAGATGTTGGAAAGAGGGAGAATGCATTAACTAAGAAAAAATAGTGAATGGTGTTGTTAGTAATCAAGGAACTCAAAAGTTCAGGAGTTGTATATCAAAGAGGGATTTGATTGGTTTCATGATCTGATTTAATAATGGAGACTATGTGATTCATATAAGAGCTACATGAATGAGAATCATAATTAAACTGAGGATATTAATTGAGATTTGATATTGAACATAGAGGGAGCTGGTCAAAGAAATTACATGTTTTGGATTCCACAATAACTATAGGTGCTTCCATCAATGCCAAAGAGGGTCACTGTTGGAACTATAATTAGAACACTTGCTATATTGACATTGATGCCAAATCATTTTGGTAAAACATTTTCTATCTAAATAAAGTGCAATATCATGAGGATTGATGAAGACAATTTGAGAAGATAAGATAATAAGTGTGCCTACAAGAAAGGTTGAGTTCTGAGTAACTAAAATGGGCACTTCATTAGTTAGACTTTGACAAGATAATGTTATTTTTTAATCTTAACCTAAGTGGAAAAGATAATTCCATTGAAGTTTAGAATAAGTTATTAAAGAAAACTAAATGCATAGACTTGATTGAGAAAAGAGCAGAAGATTAAGGAACTAGAAGTATATGTTGAGTAATGCTAGTGTTGTCTAAGTGAAAGTATAAGTTGAGAAAAATACACTATCAACCAAGCATCAATATGAATCAAGTATCAAAAAGTATACTGAGTTTAAGAGTTAGTATCGACTAAGTCTCAAAACCTAGCGTTTGCCAAGGGATATTATTTGACAATTTATGAAGAATTCTTGATTTGCAGCTGACATAGTTGAATTCTTGGAATATGTAAAATGTGTTGAAGATAAGGATGGATGAGCTAGAACATTTAATACATAAAAAAATATGTTTTAGATTTTCTATGAATGGATTCTAAGATAAATTTTTAGAATATTCTAGAAGAGAGAGGATGAAACAAAAAGATGGAAGGATTCAAAGAATTTGACCAAAAACTATGATTACAATGATGTTTAAGAAGAAAAATATGATAATTACCAATTGAAGGAGGGACAAGGGTGAACCTTATGGAGGTTGGAGTAGTTTTTTATGCTATTTACAAGAGAACTTAAGAAGGAGGTTAAGAAGAGTTATGAAGAGGTGTTTTTTGATTGATTAAAGGATTTCCAAGAAGATCAGAGACATAGATGATGATGGAGGTCAGTTAGTGGATCAACATATGAGTTACATTATGATCTGTATCTACAAAGTGAAATTTATTTATCATATCAAGCTATAGTTACTTTCTAACCATTTTATCAATATTGAAATCCTTTAATCAAGGTTGATCTAAGAGTTATTTGTAAATCATCTAATCAACTCGGTATTCTAATGGAATATTGTAAAGTTCTCTAACAAGGCCACTCCTAATAGGGTGATTAATGTTAATCTCATATTGTTTTTGACATATGAGTGACTATACTTAATTCATTTACTTAGTTCATGAAAAACAAGTAATACATGCCGAGAATAAGTGATTAGATAGTATATGTCAAGTGAGAGATATTTAGTATGTACTGAGTAACTAGTAAGTGTTGAGTCACTCAAGTGTCAAGAAGATAGTATGTTCTAAGTTATTTAGGTGCTGAGTGATTAGTGGATGTTGGGTCATTCAGAGGCAAAGTTATAGCATTCAAGTTGTAGTTGATGTTGAGTCTCAGGGACTTCAAGTGTCGAGTAACACAGTTTTGACATAGTTTTTTGTAATAGCATGAACTTGTATGTAAACCACTTTTGGGATGACTTAAGGATTGTTTTATGATCTTTATTGATAAGAATGAATCATAATTATGAATTGCTATGCATTAAATTCATCCAATAAGAAAAAGGGAAGGATTAAGTGGCAATGTGGGTGAATCACTATCATTTATTCATACCTATCAATAAGTTGCCTAGGTCTTCTGAAGGATGACAAAACCTAAAGTTTAAATCAATGTGTAAGAAGAAAGGAGAGAAGTTTACATGCACAAATAGAGCCTTCATGTTGACTAAGGAATTGTAATTTGAGCTACATTGTAGAATCAGTTAGTTGAAAATAGAGAAAATGAATTAGAGGACAACAAAGATGCATCTAATGAGAAAGGATCAAGTACACATTAGGAAAGACGTGATCCGACATCAAGCAACAAAGTTCTAATTGAAAGATAATTTCTAAGACATTATTATAGGTGAATACATTAAATTTCTTAACATAGTATTCTTGATAGGCTATTGTAAATCCTTTAACAAGGTGCTTACTTCATTGTAAGTTTAAATCATTTTGCGAGGCACACTTTTAATAGCATGTTGAAAACCTTTAACAAGGCATACCTTTCATAGGGTAGATCATGTTTCATGATCAAAATATTTTAACCTTCATTGGATACACTTTATTACTATAGTAGTGAAGATTGTGGGTGTCATCCACACCCCAGTTTTACCTTCTCCTTGGAGGGTTTGTGGGTAACCAAATATTTTGTGTCATACATGTGTGGAATGTTTTAGTTTCATGCTATGGATTTCTATGCTTAATTTGGTATTTTAGTATATATGAATAGATTTTGAGATGATTGTGTGGTGTATAGTTTTGAGGTTGAAATTTTTAAGTGTTCATTCACACCCCACTCTCAGAGTTTACTTCTCTATTATATCTACAAAAAATTGTATTAGAGCCTTGTTCTCTAGAAAGTAAAGCTTTATATCTTTTAGGAAAGATCTTGTAAATGGAAGACTACAATTTGAGAAAGCCTAATGAGAACTAGAAGATTAAAATACAACTTTCCCTACATCAATTGAATGAAGCAAGAAATGAGTTAAAGATATCATTGAAAAGAAGGAAGCAAACAACTATTTAAGAGAATCATACACACCACCAAGAGATTGAAAAAGAAAAAAGGTATTATAGATGGAAACACCAATGAATTTGATGTAGCAGTTGTAGATCTAATGGAAAAGAATGGAACCTTAACTAAAGAGGTCAAAAATCTCAAGAGAGAACAAGAAGTCCAAATAGTATTGTTATATGAGGTGATCGTGTAGAAAAAGAAAGTTGAAGAAGACAAAGTCATGATTGTAGATGACGAAAGGATTTTGACCAATAAATTAGAATAGAAAACATTAGCAGTAAACAAGATTACTAACATGCAATTAGAAATATTGAGTCAAAGAATGATTGCAAATCATGAACTAAATGCAAAGTATACTAAGATCACCACACTGAAGTTGTAGAATGAACAACCAAGAAATGATTTCAAAAGAGAAAAAGAGTTTGCTGAAGGTTTCAACAAACCTAGTCAAGTCATCAAATACTTTGAGCAATTTATGAGATCCCCTAGATTCAACAATGATACTTTTGGATTGGGTTACACTAGCACTAAAGAAGTAGAATCATCAAAGAGTGGTGAAGAAAGAAGTAACAAAGGTAACAACTCCAAACCTAACTATCATAATTGTGGTAAGATAGCTCATAGTATGAATGTTTGTATGAGCAATACTACAAATCAAAATCCTAAGAAGAAGTTCATGGGTTATTGCTACAAATGCAACAAACAAGCACATCAAGCACATGAATATAGAACAAAGGCCATAAGTACACAAAGATTTGAATGATATTGCTATAACTATCAGAAGTATAGACCTAAAGCATATGAGTGTTAATCCAAGCCTAAATGGTCATCAAACAAGAAGACAAAGGTAAAACATAATGACAAATCTTATAATTGGGATTATAATACTAGGTATAGTTGTTATTACTATCAAGAGTATCAATATGTTTTTGAAAATTGCATAAGAACACACTTCATAAGTGACTACAAAAAATGGTTGATTCAAACTACATGTTTTATCTATTTAAAGACTGGTCACATCAGTAAGAATTGTCTAACAAGGTCAAAGGCACCAAGTAGTGTGTTGAAAAAAGGAAAAGGAAAGGCAGATGTTGAAAATGTCAGAGATGAGATGAACAAGACATGGAAGAGAAAGGAATATTATAGAACATTAAGTGTAGATGAGATTATTTCACCAAATGGGTCAGGTGATCACACCACTACTAATTAAGCAATAAAGAGGTATGTATTAGAGTAATATTTAAAAGATATATTATACATAAGTTCCATGGATTCGGTCTTGGAAATATTACATATACATGAAGAAAGATGCAAGATATTGATCATAACCTGGAAGAAATCTTTAAGTTTTGTTAGTTTACATGCTATTAACAAGGTTGAATAGTTTCACTATGGTTGCCAAGTGAAATCTTAGTTGATCATGAGCTATCAAAGGTGATAGTATTGACGAAGCTCATAGTGGTTGCTGAGAGTAAAGGAAACTTCATGGAAGCTGAGTGAGTTGAAATCCCTATTGAAGTTGAGCTTACAATTGTATAAGCACTAAGCATTAAATGCAAGGTTTTAAGTTCTATTTGATCAATTTCTACTCATTTGACATCATTCAAATTTGAAGTGGAGCATGAAGAGTGAAAGGAAAATTGGAGAAATTAATCCAAGCATTTGCAAATAGGATTCAACAGCTGCTTGACATCATCTTAGTAGATTACAAAGGTATTTATTGTGTGCCGAGCTACATTGTTTAAATTTGTGCAAACCCTATTTTTTTAGGATGACATCTAGTTCTTTAGTTCCTAAGGTTAAAGAGAGTAAAGAAGTCTTGAATTCACAATTGATAAGTAATCAGATCAAGCATCCAAATTTAATAGCCATTCTTGATATTATTTACAAGCAAGATCCATCTGGTGCATTATCAATGATACCCCCTTGAATCTTAATAATTCAAGACATGATATGGTGCTACACATGCAATGTGGGTAGCATAGGTGACAAAAAAATAAGAGAAACCTATGGGAAATTGTGTGAAAATGGAGTGTTGAAAGAAGAATTCAAAATTATAGAGAGTAAAGGGTTAACTTGTGCCCTAGATTTCCCTAATGTCTTCAAAACTGAATGGATAAAGATAGTCCTAAGAATAATTCATGATAATTCTATATGGTTGGATAATGGCCCAGTAAAGATCATAAACAAAATTGTAGAAAGAGTAATAGGATATCGAATCCTTGGCCAACCTAAAACCATGAGGACTAAATCTAAGAATGTTATTGAGAAGAATACAAGAGTAGTGTGGAAGAAATGAAGAATGATAATTGATACTATCTCAGATCCCCTAATTGCTTTTTCAATGAGGATAATAGCAAATAAATTCTATCAATCTAGTAGACTCAATAGTGTACCACATATTCCTATTGAAATGGGTTATAAAATAGTTAAGAAGGATCATAACTATGATCTTGTCATGTTGTAGATGCAATAGTTGTTAGAAAATTTGGGAGCAATAAGACAAAAAGTACACAATATAAATTTGGTTCAATTCTTGCATGTATATTATTTTATGTTCATAATACATTCCCTACTTTTGGTAAAGTTTCATGGAAAACAAATAGATCTATTATAGTGTAGATAGGTGAATTTATTGAGCAACATGGAAACAATTTTAAGGCTATGATGACAAGCTACTTTAAAGATTTCCAAAAATCAATGAAGAAAAGACTAAGGATACCAATTTCACTATTTGAGAAATATTTCAATGATGTTTTCTTTCTAGTTGACACTAATTTTACATATGTTCAAGTTGTTGTTCCAAGGGTAAGGTGGCTAAGCCCACTAGGCTATGAGATCAATGTGGATGAAGTCTATTTAACAATCATTACATTACTTGTAGAAGATGTAAATGTAAAGACTACTACCTTTGGGAATTATGATGTGTAAAAATATAAGATAAAAATGGATTTGAAGAATTTGTTAATCATTAGAAAGAAAAACAAGATTTTCAGGAAGCTTAAATAGAAATTTTGTGAAGGAGTAAAGGAAAATGAAGAAGAAGAAGTTGATGAAGAAGAAAAAGATACACATGCTCAAGTACCACTGACCTTAACTCAAGGTGAAGGAGAAGATCAAGTAGAAGATGTATAAATTGAAAATGGTGTCAAGGAAGAGGAAGAAAGTGAAGAACCTAAGATAAATAAGAGGAAAGCTAAAGCCCCAATAGTTAGAAAACCAAGGAAGTTTGTAAAACCTAAGACTACAATTCAAGCAACTTGAACCAGGACTGAGCTACCACCAAAAAGGATCAAGAGATAGAAAATACAAAAGAGAAGAGAGCAAGATCAAATAGAAAAGAAAAGGAGCCTAAGAAGAGACCAAGAGAAAGTGCATGGATCCAGTTGAATCATATGTAGAGAGGATTAGATCTAATGACACTAGCCAATACAAAGTGGTAAGTCACCATCCTTCCTCATATTTAGAAAATATGTGTGAGAACATAAGAAATAATGCTGATTTATCTAGTCTCACACATATTGAGTTTAATAAACTTGGAAAAGTTGAGATAAATCAAGTAGAGGAGTCAATATATGCCAACATGGAAACATTCAAACAAACTCCAATTGAGATTGCCAACTCTCTACCAAAGGAACTATTTGATAGAGTTTAACATAAATGACAATATAGTCTCAATATACAAAGACAAATTAGAGAGATTAAAATTTCTCAAGTGATATTAGAATTAAATAAGGAGATAATGGCTAAGGAAATAAAGAATAATGTAGGGAAATTTGTACCAAAATATAGAGCATTCAACATACTAGACAGAATGACATTGAGAATGTTGTATAGAAGACCACTCTTATCTAGAAATCATTATGGTTTGAAAACACCCAAGGAAATACTGAAGACACCTATTGAGATAGGTAAGGACAAGGATGAACAACAAAAAGTAACTAAGGTTACCACAATTGACATTGAGAAAATTTCACATGAGGAAGGCACTAAAACATATTAAGCCACATAGGCACTAGCTGAGGATGAGCAGTAGACAGAATAGAGTATACATGATACACTACTGCCAAGTGTTAGTCCTCTACATTGGATGATGTAGACAATGACACTATAAAGATAAAGGATGTTTATAATGCTGTCACTTAGAACATAAATCCCCTTACATAGGAAGATTTGAAGAAGATACTAGTAGAATCCACTACCCAAGCCAAACTATGTGAAAATATTGTACTAGTCAGTGTTGGTGAGATTTAGAAGGCAGACAAGACATCTACAGGGGAGAAAAATCACGCACGAGAGACATCTATAAGGGTAAGAGCACAAACTTGTGTCACCCTTTTGTGATGGAAACGGTTAACAAAAGTATAACTGGCCACCTTCAATGATATAAAACTAGTATTATTATTTAGAATTTGAAAATGATGTAAACTAATTAAATGTGTCGAAATTGGTCAAGATTAGGATTATAATTTTTAACAATTATTTAGAATAAGAATTAATATATTTTCATAGTTTTTATAGAGAATTTTTTAGCTATTAAAAAATGTTAAAAATTAGGGGTTTAGTTCCCACCATAAAACTATATGCAAATAAACTTATCTCCCTTTGATCTCAAACTATTTTATAGATAACATATATATCTAGAACATTCAAAAATAAAAATTGGCTTTGGACCTATAGTTTCTCTTTTATAATGATTCAAATTTAAACTCACTTGAAATTAATAGTTTTCATCTCCCACCACATATTTCAAAACAAATATATTTTGACTACAATAAAAATTATACATTCTAGAAGAGGACTCTCTCCTCTAGAACATCATATATGTTTTTATTTTTTTTATAAGATTTAATATTTTTTTCTTCTTCAAAATTGACATCTTTTCAAGTGTTAAATACATGCTTCTAGATTTTTTCAATTATATTATACTATAACTAATGAAAATACTATAAACCCTATATGATAATATTCTTGACTTTGAGCTCTATAAAATGTTGTTTATAAGTTATTAAAAAATATCATAAAAATAGTAAAAGTTATTATAACACCAATTTTATGAAATAATTTTATTTCTTTAGTAATTGGATACAAACTAGTATAAAACATGCATTTAATAGACATTCCCAATTGGAAAACTGTGAGACCATATATAACTTATCTAGAACGAATTTGTCTAGATCATATGTTTGAAAAAAATGATTTTTAGCTAGCAATACTCAAATTCACTCCTTTTGATCAGTTAGCCTAAAAGGTGACACAACTTTGTACTTTTACCCATAACTCCTCCTCAATTTCCCTTGATACCTACTACATTACCTATTACAGTATATCAAAGGAAGGAGTCAACAACTTTCACTATTAGTACATTAGTACAAAATGTTCTAGTCTCAAGACATGAAAAGGTCACAGAAAATGATAAGGGTGAGACACATTTAGAGAAGAAAGATGTAACAAAAAAGATGGAGGAACTCAAGAACAAACTAGATAGGATGCTACTCTTTCACCTACAATACAAGATCAAAGTGCATATATTAATGAAGAGCTACATATAACTACAAAACTTGAAGAGTAACTTGTAATACAAATGTTGGTGAATTTACTAGAAACTACTAATCCTCCTAGTCAAGCTCTTCATATGCATAGCATAGAAAGGTAGGAGTATCCCCCAAAGGAGATGTCCCAGCCCCCAAAAAATAACCACATAGCAGAAACACAACGACAAGAAGCAATAACACAAGATCTGATATCAAATCACAACTCTTTATTTATAAAATAACTATTACATGCAATGTGATAGGCTATAAGGCCTTCCTAGTTATGATCAAATACAATAGAAATTATAATAATAGTTTTACAAGATCCCTCAAGATCCAACTTACAAACAAAACCCTAGGTAATCCAGATCCACACTCTAGTAGAAACCTCCAAGGAAGATCTCAACTTTTGCTTGCAAGCCCACCAAGGAATCTCCTTGTTTTCCAAGCTATAGCTGCTATCTCTACTCCAACTTCATCCAAAATCCACATGTTAACTACCTCACATTTGATGCTCTATCCATACATTCACAAATCCATCACAATCCTACTGTAAACTGCCTCACATTTCGTGCTATGTTCATAGAGTCAGGAAAAATCACTCTTCAACTACTCCCACAAATAATTCCTTCATGAATGAATGATTTAAAGACTCCACAAGACCATACTTATACCAATCTAAGCCACAAGTTTTCCTAGAACAAAAATTAAATGTAAATACATAAATTAAATACCACAAGTCGGCCTCCAACAATAATTAAATGTCCAAAAATTGATATCTGAGTAAAATCATGATATCTCCTAGCTCTGATGGAATTAGAACCCATGATTCAAATAATAGGTAGAAATATAGGTCCTCTACAACTCCCTAAATTCACAAAAGCTGATTACCCAAGGAAAAGTGTGCATCCATCCTGAAAGTCACACACAACAGACTATCATGTGAAACTCACAAAAATTGATACTCCAGAAGAATTTCCATATCTCCCAACCTATACATTTTAGAACTTGCACTATTGATACAAGGAATTAATCTAGACCCTCTTCAATCTATGAATTTTACAACCTCTCATTCATTAAAGATAATTAGTTACACCTCTCATAATAGACACCCAAAAACTAAAAAAACACAGTTTCAGCAACAAGGTTCAAACAACTCAAACTTCAACTCAATCCATCCAATCTCTATGAAATCATGAGGAAATATTCTCCAATATTTCACCAAAAAATTCCTAATGATGAGAATCATAGCTCCACCAAAATCCAAAACTGATGCTCTTACATCAAACTCCCCAGGTAAATAGAAAAGTATGTCCCATACTTTGATGCCCAAAGAAAGATCTACAACCAACTTTATCTTTACCAAAGGCTTCCACTTCATCAAAGTCAATAAAACAAACCTAAATATCAACCATCTATGCTCCATCCACTGAAACATCAGAATCTTATACATATCAGCAACCCAATCAGCATGCTCACACCTAAGAAGAAACTGAGCACAATGCCTCATCAGCAAACCCTCATCCACAATAGAAACTAGTGAATCAACACCAACAAAAACCAACTCCACATTAGTATCAATATGTAGATCTCCATAAACACATGCCAAAATCACAACACAAAAAATCTCATTGCTCACACTAAGATGCTCTACAATACATAACTCACCACCAACAACAACTAGATCATCCATGACTAGGCACTCTACAATTTCCATGTCAGACTTAGCCAATTGATCATGAAAACCAACCTCTAACCCAACATCAACAAGGATAGGAATATCTTCAACAACAACCTCTATCTACCATGTAAGTTCTCTCAAAAAAAAGTATTTTACCTGGCTAGACAACTCTTTTCTAGATCGATAGACTCTAACTCCACAAACATTTACAAAATGCCTTCCTAATCCTAGCCTTATCTCGATTAGTCAAACTAGTTTCAAACTAAGTAACCACCTTCTTAGTTTGATCAACCAAACTAGCTTCAAACTAAGTAGACATCTTAGAAAAAATCCTCTCCACCACATCATGGAGATTTGCAATCATCTCAGGGTCTAGTCCTCTTGGAGCCATCTCCTAAGATCTTCATAAAACCTTTGCAACAAATCCTTCCCATGCTCCTTGTGACAACCTTAAATTGTTTGCAAGTTAGATCACAACCTACCACCTCACATGAACAATCATGAACCACATCACAAATCTAAAACCATAGATCTGAAATCCACAAATTCTCTACCATCATGCCTCAACAAGATCAATCTTCCATTTTTGTATCCATTGATCTATCTGCAAGCCCTCTACAATTGCAAGTCAGAACCACAATTTTCCACCTCACAACCAACAGATCTAGGATCCAAAAATAAAATCCACTAAAAAATAAAGATGAACTCCGATCTACTTCTCCAACCCAAATCCTAGTGTAAACTACCACAACTTCAGTAATATGTCTACATGCTAAGGAACAACTGTGCTCTAATACAAATTGATGCAGTGCAAGGTAGGATTATCCCCAAAGGAGATGTCCTAGCCCCCAACAAATAACCACACAATAGCAAGAAGCAATAAGAAAAGATCTAATATCAAATCACAACTCTTTATTTATAAAATAATAGTTACATGCAATATTCTAGGCTATAAGGCCTTCCCAGTTATGGTCAAATACAATAGCAATTAAAATAACAATTTTGCAAGGTCCCTCAAGATCCAACATACAAACAAAAACCTAGCTAGTCCTCATCCACACTTTAGTAGAGACCTCCAAGGAAGTTCTCAACTTGTGCTCACAAGCCCACCAAGCAATCTCCTTATTTTCCAAGCTACCTATAATAGGTCTACTCTAACTTCATCCAAGATCCAAGTGTAAAATACTTCACATTCAATGCTCTATCCATACATTCACAACTTCATTAGAATCCTGTTGTAAACTACCTCGCATTTGGCACTCTGTCCATAGACTCAAGAAAACTCACTCTTTGACTACTCCTATGAATCATTACTTCATGAATGAATGAATAAAACACTCCACAAGACCCTTCTACCAATATAAGCCACAAGTCAGCCCATAACACAAATTAAATTTAAATACATAAATTAAATGCCACAAGTTGGCCTGTAAAAGCAATTAAATGTCCAAAAATCAATATCTGAGTAAAATCACAATATCTTCTAGATCCGATGGAATTAGAACTCATGCTTCAAACTATAGGTAGAAATATAGGTCCTCTACATTTTCCTAAATTTATAAAAGGCTGATTCCCCAGGGGAAAGTGTGCATCCATCCTAAAAGTCACACATTGCAGACTATAGTGTGAAACTATCAAAAATTGATACTCTAGGAGAGTTTCCATATCTCCCAACCTATAATGAATTATGACTTTCACTCTTGACACAAGGAATTAATCTAGGCCCTCTTCAATCCATGAAGTGAGCTGCCTCTCATTCTTTAAAGAAAATTAGTTACACCTCTCACAATAGACACCCAAAAACTAGAAAAACACAATTTCAGCAGTGAAGTTCAAACAACGCAAACTTTAACTCAATCCATCCAATGTCTATGTAATCATTAGGAAAGGTTATCCAGTGTGTCCATGAAAATCATAGCTTCACCAAAATCAAAACTCAATTCTCCTACATCAAGAAGCTATACCCCTACAATGATCTAGGTGGAATCTATGTACATCCAAGATAGATGAAGTTACATCATTTGTTGATATGAATTTCAAAAAATTTATTGAGTTACCAAAGTTTAAGCTCAAAACCATCACTATTGAACAAATGGGCATACTACAAGATACTCTTGCAAGGAAAAAGAAACAAGATCTGCTAAGAAGGGATCATAGATAAAAGCAAGCTTTGTTAGATATCAAATTTTTCTTGATGCATTTGATTTTCCAACACCTGAGCAAACTAAGCCTATCATAGATTAACTAACTAGCTTAGTTGAGAAGATCAATGACATAGACCTAGATTCAAATGAGAAATTACTTTCATAGTCTGAGAAGAAGTTCCAAAATAAGGTCAATGAGAAGATATCAAGTGCTAGTGCACTATCACATATTGAGTTAGTAACCAAAATTGATAGTATAAAGAATGTACTAGAGAATATTTTCTCTTTTTACACCAAATTGTGTAATCTAACACTTTTCAAATAGGAAATCAAGGGTCACATAATGAGTTAGGAGAATCATATGCAAACATATGGTATAACTCTACCAAGGCCTCTTGTCCAAAGTGAAAAACATTTCAAGGATCTTCTAAACTCCCAAAATCAGTTAGCAGTACTACGTAGAGATGAAGTAAAACACTAAGGCTAAAGTGATCAATACCAAGGCTATCTTGACTCCACACATGGAGATATTCCATAATGAACTTTCCTTTCCAAAATACTCATGAAGAAAGATCTAAATCTTTCTACTTGTGAAGATTTAGATAACCTTGTTGCTGAGTTGGCAATCCAAATCAAATCATTGGAGGTAGCTTGTGACAATTGGGATGTTGCTTTGAAAATTATGCTTGAGGTCCACAATTTTTTTTGGAAAAACACACTATAAGTGTATGTTCCTTTGACATTAGTATCAAAAAGGGGGATAGATAAGTATAGGGGAGATGATGGAGAGATAATATGTTTGGGGGAGTTACTATTTTTTAGAAAAGAGTACACAAATCAGCTCATGCAAATCTACTCGAAAGAAGAAATGATTTCAGTTTAGATATAGAATGGCATAATCAGCTCAAGTGCAAACAAGATAGTATGTGTTGAGATATTTAGATGTTGAGTGATCAATGGCTGTTGATTCATTTAGAGGCCAAGTTACAACATTGAATTTTCCATTGATGCCAAGCATCATGGACTTCAAGTGCTAAGTAACACAGTTTTGACATAGTTCTTTGTAGTGGCACAAACTTGTATGTAAACAATTTTTGGGCTAACTTAAGGATTATTTTACAATATTTGATAATAAGGATGTATTCTAATTATAAATCCCTATGCATTATGTTCATCCAATCAAAAAAAGGGAATGATTAAGTGGCAATATGGGTGAATCACTATTGTTGATTCATACCTAACCCTAAGTCACCTAGGTCTTCATAAGGAGGACAAAAATGAAACTTATAATGAACATGTAAAAATAAAGGAGAGAAGTTTGCATGCACAAAAAGATCATTAATAGTAACTTAGGAGTTATAATTTGAGCTACATTGTAGAATTAGTTAGAGGAGAACAAAGAAAAGGAATTAGAAGACAATGAAGATACACCTGATATAAAAGGATCAAATACACATTAGGAAAGAAGTTATTTGACATCGAGAAATAGAGTGCTAACCAAAGAATCATTGTTGAGACATTCTAATAGGTGAATCGGGTAATTCTCTTAGTAGATTAGTCTTGACAGGCTGTTATAAATCCTTTAACAGGGTGCTTACTTCACTCGAAGTTGAAGTCCTTTTATTAGGAACCCTTTTAATAGTTTGTTGAAATCCTTTATCACGGTAAGATCTAGAAATTTTGTAAGTCTTTAAAAGGATAGACCTTTCATAGGGTAGATCATGTATCATGATCAAAATATTGCAACCTTCATTGGATACACTTTATTACTACAATAGTGAAGATTTGTGGGTATCATCCCCACCCAATTTTACCTTCTCCTTAGAGGGTTTCTAGGTAACCAAATATCTTGTGTCATACATGTGTTAAATTTTTTAATTTCATGCTATGAATGTATCTGCTTAATTTGGTATTTCAATATATATACATAGAGTGTGAGATGGATGTGTGGTGAATAGTTTTGAGGTTGAAAGTTTTAACTATTTACTTCTAGAGAGTTTACTTCACTATTGTATTTCCAACAATTATATCATTTAACAAGGTCACATATAATAGTTTGTTTGGTAACCTTTAATAGGGTTGGCTCCTCACATAGCTCCCTTTAGATGATTAAAAAATTGGTAGTATATTATTGGTGGTTTTTCTCGAACTAGTGATGTAACACAAGCCTTGCTACTAATAAATCCTTACTTTATAAAGAATTACCTCATGCTTATCACTAGGTTATTAGAGTTACTTGATACTCTAATCCAAAAAAAATGTTTACTGTATCATCTAGTCTAACTATAACCTAGTTATAGGAATGTGCAAGGTCATGGTGTGCCAAAAAGTGGTGATCTAAAAATATGTAGTCCTAAAATGCTTCAAATAATTTCAAAATATATTCCACCTTTTTCTCACACATTCTGATACTAAACAAAAACAATTAATACCATTATAAAGCCTATAATACATTTTGATACGAACCTTATATGGTCAACTTTTAAAATGATTGAAAATGTGCTTTTGGACTGATTTTGTATTTATTTTTTTACTTCAAAGATGCAGCTAACAATTTTTTTATCACCAAAATTTGATGAAATGAAAAGGGTTTCTTAAGAATGTTCTTAGCTTTCCATAAATGTAAAGTTTTTAAATTATGAGTTTAGTAAGTAATTATTACTTATTTTCTAATGGAGTTACCTATAAAGTCATGATTGACACATTGTATGAAAAACAACTATAACTTTCAAATGGTCCAACATTTTTGAAATCCAAAAGATGAATCACATTCTATGCTTCTTCTACTATAAGGGGAAAAAATAAAATTAAAAAATTTGTAGAGTTTTAAATTAGTTAAGGTGGTCAAACATGAGATTTTTTTTACTCAAAAAATACTAAATAGGAAAATTAATAATTGATTATTTATTTAGAGTAAAAATACCCAAAAATATGTGCCACATCCAAGCATGAGTCTACTTCTTCTATTTAGAATGTTATTCAAAAATAATATTATTTGGTTTTGATTAAGGTGATTAGACCTATGCCAACTTCTTATTTTTTTCCTCAAATTTTTGTACTATTTCATTAAAATTCAAAAATTTTCCCAATCAATTTTTTTTAAAAAAATTTTAGATAAGGCATAGTAGTTTAGAAACTAAATTCAATTTTCTATAGATTTTTTTTCTCAAATTTTTGATGTAAATTTTATAACAATTAGAAAATTGCACATCAAGTTGACATAACATTGATTTGCTAATTTTTTATTGCCCCTTAAGAGCATAGTTTGGTTGACCATGATCCTACATATACCCTTACACACATAGTTAGGTTTATTTCCACTCACAAATGCTCCTTCGTACCTCATTATTGATCTTTCTATTTTGGTTTCTTGTCAAAATCTTCCTTCCAAGTAGCATGATAACCTTTTTCAATGATCTTCAAGGTACTCAAAACTCATCTTCATGTTTATGCAATTAGAGTGTCAACTATTCAAGAAATGAAATGTTATCCTAAGAATGATATAACTTTGGATGCACTAGTGGGAATGCTGATAGCCTTAGAGTTAGATAACTTTGATAATTATATTCTTAAATGTAGCAATCTTGAGTCTACATATCAAGCCAAAATATCACTCAAGAAAAAAGATACAAATTCTAAAAGAAAGAAGTTTGATAGTGAAGATGAAGATGGTTTTGATGATAATGTTGAATTCATTGAAGCATTCCTTATAGGAAAATTTTCCAAAGGCAAAGGAAAGTAGAAAGGTAAACTTTATTTGATTTTCTTTTCCTATGAAGAAGTTGGTCACATTATTGCAAGGTGTCCAAAAAAAGAAGGCAAACAAGAAAAGAAGCATGACAAGTACAAAGGAAAAAGGATTTCAAAAGCTACAAAGAATATAAGGATAAAGGTAAGAAATCTTCTTACATGGCTAAAGGTTCTAATGGTTGTGATGAAGAGAAAATGGTTTACATTGTTGTTAAGGATGAATTAGATGATGAGAATGATAAGATGGCCCTCATCTCTCATGTTAGTAAGAATGATACATGGATCATTGATAGTGTTTTTTTTCACCACATGACAAGTGATAAATCTAAATTTTAGCACTTGGAACACTATTATGGTGGGAGTGTTAGATTTTGAAATGATGAACCTTGTTATGTGAAGGGAAAAGGTTGTATTGCACTAACCAATGATTTTTGATGTGACAATGCTTATTTGGTTAAAGGACAGAAACATAATCTACTCAATGTGGAAGAATTGAAAACTTTTGGATTCAAGTTGTAATTCATGAATAGGAAAGCCAAACTATTGGATGGAAAAGGAAATCTACCTACGACTGGAAATAAAACAAGAGGTAATCTATTCTACCTAGATCTAACTGAGAATTCATGTTTCATAGCTCAAGTAGAAGAAATTTGGTTATGGCATAAAAGGTTGTGTCATGTGAATTTTGATACTTGGTCAGCATAAGCAATAATAAAAGGGTTAGAGACAATCCAAGCCTAAAAGAACTAATATGGGCATGTGCAAAAATTGTCCCATTGGAAAGATGGGAAAGACAAGTTTTAGAAAAAGAATTATCATTCTAAAGAAGTCTTGGAGCTAGTTCGTATAGACCTCTGTAGACCTATTGGCACACATAGATACTCTAGAGATAAGTACTTTATTTTGTTTGTTGATGATTATTTTAAGATGATGATAGTTATGTATGTAAAGGATAAATTAGTATATTTTCAAAAGCTTAAATGGTATTTGGCTAGAATTGAGAAAAAAACATGAAATATACTAAAATTTTTAAGGTTGAATAGAGGAGGTAAACTCATCTCAAATGAACTCAATGAATTTTGCAATAAGAGGAACCAAAAGATAGGTATCTACACCTGGTACACTACAACATAATGACATAGCTAAGAGAAGGAATAGATAAATTATGGATTATACAAGGACACTAATGATAGAGAAACAAGTTTCTAGCAAATACTAGAAAGAAAAAATCAACACAATAGTTCATACCTTGAAAGAAGTTCAGCTAAAGAAGGACTTAGATTAGAAACCTTAGAAATTATTGTATTGTTGTAAACCTAATGATTTTTTATTTCAAAAAATTTGGAAGCAAATGTTATATCTTGAAGGTGTCAAGAAAAGAAAAATTTGATGTGAAAAGTGATGAAGGCATATTCTTGAGATTCTCCAATAAGAGAAAAGCATGCAAATATTTGAATCTATCTACTCTCAAAGTTATAGAAAGTGAACATGTAAAGATTGATGAATTTGCAAAAGAGTGTGAAGAAAAAAGTAGAAAAGAACTTGAAAACTACATTAATTTTGTTTACTATGAACCTAATACTTTACTCAAAGTTCAAAAAAATCAACAATCTTCACCACCTGAGTCCCCAAAATCCTTGTTTAACTCAAGTTGTAGCTAGTTCAACTCAAGTCATAGTCTGGACGACCTAAGTTGTAGTTAGAAGGACATGAGTCAAAGATAGTGGGACCCAAACATGATTTAGAAGAACATAGTGAACCAAGTAAATTTAGAAAGAGGGAGCCTAAAATTTCTAGATATGTCAAAAGGCATGATGCACCCTATAAAATCATTGGAGATCAGTCAAAAGGCACAATGACAAGGAACAAATTAACATGTACATGTTTTCATACTAAGCTTGAACCTAGAACTACTAAAGATGTATTAGAAAATGAAAGTTGGATTGAGGCAATGAATGAAGAAAATGATTAGGTTCAAAGAAACTAAACTTGGAGTCTTATTCCTAGACATATTGACAAGAATATAAATAGCACAAAATGTATATTCAGAAATAAGTTAAATTAGAATGTAGAAGTTTCAAGAAACAAGACAAGGTTAGTTTCCAACAGTTATGCTCAAGAAGAAGGTATTGATTAAGGAGGGACTTTTGCTCCTATTTCTAGACTAGAGGTTGTTAAAACACTACTTGCATATGTAACACTCAAAGGATTCAAAGTATTTCATATGGATGTGAAAACAATAGTCTTGAATGGAATCCTAGAAGAGGAAGTCTACATTGAGAAACCAGAAGGGTTCATTGATCTAAGAAAAAGGGACATGGTTTGTATATTACACAAAGCCTTGTATGGCCTCAAACAAGCCCCCAAATCCTACTATGAAACATTACATAATTATCTCATAAAGATTGGTTTTCAAAGGACTAATTATAATATTATCCTATACATCAAAGAAGGACCATATAAGAATATAGTATTGGAAGAAATCTTTGTGGATGATACCTTATTTACTAGAAATGATGACTTGTGCAAATCCTTTTCTATGGAAATGAGAAAATAATTTGAATTATTAATTTTTAGAGAGAATAAATTCTTTGTTGGCTTACAAATTCAATAGATGGAGGATGGTATCTACATGACTCAATCAAATACATAAAGGAGATATTGAAGAAATTCAAAATGGAGGATTTTAGACCAGTTGGAACACTTATGCCTACTGGATATAAGCTTTCCAAAAATGATGATTCCATGGAGGAACACCAGACTATATATAGATCAATGATTTGAAAACTAGAATATGTAGTGCACACAAGACCTAACCTATTACATTAGCAATTGGTATGGTGCCTAAATTATCTGCTAATCCTAAAGAAAATCATATGATGGAAATTAAAAGAATCATGAGGTATATGAAAGGTACTAAAGATTATAGTTTGTTGTATAAGAAAGGAGGAAACATTGAATTGAAAGCATCCACTGATGTTGATTGGGAAGGAAGTGTTGATGACAAGAAGAGCACTAGTGGGGAAGCATTATTTCATGGAAATAGGCTAGTATCTTGGACAAGCAAGAAGTAGAATTGTATCTCTCAGTCTACATTAGAAGTAGAATATATTGTTCCATTATTGTGTGGTTAAAACAACTATTGTTAGGTATGAAGGAGGATATCAAGGACCCAGGTGTTATCTTCTATGATAACACTAGTACAATCAACAAATCCAAGAATCTAGTGATGTATACCAAGACCAAGAACACTACAATAAAATATCATTTCTTAATAGAATTGGCACAAGAAAAAGAGGTGATATTTGAATATGAAAATATAAAAGAAAAAATTGTAGACATATTCACCAAGACATTACCTAAGGATGCATTTTTTGTATATAAGAGGTAAGCTAGGGTTCATTCTCCTATCTAAAGCTCACTAGTCATATTTTAGTGATGCATCAATCAAGCACTTTGAAGATAAAACAAGTTGATGGAGTATTGACAAAGTAGATTGAATATGAATTGTACATTAGGTACATGGAAAATAAATTAATTATGTTTATTTTCATGAGATGTCAAAGAGGAAGAGTTTTTCATATAAGAGAAATTTTTTATCAATACATATGTAAGAATTTGCCTAAGGGAAAAATTCAACCAGGAACTAAGAATTGAAACACAAGAAAAACTATAGACCAAGAGAGAGAGTATGATCAAAATGATGATATATTCAATATGCCATGTTTAAGTACACTAGGAGTGCTTGCATATAAAGGCCCTTGAGATACATCTAGAATGCATCATAATTAGCTACATAATATGTCAATAGCCAGTCACATGTCCATTGGATATGGGTTATCCTCCATTAAGCATAGAAATAAGTGTGGTGATAAAAGGATAAGCCTACAAAGGTGTGACATGAAAAATAATGTTATAGACACCATGTGCTAAAATAGAATTGCATACTCCTATGTTGTCAACATGACAACTCAGAAAGGTGTGCAAAATCCTAAGTGTCTCACAAAATAAAACAATAAAATAATGCATTAGCATAAGTAAACTTAAGTAACTATAAATAATGAATAATTATTTACACCAACACCCCCCCTTAAGTGCAACTTAAGGGAATGCCCTTAAGCTTATGAAACTAGGATGAAGTGCATAATGGGTCCTGGCTACTAGGCCATGTTAGGTACCCATGTAAATAATGAAAATGCAATCCCTTGTAAAGTAAAGAAAGAGGGAAAACCTCATGGGAAGAACCCTCCTCAAAAAAAAGAGATAAATAGGGATGCATGGATGGATGGAGTAATCAAGACCCCCCCATTATGAGATACATTTATTATATACATAAGAGAATGATGAGAGGAGGAAGAGGGATAGAAGAAGCTCCCTCGATAAGAAAGAATGTCGACAAGTGAAAGCCGCTTTGATAAAGAAGATAGTTCAAGAATGCAGAATGGTGTTCCTCCCCTTAGGAAAAACCAAAGACAAAGGTACAATCCTAAAGATGTATGGTGGCCCTAAAACTTGCTCAAGTATCTGTGTGTTAATTTTGATGCTCACCCCTTCTAACTTTTCTGGAAAGGACAAATGTAGATCTGGCAAGCATGTCTATTGAACCTATTCCACTGAACCATCTATATCCTCAAGTAACAAAGAGACCTCCACCAATTTCTATTCATAAGGATCCACAATCATGCCAACCTAAATATATTAATTATGTAGATAATGGATATGAGGGTTAGAGTGAGCCCTTGGAACAACTATAGAAGGATCATCATTATCAATGAGAAGATGTAAATCCTCAAGTCTGTCTCCCAAGTCAATTGAAGTTGGAGCTTGAAGACTTGTACCATGTTGTGTTGGACCTATCACTATGGAAATATAAGCATGTGGACTATGATGATGTGACCTCTCACTGCAACTATCAATAGAACCCCACATGTCTAAAATTGTTGAAGCACTATTGTTGGCATCACTATTAGTTTCCATATGTATGATGTGTGGAGAAGAGTAAAGGATAAGCTAGGTGAACTTTCCTCAAAATGAACATCATTCTCCACAAAGGTTTCATGTGTCTCTTGATCCATAAGTTTATAAGATTTAGCATTGTCTTCATAACCAATGAAAGTACAAGGCCTAGGTGTCAATGCTTTGCAACTCTTGGAAGATAGGTTTGCCCATGTTGGACAATCGAAGAATCTAAGGTGACTCACAACTGGTTTTTTGCCACACCATGCCTCAAAAGGAGTCTTCCTATCTAAGGAATTATGAGGAGACCTATTAAGCATGCGAGTAGAATTGCTAATGGCTTCAACTTCAAGTGTACAATTGAGAGACTTGGCTTTGATCATGCAACTTAGCATGGTCTTGAGAGTACTAATCCTCATAGCCACAACATCTGTCTTGTGTGGATTGCATGTTGGTGAGTTCTAAAGATCAATCCCCTCAATTCTACAAAGGTTCTTAAGTCTTTTTTCTACATATTTGTTCTCATTATCCACTCTTAGTACCTTGATGGCTTTTCTTGACTTGTGTTCAACATGAGTCTTAAAGTCTTGAAGCTTATGAACCAGTTCACTCTTGTGCTAAAGGAAGTAGACCCAAGTGAATCTCGGAAAGTCATCAACAAATGTGAGTATGTAGTGGCCTTGGCTAATTGAAGTCGCTACAAAGGGTGCAGCTAAAACCATGTGAACTCGCTAAAGAACAATTGCAGCTCTGGAAGACTTCTATTTATCATACTTCTCCTTGAGATTCATATCCACTGAACAAGTTGAACACTCTCCCTTAGAAAAGTTGATGTTTGGTAGACCTTTGACTATATGTTTTGAGCAAAGTTGTTGAAGAGAGTGTAGTAGAGTGAGTCAACAAGGCTTGAGAAGGAGACTTAGGCACAAAGTGGGAGAAGGAATAAAGCCTCTTGTCATCATTGACTTTTCCCACTGCAACTAATGAATCATCTCTTAGACTTTACACTATCACTAAATCTAGAAGAAACTCAACTTTATGACCATCTCCAAGGTGAGTGATTTGGTAAACTAATAGGAGATTAGAACTAAGGTTTGGAACATAGAGAACATCTTTGAATTCGCCATTTTCCATTTCCACATGTCCTTTCCCTTCAACATCCATTTTAGTATCATCTCCCATGAAGATGTGTGGTACCTTTGACTACTTCAATGAAGAAAAATCTTGCTTTGAAAAACCCATATGGTAAGAGGCACCTGAGTCAAGTATCCATTCCAAAAAAGAACTTGTGTTGGCCATAAGTGCTTCCCCTTTACCCTTTGAAGAGGTTGGAGTTGAATCCTTAGAAGTACCTGGCACTTGAATCTTGTTCTTCTTGAGTAGATTTTCTAACTCATTGATTCTTTTTGTCTTGCAATGAAGTTTACCATGATTTGGCTTTTTGTAGTATGCACAAAAAAGTTTATCCTTCTTGTCATTACTTCCCTTCTTGTTAGAAGAAGAATTGCCTTGTTGAGAGGAGGATTGTTTTGTCTCAGATTGTGATTTCTACTTCCATTGCTTCTTGTTATTGTTTCTTTTCCCTCCTTGACTTGATTTGTGCTCATCACTAGCCACCAAGGCTTTGGTCTTTGATGACTTGAGAAGTCCTAAATCCATGAAGCAAGATTGTTCAACTATCAACATCTCTACAAATGGATCAAATGAAGGCTTATGGTAAGTAGATCCCATGGTCAACCTATGAGTATTAAAACTTGAAACAAAGGAAGCATACTCTGAAGGTAGCCTCTTTAGGATGTGATGAATCAACCTGACATCCTTCATAGGATTTCAACAATCTTTAAGAAGTGCCCTATACTCATTGGCTTTGATGATGTAATCTTGAATTGTGTCAAAATTATTTGGATCCAAGAGAAGTAGATCATCCTCAATCTAAAATCCCTTTTCTTCATCCACCTTACCATACAATGACTCAAGTTTATCCCAAGCTTCTTTAGATTCTAAACAATTGGTAATATGAAAGAGAAGATCCCCTTGTACACAACTCTTGATAACTCCTAAAGCCTGTTGGTCTTGAATTTTCCAATCAATGAGTTCTTTAGCATTAGTAGGTTTAAGAATTTTACCATTAACATAAAGACAATATCCTTTTTTCCATTAATCTACTCCATGCAATATCTTTCCATGTAGAATAGTTACGTGAAGTTAGAGGACAACATTTAAAACCCATGATGTAGAAATGAAAAGAGCACAAAAGAGGGACACAAAAACATAGCACACACCCCCCCGCCCCCACACCCCCACCCACCCCCCCCCCCCCCCCACCCCTCACTTAATCAAAAGACCCCCCCAAAAAAAGATGCTTTTGGCACTTTATAAGTATTGCATGTACAATGCACCACTTGTCAAAATGAACAAATTGGACATTCTAATTTTTCTTTTACAACTACCTTATGAGGCTTAAATCTATCACTTGAGCACTGTAGCTTAGATTTACAACAATTCTAAAAAAGAATCAAAGCTTTACAATGCCAAAAAAGGCTTAATTCTAAAAGTGAGAAATTGGTCTACACAACCCTAGAATCTAACTTTAGATTTGGAAAGTAGACAAAAAAATAGACGCTTTCAAAAAAAAAAAAAAAAAACCTAAAAAAGTGAATAGATGTGTCTGTACAGAGCATTTGAAGTTGCCAAACATAGGATTATGCAAAGTGCAGTTGCCAAAAAATGCGATTTGTACAAAATTTGTGCACGAAAACTACAAAACAACACCACCATTAGAAAATTTATCAAATTCTACCCAATTTCAAAAAAAATTGCAAAGTTCAGATGTCCAAGTTATGGGCTCACAAAGTCAGGCTACCAATTCGAAAAGCAATCTAGAGAGGGGTCTGATAGGAAAATTGTGAGTCTAAATTTAATGGTCAAACAGTTGTCACAATATTTGTAAAAGCCCTAGTTTTGATAATCAGACGGCTGTCAATTTTAACCTGAGGAAAAGATGACATGGAAAACTTGGCTAAGGTGACACTGACTAGATAAGACATGACAAATGGTTGAAAGCCACATGGGCTCTCTTTGTTGTCTTATGTGGCCAATTAAGCAAAAATCATGTGTTACTATTTTTATTACCGCTAGGCAAGAAAGTCCAAAATCAGTGCCAATTTTTGGAAACTACATGCCAATTTTGGAAATTCTGATCATCGAAAAACTTACACTCATGCCTTCGATGTGAATGCAATATTTTTGCATGTAGGAGGGGCCATTTTACATAGCTGAGGTAGACAATTTTAATTCTATGATAGGAAACTAAAAAATAACTACTGGAGCTAGGAATCCATTGCACTAGTGTTTTTGACCATGCCAAAAATAGCAAACATGCACTGGAAACTTGACAAGGTAGGCCAAAAAATAGTTGGAATGAGTATCAAGAGATTGAAAGTTTGCAGCATTGAAAATGTAATAAAGGTGCAAAATATTTGTTCTTCCATGCTAAGATTCCCTTTGCGTAGGCTGGATCTTTAATTTTTAATGGCTAGTGAATAGGAAAACATGGCCAAAATATTCAACAGAAAAATCACTATGCTATCAGATTTCTCCAATGCGCTAGTTAGAGTTTCAAATTCACAGTCGCCTAATCTTTATCCACATGGTTGAGACTAAAAAAATACCAATGCACACTTTTTGTGAAGTGATGTCAAAAAGTTGATAGCAGGCTAGTGGTTTTAGCACTACAGACACCAATTTTTTTATGTTTAATTCCACATGGGATACGTTATAAGCCTACGAACTATTTATATACAAAGGTCTATAAGTCTTAATACAAGGAAGCCCATGGGGCTCAAGTGAATGTCTGTCGGTGCATTGAGTTGTTATTAGAAATCTAAGGTCGTAGTTCGATTATGTTGCCCACTAATAAATAAATAAAATATACTTCGCAAGTTAGGAGCTCAAAGCCTGATTCTGCTAAAAAAAATTCTTTGTTGGGTGCCAAAGGAAATTTTTTTTTTCTAACAATAACAATGAAAAAATGCAGAGAAATAAAATAAAGTTACAGATCTAAAAAAATCAATTAAGTCTGCAAAAATTGACAATACTTGACCTACAAATTAAGGCCTTTGGGTTTTGATTTGCAAAAAAAAATTGCCTCATAGTCAACTTCAAGCCAAGGTTGCTTAGTTTATTGTTGATATTCACTAGTTTAACATTCTAGATGCAATGGCAAGGTCAAATCTGGCTCTAGACACTCCCAATTTCTCTAGTACTCTAGATTTGGGCTGAGGTGCTGAAGCAATAGTGGTCTCAAATGGCTATGTGATAAGAAAATCTCCAAGCTCTGATACCATGTAAGAATTTTCCTAAGGGAAAAATTCACCCATGAACTAAGAACTCAAACATAAGCACAATTGTAGACCAAGAGAGAAAGTATGATCAGAATGGTGATATATTCAATATGCCATATTTAGGTACACCAGGAGTGCTTGTATATAAAGGCCTCTAAGATACATCTAGAATGCCTCATAATCAACTACATGATATTTTAACAACTAGGCACATGTCCACCAAATATGGGTTAGCCTCCATTAAGCACAAAAGTAAGTGGGGTGATGAGAGAATAAGCCTACAAAGATATGACATTCAAAACAATGTTGTAGACACCATGTGCAAAAATTAAGTTGTGTACTCCTGTGTTGTCAACATGACAACTCAAAAAGTTGTGCAAACTCCTAATTGTATCACAAAATAAACTAATAAAATAATATAATAGTATAAAATAATAAAATAATGCATTAACGTAAGTAAACTTAAGTAAGCATAAATAGTGAATACTTATTTACACCAACAAAAGACAAAGAGTTTGTCATATCAGAAAATAGAAATTTTGAGTCAAATGTCAAAGTGGAGAGTTTGTTGTTAGAGGGAGAAATTATAGTCAAAGAAATTAGAGAGATTGATGTTAGAGGGAGTTCACATTGATAAAAGGAGTTGTCATTGTTTTGAATCATTTATGAAACTAAGGATGTTATCCTTTTATTTTATTTCTAAAATTTATTTATATCATGGCATGTATTGCCATCAATGCCAAGGAGTGATATTTTTTAATATAATCATTCAATTGTATGTTTACTTTGATGTTACACAAATGTCAAGTCTTTTACCAAGCAATCAGTGTCAACTGAACTCACTCAAGCATTGAAGGATGTTTCTTGTGTATGTCAAGTGTTCCATCAAAGACAACACAAAATAAGTGTTAATTTTGTTAACTTGATCACTAAAGGAAGTTGGCATGGAACCAGTGTTAACCAAGATCACTAGGTTACCAAAGGAAGTCTAAAAGAAATTAATTTCTGAGTTAGTGTTGATTGAGTTAGGTTGGATAATGAATGATTTTCCTATATTAGCATCTTTAATCTAATATTTTTGTTGGTTAGTTCTAGCTAACTCATGAGATGAATTTCATTTTTTTGAAAGTGTATTCAAGCCAACTTGACAAGGTAAAAAATATAAATATAAGGTCAAGTTGAGAGTATATTGTGAATAAATATGGGATTTAGAAGATAAATCAAGGAAGCAAGAAGGATATCAGAGTATCTAAGTTTATGGAGCAACAAAGAAAATTTTGATCAAGGAAGATCAAGCATCCAAGAAAGAACATTGATCTAAAATTAGCGAAGATAGTTACATTAACAATCAGGTCAAGCCATTGTTTCTCTCTAATAATTTTAGTAGTGAATCAAATCTTCTAATAGAGTTAACCTAACAACTATTTTCCAAATCCTCTAACAAGGTGGAATTTCTAGATTGAAGTTTCTAATGACCTCTAACAAGGCCAATCCTAATTGTGTGAACTAAATCCTTTAACAGGATCACACCTAATAGTGTGTTTTGTAACCTTTAACATTATTGGATCCTAATAGGGCTCACTTCAGTAGAGTGAAAAATAGTAACTAGTTGCAATTGGTGGTTTTCCCAAATTGGGTTTCCATGTCAAATCTTGGTGTCTCTTGTGTTCATGTTATTTTCTTCATGATTCTGCAACTAAGTTAAGTAAGGTTAAACACACTAAACATCTTAAGAAGCTATAATTTAGTATTTAACAAGTGACAATAATTCTTAGCGTAAACTAAGCATTCTTTGGGGGGGGGAGGGTGTGAATTAGTTATTCAAGGTCCAAATTCCATAATAATACTTTTTCAAAAATTATACTGAATCCATAAACTTTTCATCCATCCAAGCTTAAATCAATCATCTTAGCAAATTACAGTAAATCAATATGCAGGGATAAAATATGCAAGATCAACACATGGCACAATGATTTACGTGGAAACCTAATTTGGGAAAAACCTCCAGTAACATGCTACTTGATTTTCACTCTTCTAAAGTGATGCCCTATTAAAGGCTTACAACACACTATTAAATGTGACCTTGTTAGAGGATTTCACCATACTGTTAGGAATAGGCCTGATCAAAGGACTTTAGAACATTCACTTGGAATGTCACCCTATTAAAGGATTTATAACATGGCTATTAAACCAACCTAAGTCCATAGGATTTAAACTAACTATTACAATCGCTAGAAAGTAATAATAATAGCTTTTTGATCTGATACAGCTTACAACATATCTTACAAATTTTAGATCACACTTCAGCTCAATCCTTTGCTTGGCTTTAATCACTTCATCTCTGATAGCTTGTCATCTCAAGCTTCATCTCCTTGAGTCTTCTTACTCATCATACCAATTCAATCATATCTGTGGTCATCTATTGAAGCAGAGTAACTGTGCTTTTTTTACTCCTTAGCACCTCCTTCAGCACTTTATTCTTTCATTCTTGACCTCTCTTCTCTCTTAGCTTTGTGATCTGGTTATTCCTTAAATAGAAATCTAGATTGCCTTTGCTACTCAATTCTCCCTCTCCAACATTAGGGTTTCATATGGATTAGGTAGGATTCAATGTATCTACCCCATATCTTGCTCTTTTCTAGAAACTTTGTCTAGAGTCTAGTTGTATTCTCCAAAAAAAAAAAAATGTTCTACATGGTGTTCTGTGCCACCGGCCCATCACTCTTATCTTCTATTTAATTCACATAATTCAAGATAACAACCTTGTCGGATCAGATCTGATGAATCTTCAATTTTTGAAATAATGCAGCAACTCAGCACTATTGGTTTACTGATGCTTGACATCTTTGTGTTACTTGGCACTTGTATTTGCTCGACACTTGCTTCTGCTTGGCACTTGTATCTGCTTGGCACTTGTTTCTTCTTGGCACTTGTTTTTTCTTGGCACTTGTATTTTCTCGGCACTTGAAGTTCACTCGGCACTTATTTCTTCTTAGCATCTAAAGTTCACTCAGCACTTACTTAAGTTGAATTTTCTTGGCTTCAACTAGGAATCTGTTCGGCACTTACTAGCTTGCTCAATTTTCTCTCTCTAATGAACTTAGTTAGGCTTTACAAATGACTTACCTAAGACCTTACATCTTTGATATGTTTCAGTGTGCCCATCTTTTTTGTCTTAGAGTATGTCATCAATACACTTTTTCATCAATGGCTTAGCTAATCCTTGTACTTCATTACACCATCATAACTTCAACCTTTCTCTAGGTGTTCTGGTTACATCTTATTGATTGCCTCCTCCTTTTCAATCAAGCATTTGATAGTGTTTGGATCACTAAAGCAATTGTCATTCTTGCAAGTAGCAAGTTTGACATTAATGACAAAACAATGATTGAGAACATTCTTTACTAGTTCCATTACTTTCATTACTTTTTATATATGATCATTTTCAAAAATCTCCCTCATGATCTTTTCAATCATTTCCAAGAGCTTAAACTAAGTTACAACAATATTTTAGTTTTAGGAGAGTTTTCTTTTGTGTTGCATTGACATCTTAAAAAATATTGGATTTGTTTATGTGGTAGTTGATTCACCTCTCCCCTCTCAGTTACTCTTCTTATGTTTCTAGCATATGCCTTCATCACTTTTTGTATCAAATTTTCCATTTGTATTGTTTCTTGATTCATCTATCATTGTAGAATGTGTTGAATTCTCTAGATATGAATCCAAATCATCTATCAGATCTCATACACATCAAGATTTTACCTATTTCTTTCTAATCTCTAGCTAAATACTACTTAAATATTTGAAATGCATCATATTTTTCTTTAAGAAACATCACAATCTTCATTCTAGAGTAGTCGTCAACAAATAGAATAGAGAGTAAGGATACTCAAGAATATGTAAGATGTAAACTAGGGGTTATTCCCCTAACTAAGGCTACATAATCTAAGATGGAGGTCTACATTAAATTTATTGATTATAATATCTTACAAGTTAGTGCAAAATGTTTCACTTTAGGACCTACCTAAAGTAGTGAAGGGAGAAGCACAAGATATTGAATCATTCGTAAGTAAGATTTTTAAAAGAACCTATTTTACAAAACTAACCAAGAGATATCTACATGTCAAAGATACGCGTGAGAACATCATTAAATATGTTGAAGTATCTTGATGATACTTGAGTATGGAAGTGTCTTTTGTGCAATTATTTTCAAAGAGGAAGAGAATATATAGTTAGTATGGAAACATGAGAAAAGAGGGAGATGTGATACATCCACCATTGATCAATAGTAAAACAAAAAAAGAGGGGGAGAATTGTAATAGAATTAACATGAGTAAGAGAGAGAGAGAGATTATCTAATAAGCAAGAGGGAGAGAATATAGAAAATCTAACATGTTAGAGAGTGAAGTGATTCCATCAAGAGATAGTGCAGATGTTCAAAGGTTGTATATCAAAAAGGGAGATGCTTGATTTCATATTCGATGTGACAAACGGTGCTAATATAACTATAGGTGTTGAGCTTCATGAATGAGAATAAGAATAAAACTAAGGATATTAATGAAGATTTGATACTAAACACAAAGAGATTTGATCAAAGTAAGTCAAGATTTTTTGGATTGCATGGTAACTAGAGGTGTTTCTATCAATGCCAAAGAGGGAGATTTTTAGAAACTACAATTGGAATAATTGTTATGTTGTAATTGATGACAAACCTTATTTGTGAGACACTTCCTACATGAGAAGAGTGTCATACCAAGATGATTGATGATGAGGATTTGAGAAGAAGACATAACAAGAGGACCTAGTGGAAAGGTTGAGTTATGTAGAATTACAATGGCCACTTGTTTAGGTGGACTTTGACAAGATAATGTGTTTCTTAATCATAACAATAAGTGGAGTAGCTAACTATACTAAATCCTAAAAGAGATGATCACTGAAGTAACAAATAGATAGGATTAACCAAGGACCAAAGTAGATGACTAAGGAACTTATATTTGAAGATGAGTTGTGCTAGTGTCAACTAATAGAATAGTAGAAGCTAAGAAAATTCAGTATCAACTAAGCACTAGTAAAGATAGAGTAATAGAAAAGCTAGAGCAAGTGTTAGTAGAATGAATTAAGTAAAGATAGTGCAAGTCAAGTGAGGATAGATTGTATTGACCAAGTAAACTAGTAATGACTGAGGCAAAGGAACATAATTTTGGCTGAGAATCAACATTTAATAGTTTATGAAGGAATTGATATTCTTGGCTAACATAATTCATTCTCAGAATATGTAAAGCATGTTGAAAAAAAAAATTGATGAGCTGGAATATTTAGTGCAAGAGAAACCATGTTTGAGTATTTATGTGCATGGATTCAAAGATTATTTTGGATAAATTTCTATAAGGTGAAGAAGAAAACAAACAAGGAAGGATTTGATGAATTTGACCAAACCCTAAGATGAATGGCGGTGATTAAGAGGAAACAGATAAAGCTTCCTATTTAACTAGGCATATGGATTAGCTAATAGAGGTTAGAAAAAATAAAAAGGTTAGAGTAGTTTTGGATTCTATTGGTTAGAAAATTAGAGAAGAAGGCTAAATAGTGAAGTGTTGAGGTGAGTTGTGACTACTTGAAGGGTTGCTAATAGAATCAATGATGGAGATGATAATGCAAGCCAACCAATGAATACTTTTTGAAAGAAAATTTGTGATCTATATTTGCAATGTGATTTGTATTTATTTAGATGAACCTACTATTACTTTTTGTAATGCCCTGCCAAGGGATCCAAATAATTAACCTAGAATTTCACTAAGTTTGGTAGCATTTTCTTTTTTCTTTTTTTCCATGAAAGTAAATACCATGTAAAACTTATGCACAATAATGGAAGCAATAGTAAAGTCCATCTGAAAGTAAACATAACATACATAATAGATTACATTCTTAAGAATCCCTTAATGTTGGATTACATCTAGAAACATCTATCATACATGAATCCATCTAGTACAACATCCACATGAAATAATAATGATAAGTCCAATTTTTATACATTACATTTCAAATACTCAATCATCCACTATACATGTCCTAGGGTATGACAAGCTTGAAAGAATATACATACATAGAATAAGGTACATCATCCTATTCTAATCCATGATACATCAAAGTAAAGATAATCACGTAATATACATGATACATCATCATAGAAGATATATAAATCGATCATAAAGATCAAACATAATAAACTAAGTGCACGGTTCCTCCCAACCGTTAATAGTATCATTATACCATCATGGATCCTAGCCATCCCTCCGTGCATAACAATTCCAAATCACCGAAGAGATCATCAGGACTAACATAATAGGAATGTTACTCCTAATATATACAACATCATATGTAGAAAGTAATCTAACATGAAAATATAAGCATAAGATAACATCATCTAACATATGCTAAACATCAATGAAAAGGATACATATCCACCATCATAAAGGATGCAACAGCCACAATGTCTCAATGAATCTCAAAATGATAAGAGTGCAAAATACACTACCACTCGACCGCGCGGTCCCTAAGTGGTCCACTCCCACCGTGCTGAGGAGATAACCTCAAGTTTCAAACAGGCTATCCATAACACATACACAAATCTCCATAAGTCTAGGAATCCTAAAAGTATACTAACTCAAAGCTTCCAAACACAAAATTTGACATCTAATCCCAGAGGCACACAATGAAATGTAGAAACCTACTATGCAAGTGGGTAAGTGTCATTGCAATTATCACATACAAGTTACCCTGGCAGTTAGCTAAACTCCACAGGTTCATACTAATTTCATGCAGCCACTAGGATCCTCTCTTACTAACGAGGCATACTATGGAATGCAAGGTCGCAACCATGCATCTACTCCCATCCTAGCTTGTACAAGCACTCAAGGCATGGGTGAGAACAAAAATCTTATCTTTTTAGGTTCATGCAGTTAGTATTAGGTGTGAATGTTATCACTTATTAATCCAATTTACAATGAGTTACCCTGGCAGCCTCTTAGGGCCGCAACCCCCATTGCAAGCCACTTTCTGTCACTACATGCAGATATCCTACCCTAATGCTCATGGAATCATAAATCTCAAAATCACAAAAGATAATCCATAACAAAATCGTCAAATATGTATAAAAGCATAAAATCTCCATGAGAAAACATCCATAGAAAATCATGAACACAACAGCTCTCTATTGGCAACTGAAGTATCACTGATAATCAAAGTATCCAATGGTTCTCAATAACCAAAATATATCTCAATCAAACTTATTGAAGACTCAAAAAATGGTTGAGTCAAATATGTCACATCATGAAATCATCAAGAATAAATCTACATCATAGTCCCATCATGGGGACTAGAAAATAACCAAGGTTAACTGATTGATGAACAAAAATAATAGTTAAGTCAAGTGTCTCATACATAAGAATCTCAACTATAACAATCAGTAATTACAAACAATACATAGAGAATTCCATCACATAACCATGGTTAGGTTTATAAAGATCGAGATTAAACATCATCATGACATCACAATCACATAACTCCCAAGCCTCTGGTAGATGTCCTACAGATAACTAGTCAACAGTAGTCAACCCAAAACCCAAAACAATAACATAACGAATACACAATGTAAACACATGTTTTGGTTTTACAATTTGAATTTAAATGCAAAAGTCTCGGTTTACATTTCCAAGTTTAGAAAAAGAATTTGAAGGAACATTTATACATTTAGAATGAATACAAATCCATTCTTTAATTATAATTTTAATCCAAATGTTCCCCACCAAATCGATTTTTAATATACTTAATAGAACAATTAATTTTAATCATGAGCCTTTGATATAAATCAATTATCAATTTACAATTATAAAACATATAATCATATTTACATATTATATACATACATATATATATATATATATATATATATATATATATATATATATATATATATATATATATATATATATATATATATATATAAGTACATATATGAATATATAAATTATTTTATCATTTAACAAAATTGAATTAATCAAATTTGATTAATGCCAAAATCAAATATGGCAAAAATTTTTAAAAGCAACACACATTATACAATATTACTGCCGGTACGCAGGACCCTACGGTTGCAGGGCCTGCGACATCAGTGATACTACGTACCACTGTCATTGCAGTACCTATGATGGGGTACACTACGACCGCAGTGGGGGGTGCGGATCTCGTCCCCCCCCCTCGACTCAATGTTTATAAAATGTTTATATTATTTTTAAAATTGCTAACACGATTTCCATTTGCGATTTGGTTTAAAACGTTTTCACCCACAGGTATGTTATCCGTTTTTTAACAAATATATATTATATATACATATATATGTATATATATATATAAAGGTATATATATGTATGTGTGTATATATATATATATGTATCTATATATATATATGTATGTATCTATATATATATATACATATATATATATGTATATACATACATATACATATATATATATATATACATATATATACATATATATATACATATATATATACATATACATATATATACATATATATACATATATATGTATATATATGTATATATATATATATGTATGTATATATATATATGTATGTATATATATGTCTATATGTATGTATATGTATATATGTATATATATATGTATATATATATGTATATATATCTATGTATATATATATATATATATATATATATATAAGCAAATTGACAATATAACAATACAACTTCAATTTTTCAGAATTTCCCCATAAACCTTTCATCTCCCAAAATTTCCAATAATTAATCTAATGGGTTTGACTATGAATCTCAACCCTAGCCCTATGTTCTTTTTAGATCCATGCATATAAAAATTCTCAAATAAATTAATCTACCCATATTGAGAATGCACAATAAATTATGAAATTCTTCAGAAGAGATATGGAAGACAGGAAGAAGATAGGGAATGCACGATGCGGAAATAGCATAAGTAAAATCACAAGAATCTACTCAGATTCTGATGCTCATTCACTCTTCCTCAAAAACCCGCAGAGCAAGCTCCTCCCTTCTTCAGAGTTCTCGAGTCCTCCAATGCTCCAATTTGCACTCCAACCACTATATCTAAGCCTCTATGAATGCTTGAATATAAAGAGCTTTCAGGAAACATCTAGAATGCTTCTAGAAACAGTTGGAAGGTGTCACCAACTAAGCATGGGTCTTTTGCAAGCTTCAAGATGAGCCATAGGATTGTAGACACCATGTGCTTTATTGATGCACTAACCCTCGTGTTGTTGACAATTGAGAAATAGAAAAGTGCATTAACTCCTATGCAAGCTTATAATTCCAATTCACTTTTTATATAATTTCTATTTAAATATTTATAACTTCCATTTTAATCTTTATAACTTTCATTTTAATTTTTATAACTTTTACTATTATTATTTATTTATTACTTATTATTATTATTTTATTATTATTATTAATTTTAATTTCTAATTTTCTTTTATTTAATTCTTTTTCCTCCATTAATTCTCATTTAATTAATTATAATCAAAATATCAAATATTATGATATTTTATATTAATTTTTCTCAAATAATTAATTTATTAATTAAATCTATTTATTAAGACTTAATTAATAGAAAATTCACCATAGATCTCCAAAATAAAATATGAAAACCCATCATAGAGAAAATTACTCAAAATCAGTCTAAAGGGTTAAAAATCATGAATGATGTCATCGGACACATTCGGTGGGTAAAATATCTAGATACTTGTCCTACCTCACTAGGAACATTGGCTTAAAGGTTTGGGATTTGGACTTGAGAATTTATATCCCTTCTCTTATCATTGAGATAGTATAATAGGGTACGCTCATCCTGACAATTTAAGAAAGTTGATACCTGGTACCTGCAACCTGTAGAAAAACCATGCATGTACATACAATATATAATGCTAAGCTAAATAGACAATGGCAGGAAGTGGTGCATCGTGTAGATCCCAACTAAGAAAGTGACTACGACTCCGTTCCTTAACCACATCAGAAATGCCATATAATAAGAAAGAACGCACACCATACACATGCAAGTATGGGGTAAGTATCCATAATAAAACACATGAGATAATAACCATCAACTAATCATCAACCATAGCTGAAAACAATATAATGATCATCATGTATGCATGAAATATAAATTCTAAATGATCTCATCAGATAGCCACTGAATCCATAACATAATGTCTAATAGTGTCAAAACAATACCACTAATTCATCAACATAAAACTAGTCCATCATAGTCTGATAATAACAACAACAATGTCCAGAAAAGATGTGAATGAGGGTAGGCACTACATCCACCCCCCCTTGGGTTAGGCTTACTCCTGGAAGCCTACAAATAAGTAGGGATATAACTCTCTCAAACTGGCTGCATCCTCCCATGTAGCTGAAGAATCATTAGTAGGGTCCCATTGGACCCTTACCTACTCGATGGTTCGACCCCTGAGGGTCAACTCTCACTGCTCCAGAATACGAACCGGCTCCAAAGCTAGCTGCCCATCCTCTACCTACAATGCATTACAATTAAAAACATTTACAATATCAGGTATATACTGCTAAAGCACTGAAACATGGAAAACATCATGAATGCGAGCTAGGCTGGGTGGTAGAGTAAGGTGGTAAGCAACTGAGCCAATCCTCTCTAGAATCTTGAATGGTCCCACAAAATGAGGTGCTAGCCTAGAACCCTTTCCATAACGAATTGGACTCTTTCACGAATGCACTCTCAAGAAAACCTTATCACCCATAGCAAACTGCTTATCAGTCCTATGAGCATCGGCATACTTCTTTTGCCTATCCTGTGCCGTAGTCAAGTGCTCACAGATACGCACCACCTGTTGCTCCATATCATGAAGCATCTTAGGAGCCAACAGGATGCAATCCTCAAGACTATCCCAACTCAATGGTTTATGACAAGGATGTCCATATAATGCCTAAAATGGTGCCATGCCAATAGAACTATGATACCCATTATTGTAAGAAAAATCCACTAGGTAGAGATAATCCTCCCAATGTGTCTTCCAATCCATCACATACATCTATAACATATCCTCCAAAACTTGATTCACCCTCTCTGTCTAACCATCAGTCTCTGGATGATATGCCGAACTGAAGTTTAACTGTGCTCCAAGCTCATGCTGCAGCGATGTCCAGAATGCAGATGTGAATACAAAATCCCTGTCAGAAATGATATTTCTAGGAATACCATGTAACCTCACAATATCACGCATAAAGACATTAGCTAGAGAAGCTACTGTGTAGGAAGACCTAATCAATGAAAAATGTGCCACCTTAGTCAATCAATAAACAGTGACCATGATAGCATCATCATGCTGAATAGTCATAGGTAATCCTACAATGAAATCCATGGAGATGATATCCCACTTCCAAAAAGGAATGAGATTTGGTTGCAAAAGTCCAGCCGAGTGCTGATGTTCTGCCTTAACTCTCTGACACTCAAGGCACCTAGCCACAAAATTAGCAATATCTTGCTTCATCCCTGACCAAAAGAACAAATGTCTCAAATCAGCATGCATCTTCTTGACACCTGGATGTGCTGAGTAAGGTGTACAATGGGGTTCTGCTAGTATCAAGGTGCGAAGCTCATCTAAAAATGGCACATATATCCTCCCTAGATGTCTTAAAAGACCATCTGATTCTCGAACATAACCTACAAACTTTTCTTCCAAAGATTTCCCTAAATCTATCTCTCTACACAATTCCTGATACCAAGAATCTGTAGAAAGTGCCTGAAGAATCCGACTCCTCAAATCCACACTAAGGGTCATCGATGATACCACATGTCTCTTGCGACTTAAAGCATCTGCCACCACATTCTCCTTACCTTGAATGTACTTAACCTCAAAATCATACTCGAATATGTCTCCATCTAGTCAAAGCATGAACTACTGTTGCTAACTCAAGATCATGCGTAGGATAATTTAACTCATGATCCTTGAGCTTATGTGATTCATACGCAATCTCTCATCCATTCTGCATCAATGCTGCCCCAATCCCTTCAAGAAAAGCATTTGTACATACCATGAAATCACCTTCTAGATCAGGTAAAGCTAGAATCAGTACACTAGTCAAAAGCTCCTTGACCTTCTGAAAGGCTTCCTCACATTTCTTTATCCATACAAACTTCTTTCCTTTCCTTTGAAGAGAAGTGATGGGATGTGCTATCCTAGAGAAGTTCTGGACAAATCTGTGATAATAATCAGCTAAACCCATGAAACTAAAAATCTCTGACACATTAGTCGGTGTAGGCCAATCTATTATCACCTAAATCTTTGTAGGATCTACTGAAATACCATAACCTAAAATAACATTCCCTAAATACTGAATCTCAGATTTGAAGAATTCGCACTTAGCTGCATTGGCATAAAGCTGGTTGTCCCTCAAACACTGCAAAACCAACCGCAGGTGTTCGTCATGCTCCTTCTGAGTCTTAGAATATATCAATATGTCATCAATAAACATGAGTACAAACCTATCCAAATAAGATCGGAACACACCATTCATCAAACTCATGAACACCGATGGAGCATTAGTCAACCCAAAAGGTACCACTGTGAACTTGTAATGCCCATAGCGAGTTTGAAAAGTGGTCTTTTGAATATTTTCTTCCTTAATGTGAAGCAGGTGGTATCCTGACTTAAGATCAATCTTGGAGAATACTGTAGCTCCCTTGATCTGATCGAATAAGTCATCAATCCTAGGTAAAGGATACCTATTCTTAATAGTCACCTTATTCAACTGTCTGTAGTTAATACAAAGGTACAAAGAATCATCTTTCTTCTTCACATAAAGCACCAGAGCTCCCCATGGTGATACACTAGGTCAAATGCTCGCTTTGGCTAGAAGTTCCTCTAGCTGAAGACGTAGCTCACCCAATTCCTGTGTAGTCATGCAATAAGGAGATTTAGAGATAGGCTCCGCTCCAAGAATTAGATCAATACTAAATTCAATGTCCCTCTTTGGAGGCATGCCTGGAATCACACTTGGAAAAACATCTGTGTACTCTTGCAAAATCGGGTGATCCAAAGTCTTCCTCATGGAATCTTCCTCATCAAGATTATTTACCATAATAGAAAATATTTGACATCCCTTATGAAAACTTTGCTTCAATTGCATAGTAGAAATCATCCTCAGAGATATAGGCCTCGGTATCCCAACTATCTGTACATTATTCTCTTTGTCGTCCTGGCACAAAATAATCTTCTTCCTACAATCTATACTGGCTCTATGAGATCCAAGCCAGTCCATGCCTAGAAGCACATCATAAGAATCAAGGGGTATGACTCAAAGATCCACTGCCATATCAAAGCTTCCTAAGTTAAGCCCACTCTTATGAACTATAGAATCTATGGAGACCTTAATGCCTTAGGCTAGTTCCACTTGCCAACAATGATCTTGCTTCACCGCATCTAGCTTACACTTAGAAACTATAGATGGTGAAATAAATGAATCTGTAGCTCCTGAATCAAATAATACTAAAATAGATATACCTCTAATAGCACCTATGGTCTCAACCACTGTTCCTTGATGATCTGCCTGATGCTGATCAACTGCAACAAAAACTCTATGAGCTCAACCTGCATCACCAACTGTAGGCTCTGAAATAGTAGGTCTATGTCCTAAAAATTGAGGTGCTCACTGAGGACACTGAGCTACATAATTTCCAATCTGACCACATGAAAAGCATTCTATATTTCTGCCAGAACATCTTCCCATAGGTGGTACATTTGATTGCTGACAACTGTTCCTACTCACGAAAGACTGGCTACTCTGAGCTGGCTGATTGGACTGATTCTATTTATTGCATTGAGAATTGTGGTTTTTTTTGGTGTTAGAACCTTTGCCACCACCTTGAGCTTGAGAATTTCAGCCCTTCTATTGTTGTGTCTACTGAGACTGCTACTGATACTATTTCCCCTTATAGAAAGAAAACTTCTTGTTACCACCTGAATTGTAGTTGTTTTTAGATCTTGATGCAATTAGCGCTCCTACAAAACCACCTTGACCAAGGTTGACACTTTTCTCAACAAGGATAGCTCGATGTACTGCATCTTTGAGGGTTTTTGTCTCAAATACCTTGACTCCCCCAATAGTATGGTTATTCAAACCCCTAATAAAATGTTGCGTCAATTGAGCTAAATTTTCACTGAAACATGAAAAAGACATGAGCTCATAAAACTTACGCTCATACTCGGTCACTAACAAAGTGTATTGTCTAAGATTATGAAATTCATCAGCCCTTTGCTGTTTCCATTCCTCTAGTAGGAATCATTCATGAAAACTCTCTAGGAATAACTCCCATGTAACACTGTTCATATTGATTCCCAACTTCTTCTCCTCTATCATCCACCAAGTGGCCCCAAAATTCTCTAGATTAGTGATTGCAAATCTTGCCTTAACATTGTTCTTGAACTCCTGCATGGCAAAAATCCCAATGAGAGAAATAAGCCACTACTTGGCCACATAACTAGAACCTTGCCCATTGAAAGGCTTAACCTTGGATCTTGAAAGATCCTTCATCTGAGTGGACACAATGGCCCTCTGACAATCCTTTCGAGGACTTCTACATCTAGGTCTATGCTCGTGTTCTGTCTGATGCACTTTGGGTTGTTCTTGAATAGGAGGTAAATGTTCTAAAATAGTCTACATCATCTACCTCAAACCAACATCTTCAGACTCGGCTTGGTCCTCTCTATAGCTCTCTTCCTGTTGCCTAGTAGAGTGCTCTTCCCTTCTCTATACATAAGTTGATCCCTCATGGGAAGAGTCATGGACACTGATAGCTCTGCCATGACCACGACCTCTACCATGACCTCTAACAGAAGACCTAGTCCCAGATACTATCCTACAATAGTACAAGGTACTGAGTTCAGTTCTATGTTTAGGTTCAAGCTCTGCTTCAGTTTACCTAGATCAAGTTTGGAAAAATACACTTAATAGTTCAGAGTTCTAGTTGTTCCATAATACCTAGAGCTCCCAATGTAGAAACTCGGGCTCTGATACCAAATGTAATGCCCTACCAAGGGATCCAAAGAATTAACCTAGAATTTCACTAAGTTTAGCATCATTTTTTTTCCATGAAAGTAAATACCACGTAAAACTTATGCACAATAACGGAAGCAATAGTAATGTCCATCTGAAAGTAAACATAACATACATAATAGATTACATTCTTAAGAATCCCTTAATGTTGGATTACATCTAGAAACATCTATCATACATGAATCCATCTAGTACAACATCCACATGAAATAATAATGATAAGTCCAATGTTTATACATTACATTTCAAATACTCAATCATCCATTGTACATGTCACAGGGTATGACAAGCCCAAAAGAATACACATACATAGAATAAGGTACATCATCCTATTCTAATCCATGATACATCAAAGTAAAGATAGTCATGTAATATACATGATACATCATCGTAGAAGATATATACATCCATCATAAAGATCAAACATAAAAAACTAAGTGCACGGTTCCTCCCAACCATTAATAGCATCATTAGACCATCATGGATCCTAGCCATCCCTCCATGCGTAACAATTCCAAATCATCAAAGAGATCATCGGTACTAATGTAATAGGAATGTTACTCCTAATATATACAATATCATATGTAGAAAGTAATCTAACATGCAAATATAAGCATAAGATAACACCATCTAACATATGCTAAACATCAATGAAAAGGATACATATCCACCATCATGAAGGATGCAACAGCCATGATGTCTCAATGAATCTCAAAATGATAAGAGTGGAAAATACAGTACCACTTGACCGCGTGGTCCCTGAGTGGTCCACTCCCACCATGCTAAGGAGATAACCTTAAGTCCCAATCAGGCTATCCATAACACATACACAAATCTCCATAAGTCTAGGAATCCTAAAAGTATACTAACTCAAAGGTTCCAAACACAAAATCTGACATCTAATCCTAGAGGCACACAATGACATGTAGGAACCTACTATGTAAGTGGGTAAGTTTCATTGCAATTATCACATACAAGTTACCTTGGTAGTTAGCTAAACTCCACGAGTCCATACTGATTTCATGCAGCCACTACTATCCTCTCATACTGACGAGGCATACAACGGAATGCAAGGTCACAACCATGAGTCTCACTACTCCCATCCTAGCCTGTACAAGCACTCAAGGCATGGGCGAGAACAAAACTCTTATCTTTTTAGGTTCATTCAGTTAGTATTAGGTGTGAATGTTATCACTTATTAATCCAACTTACAATGAGTTACCCTGGCAGACTCTTAGGGCCCTGGCCCCCATTGTAAGCCACTTCCCGTCACTACATGCAGATATCCTACCCTAATGCTCATGGAATCATAAATCTCAAAATCACAAAAGATAATACATAACAAAATCATCAAATATGCATAAAAGCATCAAATCTCCATGAGCAAACATCCATAGAAAATCATGAACACAACAGCTCTCTATTGGCAACTGAAGTATCATTGATAATGGACGTATCCAATGGTTCTCAATAACAAAAATATATCTCAATCAAAATGATCGAAGACTCCAAAAATGGTTGAGTCAAACATGTCACATCATGACATCATCAAGAATAAATCTACATCACAGTCCCATCATGGTGACTAGAAAATAACCAAGGTTAACTGATCGATGACCAAAAATAATGGTTAAGTCAAGTGTCTCATACATAAGAATCTCAACTATAACAATCAGTAATTACAAACAATACATAGAGCATTTCATCACATAACCATGGTTGGGTTTATAAAGATCAAGATTAAAACATCATCATGACATCACAATCACATAACTCCCAAGCCTCTGGTAGATGTCCTATAACTGGTCAACACTAGTCAACCCCAAACCCAAAACAATAACATAACGAATACACAATGTAAACACATGTTGTGGTTTTACAATTTGAATTTAAATGCAAAAGTCTTCGTTTACATTTCCAAGTTTAGAAAAAGAATTTGAAGGAACATTTATACATTTAGAATGAATACAAATCCATTTTTTAATTATAATTTTAATCGAAGCGTTCCCCACCAAATCAATTTTTAATATACTTAATAGAACAATTAATTTTAATCATGAGCCTTTGATATAAATCAATTATCAATTTACAATTATAAAACATATAATCGTATTTAAATATTATATACATACTTATATATATATTTATTAAAATATATACATATAAAAACATATATGAATATATAAATTATTTTATCATTTAACAAAATTGAATTTATCAAATTTGATTAATGCCAAAATCGAATATGGCAAAAGTTTTTAAAAACAACACACATTATACAATATGCCTGCTGGTACGCAGGACCCTGTAGTTGTAGGGCCTGCGACATCAGTGGTATCGCGTACCACTGCCATCGCAGTACCTGCAATGGGGTACACTACGACCGTAGTGGGGGGTGCTAGTCTCGTCCCCCCCGACTCAATGTTTATAAAATGTTTATATTATTTTTAAAATTGCTAACGCGATTTCCATTTGTGATTTGGTTTAAAACATGTATTAAAATGTTTTTGCCCATGGGTATGTTATCCATTTTTTAACAAATATATATATATATATATATATATATATATATATATATATATGTGTGTGTGTGTGTGTAAGTATAAGCAAATTGACAATATAACAATACAACTTCAATTTTTTAGAATTTCTCCATAAACTTTTGATCTCCCAAAATTTCCAATAATTAATCTAATGGGTTTGACTATGAATCTCAACCCTAGCCCCGTGTTCTTTTTAGATCCATGTATATAAAAAATCTCAAATAAATTAATCTACCCATATTGAGAATGCACAATAAATTATGAAATTCTTCAGAAGACATATGGAAGACACGAAGAGGACAAGGAATGCATGATGCAAAAATAGCATAAGTAAAATCACAAGAATCTACCTAGATTCTGATGCTAATTTTCTCTTCCTCAGAAACTTGCAGAGCAAGCTCCTCCCTTCTTTAGAGTTCTCGAGTCCTCCAATGCTCTAATTTGAACTCCAACCGCTATATCTAAGCCTCTACGAATGCCTTAATATAAAGAGCTTTCAGGAAACATCTAGAATGCTTCTAGAAATAGTTGGAAGGTGTCACCAACTAAGCATGGGTCTTTTCCAACCTTCAAGATGAGCCATAGGGTTGTAGACACCATGTGCTTAATTGATGCACTAGCCCCCATGTTGTTTACACTTGAGAAATAGAAAAGTGCATTAACTCATATGCAAGCTTATAATTCCAATTCACTTTTTATATAATTTCTATTTAAATATTTATAACTTCCATTTTAATCTTTATAACTTTCATTTTAATTTTTATAGTTTTTTTATTATTATTTATTTATTACTTATTATATTATATTATTATTATTAATTTTAATTTCTAATTTTCTTTTATTTAATTATTTTTCCTCTATTAATTCTCATTTAATTAATTATAATCAAAATATCAAAGATTATGATATTTTATATTAATTTTTCTCAAATAATTAATTTATTAATTAAATCTATTTATTAAGACTTAATTAATAGAAAATTCACCATAGATCTCCAAAATAAAATATTAAAACCCATCATAGAGGAAATCACTCAAAATCAGTCTAAAGGGTTAAAAATCATGAATCATGTCATCCGAGACATTCGGTGGGTAAAATATCTAGTTACTTGTCCTACCTCACTAGGACAATTGGCTCAAAGGTTTGGGATTTGGACTTGAGAATTTATCTCCCTTCTCTTATCATTGAGATAGTATAATAGGATATGCTCATCCTGGCAATTCAGGGAAGTCGATACCTAGTACCTGCAACCTACAAAAAAACCATGCATGTACATACAATATATAATGCTAAGCTAAACAGACAATGGTAGGAAGTGGTGCATCATGTAGATCCCGACTAAGCAGGTGACTATGACTCCCTTCCTTAACCACATCAGAAACGCCATACAATAAGAAAACACACACACCATACACATGCAAGTATGGGGTAAGTATCCATAATAAAACACATGAGATAATAACCATCAACTAATCATCAACCATAGCTGAAAAAAATATAATGATCATCATGTATGCATGAAATGTAAAGTCTAAATGATCTCATCACATAACCACTAAATCCATAACATAATGTCTGATAATGTCCAAACAATACCACTAATTCATCAACATAAAACTAGTCCATCATAGTCTGATAATAACAACAAAAATGTCCGAAAAAGATGTAAACGAGGGTAGGCACTACACTTTCTAACCATTATATTAGTTGAAATCTCTTAATCAAGGTTGACCTAATAGTCATTTTTTAATCCATTAATCAAGGTGACTTTATAATGGAATATTATCAAATCCTCTAGCAAGGCCACTCCTAATAGGGTGATTAAAACCTTTAATAGGGTCACACCTAATAGTGTCTACTGTAACCTTTAATAGGACTTCCTTACAACATAGCTCACTTTGGAAAATTTAAAAATTGCTGATATGTTGCCATTGGTTTTTGCTAAATTGGGTTTCTACATTAAATCTTGGTGTCTTACTTGTGTGGATATTATTGGAGATGTTTTACTATTAATGTTTTCCATTCTGTAAGATAGTTATTATTGGGATAGTGGACTACAAGTTTATGTTACTAATAAGTTTCTATAGAGAATCAACTACTTAATTATTATATCTATGTTGTGTTGAAAAGTTCAATCAATACTTCTTGATCTAAGGATATCTAATTCACTGCACCTCCCTTTTAGTTATTCTAAATTGGTCTAACATCTATAAATTAATTAGAAGTGACCTTTTTGATGTTTATGATGCTTTGATGATGTTGAAATATTGGAAGGGACCATGAGATTATTGTACAAAACTAATTTTTCCCCCTCTTAGTTATCTAACATGATCATCTTCCTTTTACAAGGTACCATGATAAGTGGTTTTCACCATATGATAGATCTATTTATTTTTACTTTTTCTACAAAGGTACTTGTTTACATAGTTAACACCAAGGCACCTTTTTTCAATTTTTCTCTATTTTATATTCTAATTTTAAATTTTTAGAGTACTATCAAGGTTCATGTTGTTTGGATGATTCTCCTTTCAAGGATAAGGTATGATAGAAAAACGCTATCAAAAGACATGCTTGTTTATTTTTAAAAGGAATTGTAAAGGGTGATAGTATATATACATCATTCTTACGACTAAATCTACTAAATCATCATTTCCTATGTGTATTTATCCATGTTAAATTATATATATATATATATATATATATATATATATATTCTTATACATATTATTACTTTGTTAATATATTATTATTAATTAAATGATGATTAAACCATAGAGACATGTCTCTTCACGAGACATATCTCCTCCTCTCATATTTATATGAGATTTGAATCTGCATTTGGAACACACCTATAGAAATGGAAATGTTAGTACATTTGAACAATATAATCTTAAAACATCACTATGGTATTAGAGCCAAACTACAAATGTACCATGAGAAATGAAGACAAATAATCTGATACATGGAAGGAATAAAGGCATACAATCCCAAGAAAATATATCAAGTAGGTAAAAGTCACAAAAGATTAGGAGGAATTTTGGGAGTCATATGGAAGGAATTATAGAGTGTTGGAAACCTTTTGCCATATAAAAACAAGCATCATCATCATCAACATTATAGTTAGGAAATGTTGTTGATAAAATGTATTATAGATTAAATATTTATGTGATTGATTTAATAAAATAATGAATGCAAGGATAAGAAGCATAATGAATAATGAGGATGGATGGATGATGAAAAGGAAGATAAAAATTGGTATAAATTTCAACAATAATATAAACTTCATTTAGGGAAATGGAATGATGGAGAAAAAATGAATGGAATAGTTGGACACTTTGATGTGGGAGTTTGTGGAAGAGCTCTAGAATAACATGGAAGAAAAAGTTTTGTAATTTTGAATTTCCTACTTGTACAATCTTTTCTAATCATGTCCTTTAACAATACCTTTAGAAAAAATAATTATATCTTTTCTTTTTCCTTAGGATATATTACTTTAATGAGGGATTTTGCAACCCACATTTTCTTTGATTTTTCTTTTTTCTTCATGAACTTTTGTGGTCTCTTTGCTATATATTTTCTTATTGGTATTCATATGTAATTTAGATTGAATAGAGTGATATTAATATGTAAATGGATTCTTCTTGTTAAAAAAATATATTCAATTATATATTTTCATTGATGTTACACAAATATCACATTATAATAGAGCATTTCTAGTAGTAACTAAGTTTAGAAGACTCTGGTATTAGCTGAAAAGAAATTTAGAATAAGCCAAGCTTAGTGATCAAGTGTAAACTGAGCTAGGTTGATCATTGAGGGATTCTTGTGTAGACCGAGTCATGTCAAATACTAAATGGTTTTAGTGTAAACTGAGTTAGGTTGGTCACAAATGAACTCAATGGTAATTGAGTGACCTAGTTTCAATATCAATCGACCTACAATAGAATAGTTTTATGTATTATTCTATTTTTGCAGTCCAAATTAGTGGTTGTTAATTATTTATTCATAAGGATATTCAAGACGACTTGACATTTTGTTTCATATATATGAAAGGTCAAGTTGTGAATTGAAACCTGAAGTTGTTGAAGAAGATAATATGCAAATAAAGAAGGATAGCTAATTAAGGGCCGAACATCTAAGGAGCTACAAAAAATATTATGATCAAGAAGGATCAAGAGGATAAGCTAAAAATTAATTTGAATGCACAAATTAGTTGCTTCAATAATTAGCTCAATTATTGTTACTCTCTAACAATTGTAGTAGTGACAAAATCTCTTAACAAATTCAACTTAACAGTCATTTTGTAAATCCTCTAACAAGATATAATTTCTAGATTGAAGTGTCTTAAGATCTCTAACAAGGCCACTCCTAATAGGGTGATTCAAGTTATTTAATAAGGTAGCTCCTAACAATGTGTTTTGTAACCTTTAATAGGGTTGGCTCCTAATAGTTTTCACTTTAGAAGAGTGAAAAGATTTAACTAGTTGTATTGATGGTTTTTCAAAATTGGGTTTCCAGGATAAATCTTGTTGTCTAATGTGTTCATGTTACTTGATTACACCTTTTTCTTTTTGTAACTAAGTTACTAAAGGTTAATACAAATTAATATCTCAAGATTTCTTTCTTAACCAAGTTACAATGAATATCTAGTTTCAACTGAGGCATACAAGTATTTGAGTTAAAAAAAGTTTGTATTGACATCTAATGGATTTGGAATTGTGTTAGTAGTAACTTATTCACCCCTCCCTTCTTAGTTACACCTCTTATATTTCAAAAAATTGGTATTATATTTTTTGGTTCTTGCATGAGCTAATGATCAAGATGTCTTATAGAAGAGAACATCCTAAGTTGAGCAAAGAAAACTTCAAAGCATGACATGAACTCAACAAGCTGAATTTTTGAACCATTAGAGATATATGGCTACACTTCTTAGAGAACTAGTATGTATCACTTCCTAATCCTTTCACTATGAATCAAATAGTATATAAAAATAGTCACAACACAATGATGATTGACATTGCTATCTCTCTAAACTATTCTGAATTTAATGAAGTCAAATATTTCCGTATTGCCTTTGATATGTAGAATAAACTAGAAAAGATCTATGGAGGAGATGAAAATGTGAAAAGATTCAAAGAATAAACTCTAAGAGCTAGTTTGATCAAATGAAAATGAGAGAAGATGAAAACATTGCTAAATAAAATGAAAGAATCAAACTAAGCATAAGTGTAATCAGAGCTGCAAGAGGAACAATCGATGATTTAATAGTAGTCAACAAGGTATTAAGAACTCTTCTTCCTATTTATGTAATTACATTTTCAGAGATGAGATGTGATCCCAAAAATCATATAACTTTGGATGTAGTAGTGGGAAGGTTAATGAATTTTGAGTTGGATGACTTTTATAACTATCTTCCTAGATCTCACAACATATGATCTATTTGAAATATTCAAGACTATGCTAAGTTACTAATAGGGGAGGGGTAAATCCATAACTTCTAAAATTTCTACCAATTTCAATTCTTAAACCAATAAATTAATTAGCATTTAATTCATCACATTTGGTCTAATTGCATGCATGAGAACTAAAAACATAAAATCATCCACAACACTTGAACACAAAGATTTGGTGACCCAGAAACCTTCCAAATAGAAAGTAAAACTAGGGTGGGGATGATTACCACAAACTTTAGTACTAAAACATAAAATTGACATGTTAAGGCTTACATTGATCACTTCTAATGATCTGCCCTGTTAGGAGCAAATAGGACTGCTAGGTCCACCTTGTGAGAGGATTTACAAACATACAATGAAGTATGCACTTGGTAAAGAGATTTAGAAAAGACTATTAGGTCTACCTTGTTAGAGGACTTTGATTGGTTCACCTATTAGGAGGAAGAAATAAATCTCTAATTTTTTATTGAGTTTGCTGATAGAGATTCCTTAGTGTAGTGATCACCTTTCTATGATAGATTTGTCACTGTTGCTCCTTGTACTGATAAGGCCTTTACAATTCTTTATCTATTGCATTCACAATACATATGATTTCAAATTCACATTCTCAATCTTGTATTACATATTCATTGCATATATTACATTGGATGTGATACAATATGTCACATATAAATACCAATCTAATTTAAAAAATCACAAACTCAACCATGTCACAAGTTTAAACAAATATTACAAATTTGACCCACATGAAGATACTCGAGTTCTAAAGACTAACTCGGTGAGTTCTAATACTCAACATCCACTATCACTGCTTAGCATCATCATACTCTTGGTAGACATAGAAGCCCGATCCATACTGATCACTTTGAAGAAGTCTTGAACTTGGTCTGCACTGGTGACTCAGTAAATATTGTGCAACTTGGTAAACATTGAATCACTTGGTTACCATGAAGTAGCTCAGTTAACACTAGCTCCACATCACCTAAACTATGAACTCAGTAGATATTGCAAAGCTCAATAAAAATAGGCTTCACATGACATGAATTGTGAACTCAGTAATCACTGATAAACTTGGTATGCACTAAACAACTTAGTTTGAACTGTTGAACTTCACACTGACTAAATTTTCTTGATAACCACTACAATTAGTCCAAAGGACTTCATAGGAACTATAGAACCTCAGTGGCTACTAAATTACATGGAAAACACTATAAACTATTCAATGAGCTTGGTAACTATATAGAATCTAAATAAGTGTGTGTCACTAATAAAAAAGTTTACTGATATGTCAACAATCTCCCACTTTGGCATTAGTGAAAAAAAAACTTATTGGCCTAAAACTAAATACCTTGTATTCATCACCGTGTGATACTAGCTTGGTCTTCTTCTTTTTTTGACATTTTTCAAAATTGATCTTTGTAAGATATATACAGAGTATATCTACACCATAGCATATTTCTCCCCCATACTATGAGATCTACTATGTACATGTGACTTTCCACTTATATACATATTTCCCCTTGTAACTCTTCTCCTCTCATATCCCATCTCTTCTCTATAACTCTTCTCTTCTCCTCCTTTTTGATAGTAATGCCAAAGATTTATTCAACATATTTACATGGAGATACCAGAATGAGATAAGAATTTAGAGTGTACCTTTAGGGTAATTTCCAAAGTTTTATCCTAGTTTTCTTGCAATACCTTACATGTATGAATGGTAATTTGCACTTCTACTAACAATTCAATCATTTGGTCAGCAATAGAGAAGTTGTTATTTTCAATTAGGGCCTTTGAATATACAATCTATTTCTGCATAAAATCCATGACTAGAAGGATCATGTTTTGTATATCAACAAGTGTTGAGTGGATCCTTGCTTCTTCTCTCAATAACTCTACTTGCAAGTCTAACAAAAATGTGATCTTCTTAAAATGTTCAGAGCTTGAACTAGGCTCAAGTTGCAACTGTTGAGTACTTTCCTTAAGAACAATATCAATTTTGGACAATTTTTTCTTAACTTCCTTGGTATACTTATTGACATCACATAGCTTAGCAAAACATGATGATACATTTGAATAGGACACCTCAAGATTGACCAAAATTGTGGAAATCTCAACTTGATGATAAGCTATTCTTTGAGCAATCTGCTCCAACACTTTATTATTAAATTTCTTTTTTACCTTCTCAACTAGTTTCTCTTGACCTTTGGTGTCCTTTTTGAACTTTTGTATTGCCTCTCAAAGATGAAACAAAATAGGTTGAGAAGAATCAACCTCAATTCCAATAGCCTCAGTTAAAATATTCTTGGCATCATCTATAATTTTATATTCTTTGTCTCTTTCCTCTCTCAATCTTTGTTGCTTGGCCCTTTTTTGGAGGAGTTCACCAAATATGTGCATTTGATCTGCAGAAAGATTGTAGATATCCCATTTCAGAATTTCTATTTCTTGATCCAAATCTATATCTTCTTTTATCTCCTTTCCTTTCAAAAAATTTGTACTCAGTTGAGCCTTAGGCTCAACTGTCCTTGTACTTATTGCCTTAGTACCCAGAATGGAAACAATAGTGGACATACTTAGGCTTGTAGTAAAAACTATTATAGCACTGACTAATGGAATACTTATGGAGATGCTAGAAGAATCCAAAATTAGAGAAGTCAAAATTGTAGAATCCAAAATTGAAGTAGACAAAACTAGAGAGCTTACCATGGATGAACTCAAAATTGAAGAAGTCAAAATTAGAGAGGTGATGACTAGAGAACTTAACTTAGTAGATGAAGAGAGAGTTTGTAGCTTGGTTGATGAAGTGGAAGTCACTTCTTTCAATGATATGTTGAGCTATGTTGGTGCAAAGAGTGATTGGACATTTGATGTATCCGAAGTAGTCACAACCAAACTTGCTGAAGTTGTCTCCATACTTGATGTAATCAAAGTTTTTCTTAGGGAGTGAGGAAGTGAGGCAATGACTATAGCTGCTATCTTTACTAGGTCAGTCTCCTCATCATCTTGCTTATCTTCCTTGGTAGCTTCTTCACCTTGATCCTCTCCATCTTCCTCATTATCAAAATGAGTTACTTCCTCAACATTTTCTTTCTCATCTTTCTCCTTATCCTCTTCTTCATCAACATCCTTTACCTCAATTGGATATCCACTTGGTTTATGAAGATGATCAATGTTTTTCTAAGTATTTATATCATTCTTAACTTAATGCTCTATATTCTTAATCAAAATTAAATAAGTATTAAACCTTAGAGTCATTTTATCTTCATTTTTCTTTAAAGACTCTTTTACCTAAGCATCTATTATGCTTAGTAGTAACTGCCTTAGGGTTTGTGCATATATGTGTTTTACTATTTGCATTGAAAAATCTCATCTTGGCTTTATTTTATCTAACAATTCATTAGAGATTCAAGAGGCAATATGGTTTGGTGAGTATTTCCATTTGCCCATATTACTCAGCACCAGTTCTTCAACTTGTTTATACTCTACCTTTGTCCTTGTCTCATATTTCAAAGATTTGAAATCTGTTATTCTAGCTCCTTCTTCCATTTGCTTCAATTTTTCCTAAAAGGTGGGAGGAAGTCTACTGAGTACAATGTCACTTCATTTCTTCCCAGACCTCCTTGTGAAGACTGTAGTGGATGCCTTTGTAGCCTTGGTGATGATCACCTTTCCCTTTTTCTTCAAAGGTTCTTCTTCTTCTTTTGATTCTTTTTCATCCTCTACCTATTCTTCATCTTCACCTTTACCCTCAGTTAACATGAGAGGTGCACTAGATTTTAGTTTGGCTATCCTCCTCTTACCTTTGTTAACCACCTCTAGGAGCTTTATCTCCAGCTCTATTTTTTCCTTTTCCTTTTCATAAGTACCAAAATAAGGGGTCTTGGTATCCATAGGTTCATTAACAAGGGTTTCAATAATATCCTTGGTCTCGTCAATGTTTACCTCATAACCAATAGGCTTGACCCACACAACTCTAGGCTTAACTTATTGGATGTATACCTTGTCACAATCAACCATGAAGCACACATCATCCTTGTAGTCCTCAACTAGCTTCTTAGGTATTCTAAACCTATTGTTCATTTTGTCCTTGAACACATCAAAGTAGTTTTCCATGATGCTGCCATAATTATCTTCCCTTTCTACAAATTTCCATTTATTTGGTATAGAACAGGCACATCTTTTCTCCAAAATATAGTCCCTTTGGAAGGGAATAACTTTCGAACATAGAAGAATAAACATTTTAATAAAGAATTGAATTTGCACATGTTATTCTTGGAAGTTCTAATACTTTCCATATTCTTATTGAATTTCCTCAATAATAACTCAGCAAGGTCATAAGATAAGTTATTCTTCATGACTTTATATGCCAAATCCATAGCTTCACATGACATGTTGCTAAGATAGCTTGAATTGTATATCTTAGGAGCTATAACATGAATACCAAACTTCAACTCTACATCTATAACACAACTTATTTTCATGAGTTTTCCATCCCGCTCGGCTACAATTTTCTTTTCCAACTCTGCTTGACCTAGGGTTTTGGTTGTTTTGGCCATGGTAAGCATGGGAAGGCTAGTGATTCAATGAATCTCCTTCTTGGTTATCAAAATTGGTTGTTCTAACCATATTTGTACATTATACACTTGGCTAAGGAATACCTAATCCATTTTATTTGAAACTCTTGGGGCATATGGGGAATGCAAGTTAAACCTTTTGTTTCCAAATGTTGATGCTCAAGTTTCAAGGTTCCATCAACACACAACTGACTGAGGGCATCATCCATCTCAAGAGTACCAATTTTTTGAATTTCACATTCAAAATGTGTTTGAATGTCATTAACAAGAAGTACCTTGTGAGGGATTTGAGATTGAGCTCCGCTAGGGTCTAGGGTTTCAGAAACTGTAGTCATGAGCTTTGAAATTTGGCACCTTCCATTCAACACCTTGAACCAACATGTCATAATCTTTTTTCACCTTGTTTCTACTAAATGTCATTTCACTTGGTAGCTTGAGAGAACTTCAAATACTCTTTCAGGAAACTTGCTCAAGTCACTTGATCACACATAAAATAGCACTTTGCAATAGCACACCAAAATTTATGATGAGAAATGAATTCACTTCCATGCCTTTCGTCAAAAAATTTCCATTAATGCTTAGTATGGTGGTAGATGAGTTCACATTGTACTTGACCGACTGCCATCCACTACTCTATATTGATCACTTGATGAAGTCTTCATGACTCAATAATCATAAGTTCCTTCATTACTCTCGACCTTGCTTGGTGGAGTCTATGACCCAACCTTACTCGGTAGAGAAGGTAACTTGATAATGACTAATAAAGATCTTGCTCAATGATCCTTTTGTATCTTGCATACAAATTTGGAACTTTGTTTCCTTTCAACTAGAACTAATTTTGATGTCTTCTTTAATAGCATGGTTCTAGTTCTTCCTTAACCACTTAATTAGAAATGGTATCATCACCTAATTCTTGAGTGATTTGACTATCATTACTCAGACCAATATCCTCGATAGACTTAGTAATCCATTGTTGTCTCATCTGCTTTCAAATGTTATCAACTTTTTCCTTCTTTTCATCTTCAATTTTACCAGTATTCATACAATTCTTGGTAAGATGACCAAGGTTTGTACAAATAAAACATCTTATAGTGGTATCTCTTTTCCTCAAATGATGTTTGACACAATTCATACCAATGTGTTCAAATTCTCCATAGCAATGACATCTACACCAAGTATTGTAATCCCAACCAAATATTACTTTCACAATTTGTTCTATAGGATTCAATGTCTTTGTTTCACATTCTAATGTTTTGTGTCCATGCTTCTTACATTTTTTGCTTTCTCTTTGCATTCATTGGTCCTATGACCATGCTAATTGCAATTGTAGTATTTTCCATTGAATTTTTTTTTTCCATTACTCCAACATTTGTTTGACGTATGACTTATCTTACCAAAGTGATTGCAACTAGGTCTTTGATTCATTTGAGCACCTTTTTTGGAGGATTCACCTTCTTCTTTGTATCCAATTCCTTCTTTTCCTTTTTTCCTATAAAGTTTTTTCTCATTCAGTTGATCCATGTCTACTTGACATTTCATCATTCTTTCATTGATTTACTTCTCAATGTTTAGGTCATTTCTCAATCTTTCATTGATTTTATTTTTAGATCTCATCTCATTTTTTATGCTTTCCTTGATTTTTCTTTCAAAATTTAGATCATTCCTTATTCTTTCATTTATTTTTCTTTGGCTAATGATTTTATCATTTGCATTGGAGAGCTAATCAATAAGGTTTGCATGCTAAAGGGATTGGTTTTAGATCACATTGTTCCTTCCATCCATCTCTTGTTTTATCTCATTTCTCTATTCCAAGACTTCATGTAACCTTACTGACTAAATTTCTTGTTATCTTTTCATCTTTCTTACTTCTTGTTGTAGGGAACCATTCTTCTCCTGGAGTTCTTTGATTGCATCATTTGCTTCATCTAAAGTACTTGAAGCATGAAAGTCTTCAATTCTTTCTTCAATGTAAAGATGATCATTCATTTGATTCTCATGTTCCTTTCTCCTTTTCAGGGATTGGGAGGGTTTCTCCTTACCTTTCTTGAGTTGGACAATGGCCATTTCTAGATCCACCTTTTTATTTTCAATAGCTTTGCCAAGTCTAAATATCTCCATATGCTTGGTCTTTCCTCATGTTGTTAAACATTCTCCTAACAACCATAAGGCTTTGATACCAATTGTTGTCAATATTCAAGGCAATGCTAAGTTACTGAGAGGGGAGTGTTGAATTAGTAACTTCTAAAATCTCTACCAATTTTAATTCATAAACCAATAAATCAATTAGGATTTAATTCATCACATCTAATCTAATTGCATGCATGAGAAACTATAAACATGAAAGCATCCACAACACTTGAACACAAATAATTGGTGACCTAGAAACCTTTGAAATAGAAAGTAAAACTAGGGTGGGGATGATAACCACAAAATTTAGAACTCCAACATAAAGTTGGCCTATTAAGGCTTACATTGATCACTTTTGATGATCTTCCCTATTAGGAGAAAATAGGAATACTAGGTTCATGTTGTGAAAGGATTTACAAACATACAATGAAGTATGCACTCAGTAAAGAGATTTAGAAAAGAGTGTTAGGTCTACCTTGTTAGACAGTTTTGCTAGGTTCACCTGTTAGGATGAAGTATTAGATCTTTGATTTGCAATTGAGTTTGTTGATAGAGATTCCTTAGTGTATTGGTCACCTTTCTGTGATAGATTTGTCACTGTTGCTCCTTGTATTGATATGGCCTTTACAATTCTTTATCTGTTGCATTCACAATACATATGCTTCTCAATCTTGTATTACACATTTATTACATATATTACATTGGATATGATACAATATCTCACATATATATACCAATTTGATTTACAAAATTACAAAGTTGGCCATGTCACAAGTTAACAAAAATATTACAAAGTTAGTCCACATGAAGATACTCTTATTCTAAAGACTAACTCGGTAAGGTTATAATACTCAACATCCACTGTTAGTGCTTGGCATTTTCATGCTTTAGATATAAAATCTTGGTCCATATTGATCACTTTCAAGTAGTCTTGAACTCAGTCTACACTGGTGACTCGGTAGATATTGTGCAACTTGGCAGACACTGAATCACTTGGTTACTATGAAGTAGCTTGATTAACACTAGCTTCCCATCACTTGAATTGCGAACTTAGTAGATGCTGCAAAGATTAATAAAGATAGGCTTCACATCACATGAACTACAAACTTGGTAACCAACAATAAACTTGGTATGCACTGAACTGCTTGCTTTGAACTGCTAAACTTCACACTAACTGAACGTACTCAATAACCACTAGAATTAGTCCGAAGGACTCAGTATCAACTATAGAAGCTCAGTGGCTACTGAATGACATGGGAAACACTGTAAATTTTTTAATGAGCTTGGTAACTATATAGAATTTGAATAACTGTGTGTCACTCATAAAAAACTTGACTGATATGTCAACAATGATCAACATTAAAAGAAAAGCTAACTCTTGGTAAAAAGGGAGAAATCTCAAAAGGAAAAAATATGAGAGTGAAGAAGAGAAAGAATCATATGATGAACTTGAAGCTATTGAAGCCTTGCTTGCAAGAATGCTACAAAAAGGAAAAGGTATATATAAAGGAAAAATTCTATTAATTTTTTTCAATTGAATAAAGAAAAAATATATGTGTGTGTGAATAGATAGGGTATATTATGTAAGAGGGGAATATAGGAGCTATCCTTAATCTAAATTCCTAAATCAAAAGATCCAAATGGATTTATCACAAAGAAGTGATCAATGCACCAATGAATCAACAATGTAGAATATGAAGATAGTAGGAAATCGTATAATCCACTATAGAAAATATCTACTTAAAATATTGAATGAAGAGAAGGAAAATACTAAACTCAAAGATGATAAAATCTATAAAATGGTAATTTATGATGTTTGTGCATAGTTTCATGGAATTCTGCAACTTGCTCTGGGCTAGAAATGTCAAGATAGATAAATTTGAGATAGCTTTTTTCATTCTGAGGTTAGGTCAACCTCGACCCCGATAGCAGGGCACAATCTTATCCCTGGGTACAATCTTGTCCTCATTGAAGGTCATCCCTAACATTAACAGCTCTAACATAAATTCTATTCATGGATCTTGGAAGTTCACCAAAGAGGGTATCCAAATCTAAACTTCAATTCACTATCTAGTACCTGTACCTACAAGAAAAATGGTTTTTGTTATTTGGATGAGGGGTTTTCCTTTGTCAAACCTTAGTTTGAAATAAACCTTAATAATTGAATTGAAATAAAGAATGCTAGCAAGTAGTAGATATAAATCTAACAATGAAGCTATGATATTCAATAGATATGCAATTGTATTTGAAATATAAAAAAGTATGATGATTTGAAAGCTTGAAAATAACATGAAAAAATGTAAATCAAAATATCCATGATTGTATGTTTTGAATCTACCTTGAGAGAAGAATGAATGGATCTTGAAGATGAACAAAGGTTCTTAAAGGAAGATCACACCACCATGATGTTAGATCTAGGGTTTTCTATGATGAATCTTGAATGGTTGAACCAAAGCCCTTTAAAGGTTTGAATCCTTTGATCGTTGATCTTCAATAAAGAACTTGATTGGAGACAATGGCTTGGATGCTTCCTTGAAAATGTTTGAAAAAATTCTTTCTTGGTCTTGTTTGGAAATAATGAATTGTATGATCTCTTATCTATTAGAATATATAGTCCACTAATATAACTAAGAGGAGGGGGGTGAATTAGTTATACAACTAATATCAAAATTAAAAAATTTAACCAATCTTAATGATATGAGTAATATAAATGGAAACCAAAACATGAGACTCATACAAAATAACACCAAATATATTAACTAGGGAAACCCTTGATCAATGGGAAAAGCCTAATGGGGATGGTACCCACAATATGATGTACTAATATAAATATTCCTTATTAGAGGATAGAGTATGTTGGGAGTCTATTACAACATTTAGTACATATGAATCCTTATTAGGAGACTTTGAATCTATGTTATGAAATTCCAACCCTATTAGGAGTTGTGCCAACCTTGTTAGGAGTTGTGGAAGATAGCTAGACCCAATACCCAAATAGCTTCAAGGGCAAGACCAATGAACCCACTTCTCAAATGATCTATGTATTATTCCTTGTGGAAATATAGAACTAAAATGTCCTCTCTCTATCCTATCAACTAGAATTCTACTCCTTCAGATCTTGTAACGGGATCTCATAATAATCCCTTGTATTGTGTACATGCATTTAGTAAGCACTCTTCTTTTTTTTGTACTTTTCACTTCAACAAAAATCTTAATACAAATCATACACTTCATCACATGTTACAATAAAGGAAAACATATTTCCTTTATACTATATCTTCATTATAATTCCTTGAGTAGGACTTGAGGCTTTTCCAATTAATTAAAATAAGATAATTTACTAATTACAATTACAATAGCACTATCGGCTCATAGTTTATGTAATACTTCACACATGCAATACTAAGGCTTGCACACTTGTTAACATTAGCTAAATGTCCTCTATCACTGCCTAACTATGCATCTCTCCATTACATCCTAGATGTAAGATACCTAATAAACATCACAAACTATTTTCCCAATACTCTATATTTGAATTGCTCTTTGTAAATTAGGTACAACTTTTTTCCATCTTTGACTTAGACTCTATACACTTGATTATGTCATCAGGACACTATTGAACATGTCCATAACTGTGCATGACCAAAAAATAAAACCATTGTTCATATCATCAAGATCTCTTTCCTCTACTATGCTAGTCTTTGTATAAACCATCCTATGTTGACACCAATGACAAACATAGTCATGAATGCAACATATCAATACTCTCAAATTCTATGAATACTCCCCAAAGTAGTATCATGAGCATTCATGCTAACAATCTCCCCCTTTGGAATTCAAGGCAACTAGGGTGTTTTTTAGAGGTGAATATTTGTAATTTTACAAATTTTACAAATTTTTTGATAGTAATTTGGCTAATAATTTAAGATTTAATGCAACCTAAATTGCCACATTTTTATTAAATTTAGTTCTAAAATATTTAAACTCACTCAAAAATTTATTTTATTAAAAAATTTAAACTCAAAGATTTTCCACAATATTCAATGCATGGTTAGATTGATTAACCGAAATACAATATATTAGCAAAGAAATTAAAATTAATTCACCAATAATTATCATAATCACTAGTTATTTTAGGGATATATTACCAATATTTAGTTTTCACTATTGATTTAAAATATAATGTAATTATTGTCATAATTTTCATGAGATAAAACATGTTCAATTTTGATTTGTAATATTCCATGATGATCAACAAACATCTTATTATTATTTAGATTTTCCAATAATTTCTACTGAAAAATTATGATTCCAAAATAATTGCCACTATAAATAATATTTAAAATAAAAAAGTCGAGAGATTCAACAATAAAAATAATTTGGTTGTTAAAAATAATGAAAGAATTGTCAATAATTTATATCTTTTTCTGGAAGGAGGTTTCTTAATGTTAATCCTAGTGGCAACATAGATGAAAAACATCTAAGTTTCAAGAATAGCAAGTAGTACTCCACTGTTACTTTTGTCCTTATCTCATGCATACTCTACACCATGCTCTAGGAGATATTTTTCATGCATATTCTCTCCCATTGACATCAATGTCAAATAATTAAATCTCAATGCACCAACTATTAATCAATTATTCCAAGTCATCAACTAGCTCGAGTGCCCAAAGACACTATACAATACCAAGAGTCCTAAATGACTCAATACATACTAGATACTCCCCCGTACAAGAAGCATCAACATTTAGTCATGTAAAACAATAGTACTCTATACCACTAGACTAATGCACTCTCCACATAATCTACTTAGAAGAAGGCATGGGCATAATCCCAAGCATAACTCTCAAGTACTCAAATGTATCCATCAGCAAAGGCCTCATAGAGATATTTGCAACTTGATATTTAGTACTTATATACTCCAATATTATCTACTTTTCTATTGCTTTCTCTCTTAGCACATGATACTTAATAGATGTATGGTTAGTCTTAGAATGCAATACAAGATTCTTAGACATACTATGCTTGTGTTATCACAATAAATGATAACAGGTTCCTAAATGTCCATTCTAATATCCTTCAACATCTACGTCATCCACATGACTTGATTGTAGTTGTTTGTTGCCGCAACATACTATGCCTCAATAGTACTCTATGAAATACAATCTTGCTTCTTTCTTAACCAAGAAACCAATCTTTCTCCAAGAAAGAATGCTCCACCATTGGTGATCTTTTTGTCATCCATATTGCTTGTTGAATTAGCATTAGTATATGCACAAAGTGTGAAATCACTCGATCTATCATACCAAATTTCATAGTTAGATGTCCCTTTCATATATGTGAATATTCTTTTCACTATTACAAAATCTTATTTCTTAGGATCATCATGAAATCTAGCTACAATCCAAACTATAGTTGTTGTATCTAGTCTATTGTAAGTTAGATACTACAAACCTCTAATCATGGATCTATACTTCTTCTCAACTGTAGGTGTCTCATATTTGTTGGATAACTTGTGACTAGTTATCATAGGTGTACCAATAGGTTTAAAACTTTCTAAAGCAAACTTTTTCAACAAATCTTTTAGGTACTTAGCTTGTGAAATGAATATACCATCATTATTTTGAATGATCTACAATCCTAGGAAAAATTTAATTTCTCCTATCATGCTCATTTCAAATTTATTCTTCATCTCCTCAAAAAATTTATAACTAGCTTCATCATTAGCTACAAAAATGATGTCATCAAAAAAATTACAATAATAAAAAAACCACCTTCAATTTCTTTCATATACAAGTTACTATCTTTCATACCTTTAGCAAATCCAAGCTTTGTCAAGTAACTATCTAACCTTGCATACTAGGTTCTAGGTGCTTATTTCAGACCATAAAGATATTTCTTTAATCCACATACCATTTATTTATCTTTTGATAAATGAAAAACTTCAGTATGCTCAATATAAACCTCTTCTTTTAGTTCTCCATTTAGAAAGGTTGATTTAACATCCATCTGATAAATCTTGAATTTCTTGTTCAATACATAAGCTAGGAACATCCTTACTACTTCCATTCTTTCTACTAGTGCATATATATCCTCATAATAAATGCCTTCTTGTTTTGAATAACCTTTACAAACAAGTATGGTCTTATTTCTCACTACTTCTCCTTTCTCATTCATCTTATTCATGAAAAACCTTTATGTTCCTATCACAATCTTGTATTTTCATCTAGGAACTAATTCCCATGTATCATTCTTTACTATATGATCCAATTCTTCCTTCATTGCATGGATCCAATCATTATATTTGACTACTTCATTTGCACACTTGGGCTTAACTTGAGATATCAAACATATCTCCTCATTTACTTTGTTCCTTGTCATTATGCCTTTATTGTTACTTCCAATTATCTTTTTAGGAGGGTGATTCTTTGTCAAATTCCTGCTAGGAGTAGTAGTTGACATCTCAATTCTTATCTCTACTCTAGGTTCACAACTCTTTTCTCCTCTATGCTCAAAAGTTAGAACATCATTTTGCAAGTCATTGTTAGTCTTAAACAAAACTTCAACCTTATGTCTAACAATTCTAGAGTTATTGTCTTCTTCATTTGAATTATAATCTACCATTTTTTCTTTAGTTCCAAACTTTTCATCAATACTTGCATTTACACATTCAATTTTTGTCTTAGTTCTATAGTTGAAACATCTATACGCCTTTGTTTTTAGTGAATAGACAACAAACATACCCTCATTTCTTCTTGGATCAAACTTTGCATTGTCATCATCTCTCTTAATATAACATTTTCTCACAAATATCCTAAAATATTTGAATGATGGTGAATGTACAAACCATAGTTCATAAGGTGTCTTTTCCATACCTTTTCATATTTGTACTCTATTCAAAGCATATACTATTGTATTAACTATTTATCCCCAAAATGTCTTAGAAACATCATTCTCAAATAACATTTCTCTAGCCGCCTCTACTATGGACTTTTTTCTTCTCATAACAATCCCATTTTGCTGAGCTATGATAGGTGCAGATAGCTATCTTTTGATTCCATTTTCTTCACAAAATATGTTAAATTATCTAGAGAAGAATTATACTCATCTATCAAATCTCAAACACTTAATCTTAACACTAGATTCATTCTCAACTCTATTTGTAAATATCCTAAAGTTCTCAAAGGCTTTAGATTTCTTTTTAAGAAATCTCACCCATATCATTCTAGTGAAATCATCCACAAAAATCATAAAATAACTTTCGCCATAGAATTCTCTCGTTCTAGAAGGACCACTCAGATCTCTATGACTAATCTCTAGCTTCTCTATAGTAGTAAACTTCTTTCTAAGAAATGATACTTTCTTCTACTTAGCCAAAAAAACATTCCTTACACACAACATTAGTAGGATTAAAAATCTTAGCAAGTCTCTAAATACAAAAGTTCTATTAACCTTCACAATATTATCAAATTTTATGCAATAGAATCTTCTATACCACAACCAACTATTATCCACTTTAGTTACCAAACATGTCATCTCAGTAGGATTCAATTGAAATACATTACCTATAGATTTGGTGCTAGTTCTAATCATCTTACCATCCCTGTCTTTGATAGTGCAGGTCTTCTCAATGAAGTACAACATATAATCCTTGTCCACCAACTTTCCAACACTCAAAAAGTTATACTTCAATCCATAAAAAAAAATAGACATCATTAGTGTTAGTTTTTCCATAAAGAGTAATGGATCCAACTCCTATTATATGGCATGCTACATTTTTACCAACTATTACTTGATACCTCCATCATCATTCTTGAACTTAAGAAATTCATTTATATCATGAGTCATGTGATGTGAACAACTACTATCAATTAACCAATCAAGCTTCCTTTCCATTGGGTAACTAGAGGTCATTTTTCTTTAATTTCTCTATCAAGATCATCTACCTTGATAGCCATAAATTCTAATTCATCATCACTTTCACTTTGACCTTTCTATTAGATCCTTCATCTTCATTTGCATACAAACAAATTTCTATCTCTCTCTCTTCTAGGTTTAAACTTTTCCTTATACTTTTTCTCTCTTTTAGGAAATTTAGATGCATAATGACCAAACTCATTACAAGTCAAACATTTAAAGAGTTCCTGACCATATTTTTCTCTTCTCACTAGAAGGGCTATTCTTTCCTCAATCTTTTTGTAAACATTAGCTCTTCCACTGGTAGAAAAATCTCCATGTCTTCTTGTAATCCTAGTAAAATAAGGTCAAATTTTTAGGGCACTAAAATTTTCTTTGACTATTGCAAGTTCTCCACACTATCTTAGATCTTCTTGGGCATATTCTAATCTTCCAAGCAATGTTTCCTTTCTAAAATCCTTAGTGCAAGGCATTACTAGTTGAATCATCTGAGCTATCAACTTGAATGGTAGTGTAAAACTTTTCAATATCTTCCATATCACTTCATCATCTTCCTTGTTTCCACCATAAGACCAAATTACCATATTTTTTTATGATATTCTACCAATATAACTTCTTACAAATTCATCTTCCATCATTCTAGCATCTTGAAATTCATATATCCAATTCTACAATCCCATTCTTTTTGCATGATCATCATCATAAAAAGTAGATTCTAATGCTTTCCAAATTTCATTATATGTTACAAATCACTTTACCTAAACATATTAATTCTCTAGAAGATCCATTAGTAGAACTTCTCTTTCTCTCATATTATACATGAATAGATCTCTCTCTTCTTTGCCGCATCCTTCAAGCTTTTCTTCTTCAATGATTGTCTTCTAACTTTTTGTCAAGATATAATATCCTAGACCCATGCACAATAGATAATTTTTCATCTTCTCCTTCCAAATATCATAGTTAGCCCCATCAAGTCTTGGATTATCCTTACTAATCATATTCGCCATTGATCTCCCAAAGTTGTTAACCTTATTCTTCAAGGACCTAATGCTCTAATACCAATTGTTAGAATATATAGTCTATTTATATAACTGAGAGGGAGGGGGTTGAATCAATTATACAACTAGTATAAAAATTAACAACTTTAAATAATCTAAAATGTATGATTAATATAAACTAAAACCACAATAAGATATTCATACACAATAATACCAGATGTATTAACTAGGGAAACCCTTAATCAGAGGAAAAACCCTAGTGGGGATGGTGTTACAAGCTAGGGTTTTCATTGCACCAAAAGATGAATTTATTAATGCTTAATAAAACCATTGGACTTATAGAGCATAGGAGGAAGTTAAGCCATGTCATGAATCTCGAAGGGGAACAAAGGTGGTTAGTCCAACAATCCCCCCAGTGTTACTCGAGGAGATTCAAACTTGTAACCACTAGACTTATATAACACACGAGGTAGTTAAGCCATGTCATGAATCTTGAAGGGGAATGTTGGCTGTTAGTCCAATAGATGGTACCCACAAGATGATGTACTAAAATAAATATTCCTTGTTAGATGATAGAGCTTGTTAGGAGCCTTTTACAATATTTAGTACATATGAGTCCTTGTTAGGAGTCTTTGAATCCCTATTAGGAGATTCCAACCTTGTTAGGAGTTGTAGAAGTTGGCTAGACCCATTGACCAAATATTTTTAAGGGCAAGAATGATGAACACACTATCCAAATGATCTATTTATTATTCCTTGGAGAATAATAGAACTGAAATGTACTTTATTACTCTACCTCTTTCTTGTCAACTAGAGTTTTGTTCCTTCAGATCTTGTAACTAGATCTAGAATCTCACATCTAATAATCCTTTGTATCAATTACATACATTCAATAAGAGCTCTACTTATTTTCACACTTCACACTTCAACAATGATCTCAATACACATTATACACTTCATCATATGTTACAATCAAGGAAAAAAACTTTCCTTTATACCATATCTTCATAATAATTCCTTGGTTTGGCCTCGAGGCTTTCCCAAATAATTAATTATAATTACAATAGCATTGTTGACTCACAGTCTAAGAAAAAATTTACATGTGTGATACTAAGGCTTGCACAATCACTAATGTTATCAGTTGACTATCCTATACCACTACCTGACAGTGGATCTCATTATTACGTCCTAGATGTAAGATAGCCAACAAACATCAGGAACTGCTCTCTGTAAATTAGGTACAACTTCCATAAATCATTGACTTAGACTCTACACACTTGATCACACCATAAGGATACTATATCAAACATGTCCATAATTACACATGACCATACAATAAAACCATTATTTGTACCATCAATATATTTGTGCTCTACTCTACCAGTCTTTATAGAAACCATGTTATGTTGACATCACTGACAAACATAATCATGAATGCAACATATCAATACTCTCCAATGCATATGATACTCCACAAGGTAGTATCATCATGATTCATTGTAACATTATCTTCACGTGTGTTCCTCTTATTATGCTATCCTCCATTTTTGTGTCATAATATCATCTTATTGAGAAAATAAAAGGAGAAGGCTTCATTATATATTGATCTTGGGCACAAACTTCTAGAGAGACCAACATAGGAGAATTAAATACCATTTAACATTAACCCTTAGAAATGGACCTAAATTAAATGAAATTCAAGAGTTTACCATTCCAAAACCCAAAATGGTCAACTCAAAAGTAGGAAAATGAAACTTTCTAAAGGTTAATATCCTAAAACCTCTGCAACTTGGAATATGGACCTAAGAGCATGTTCAAGGTCAACTCTACCCTAGGTTAGGGTCAAGGGAATCCTTGAACTAGGGAAAGGTTGAGGTCATCCATGACATAGGTCAATGTTGAGGTTGACATTGACCCATTAAGTTGTCATCAACCCAAAAAGTCAAAGTCTTCGTATTCTTAGAGAAAATATTTAGAATGATGCTGAAAATAGAGGGAGAAAAGCCAAACAAGGGAAAGACAATTGGATCCATGCAAAGACCTAATCAACATGCTTAACAAGACCCCAAACCACTTAGATAGAGGGATAAATTCTCTTAACATGGAAGTGCTTCCATTTTAAGATGATACATTAAGACCCCACTTTAGCAAGTGTATGGATTCAATGCAAACTCTTGGTATAGTAGAAGAAAGAAGAGATCCAAGTTGATTCACAAAAAGGTAAAATAACACTTCGCTAAGGACACAAGCTCCTAGGCTAAGGATTCTAACTAGAAATATATGCATAATGGTGTGAACACAAAAAGAAAACCAACACAATAGAAAAGAAGGGTTAATACTAAAAAATCCCAAATAAACTAGCATAAGAAACCTTGCTAAGAAATATTTGTCATAATAATATCATATTTGGAAAGCTATCATGAAAGCATAAATGATTACATAAGAAAAATACTATAAATAACATAGCTTCAAGATCAAGTCCTACTAACATGAAAGAGAAAAGAAAGAAAAAAGAAACAAAAGAAGAAGTGGTTACCTCACCTAGTAAGATGCCCACTTTACTGTTAATCACCAAGAGAGTGAAAGCCAAACAAGTGGCCAAACCTGATAGTTCAACCATAAACTGTGCTTACAATTGTAATGTGTCTTCTGATGGCTTTAAGAATACCTATAGATCCACCTTCTTCTATCACTATGAATATGAAATGAATGTCTTCTAAGGATTTAGCAACTTATGTGTGTCACCTTCAGAGAATTTAGCATATTGAAAATTGAAAAATGTGTCTCTTCAAGATTTAGCAACTTATGTTTTTTACCTTTTGAGATTTAGCATGTAAATAAAAAACTATAGTACAAGGGAGACCCTATATATGCCCCTCTCCTTATCATGGTTGTCTACTAGACATGATAAGGAAGAGAAATAGGATACCTACTTTGTAATGCAAGGAGATATCATGTTTCACAACAATGTATAACATATTCTTGGTGAGGGATATTGACCCCTACATCCAACAGGATAGATAATTATGAAAAGGATATGTCACTCATGGAAAAATGATCATCACAAAAAAAGATCTTATCAACAATACCCCCACCATAGAGGAGTTATTTGAGATAAAATATCATCTTTCAAAGATAAATCAAGCGAGAACAAAGATTCAACCATCAAATCCCCTATAAAGAAGAGGAAAATAGAATCCTTGGAATGAGGAAAAATAATCTAACACCAAAGCAAGGGTAAGAGTTTATAAGGAACATAATTTACAACACAGTGAAGAGGTGATAAGCTAGGACAACCTCTCATATAAAAAGGTTATCCATAGTCAAAAAATCTTTCAGTATGATGAAATAATATTGCAATATAAATAAGTACCACTAAACTTTGGAAAGTAGTTCCCTAGATAAAGAGAAATAAGGAAAAATCTTGGCCCATAGGGATGAAGACAAGGGATACTTTGCAAAAAAAAAATTCTTAGAAAAGATTCTATGAATGATTATAAACATAATATAAAATAATAGAAAAATAGGAAGAAATAATACCAATTAAGCCTAATAAAAGTCCAAATGGATCCTAGGAGACTGGATGGAAGTACACCTCTTGCCCCCTAATCTAGAGACAAGAGGAGAAGAAATCTATATTATATCAGAATGAGGGGAAACTCCTATATTAAAATTATGTAGGAATTGTAAACTACATGAGAGAAAGATATAATTCCTAAAGTAGCTCTTTCTTGAGCATATAATTTGAAATTTTTACAATTAGCAAGTAAATGTGTATTACAATAACGCAAAGGACATTTATATTTGTATAGAGAATTGATCGACATATGTCTAAAGATTTCTTTCTTTGAATCCATTAACTTAATATACACCTTGTTAGTCACCTCTTGAAGAACATTAGGGTTATCTAAGGGAGTTGTAGGGAGAAGATCGTGAAGAGGAGGACAATGATTAACATCAACCACCTTAGTTTGAGATTGTAAACAACTAACACCATGCATATCCTATTTTGGGGGTATATGAACATGATACTTAATACTGAGCTCATTAAATCCAAGCCCTAAAACTCTATAACCTTGTTGAGTTATCATATTATATCTTGTAGTGTACATATCATGTAAAACTTGTACATGATGTGATTTTTTATCATGTTCATGAGTAAAAGTTGTATAAGATAGAATAATAGGTTTTCAAGAAGTTTCTTTACCCTTTCCTTTAATATCATCATGAATCAAAGCAGAAGGTAAATCAAAGAAGTCTTGCACATATGCATCCTAATCTATAGTTTGAATTCCATCATAAGTATGGGAAGAACTAGGATTATCAAATGAATAATTAGGCATCAAATTAGGAATAATAGGATTAGCATAAGGAAGATTAGGCAATGGTGTATCATCTACCAAATTTTTAACATAATCCAAAAGAGTAATAAGTCTACCACATGAATCTTTAATGAAACTTTTGAATCTCAAAAGATTGGTATTGATCATATTCACAAAAGCATAAGAGAGAATAAAATGAAGGATCATCAACATAATAAAGTGAATGATACTCTCATAAACATGACTAGTTGGTAAATAGATGCTAACAGAAGGGTAATAATGAACATGACCAGACACCAAAGAATCTTAATTATCTTCATAGTAAATGAAATGAAAGAAATGTTTTTGAATTTCATTGAATATATAGAATTCTTTTTGTATTTTTGAGTGTTAAAATACAAGAGAATAAAAGGAAACAAACGATCTAAAACCAAAAGGAAAGGGTTGTCTGTTGCAAGTTCACCAAAATAGATAGAAGTAAAAATATGTTTGTGTAAATATATAGGGTATATGATGTAAGAAGAAAATATAGGGCCTATCCTTAATCCAAATTCCCAAAAGGAAAGATCCAAATGGATTGATCACAAAGACGTGATCAGTGCACCACTAAATCAAATGATGGAAAATATGAAGAAAGGAGAAAATCTTATAATCTACTATAGAAAGTATGTACTTGATATCTTGAATGAATAGAAGGAAAATAATAACCTTAAAGTAGGGAAAATATGGAAAATACTGGTTTCTGATGTCTATGCATAGCAAAGGGGAATTTTTTGACCTGCTCTAGGCTGGAAATGTCAAGATAGAGAAAACCCAAAAAAAAATTGTCCTTCTAAGATCAGGTCGACCATAACATAGACAGTGAGGCACAATCTCACCATGGGGTCTAATCTTATACCTCATTGAACATCATCCTTGACTTGAATAGCTTTGACAGAGATTTTGTTTGCAAATATTAGAAGTTCACCAAAAAGGGTATCCAAATCTAAAATTGAATTCATTATCTAGTAGTTGTACTTCCAATAAAAATGGTAATTTTTTTTTTGGATGAGGGATTTACCTTAGTCAAACCCCGATTTGGAATCAATCTTAATAATGAAATTCAAATAAAGAATGCTATCAAGTAGTAGAAATAAATCTAACAACAAATCTATAATATTCAATAGATCTATAATTGTATTTGAAATGTAAAAAAAGTATGTTGATATGAAATCTTGAACATAACATTAACAAATATAAATCAAAATGTCCATGATTGTATGTTTGGAATCCACCTTGTAAGAAAAATGAATGGATCTTGAAATGAACAAAAGATCTTAAAGGAAGATCACACTACCATGATGGTTAGATCTAGGGTTTTGTATGATACACCTAGAATGGTTGAAGAAAATCCCTTCAAAGGTTTGAATGCTTGAATCCTTGATCTTCAGCATAGAACTTGAATGGAGACAATGGCTTGGATACTTCCTTGAAAACTATTAATGGAATGCTTGCTTTACCTAGCCTAGAAATAATGGATTGTCTATATTTTCATGTGTTTTTCTCTTATTATTCAATCCTCTATTTTTGTGTTATAATTTCACCTTATTGAGAAAATGAAAGGAGAAGGCTTCCTTATATAGTGATCTAGGGCAAAAACTTCTAGAGAGGAAAACATTAGGAAATGAAATCCTAATTAACATCAATCCCAAGAAATAGACCTAAATTAAATGCAATTTAAGAGCTTTCCATTCTAAAACTTGAAATGGTTGACCTGGAAGTGGAAAATGGAACTTTCTAAAGCAAAACATCCCAAAACCACTAGAACTTGAAATTTGGACCTAGGGTTAGTATTGAGGTTTAATCTACCTAAGGTCAACGTCAAGATCAACTCTGCCCTAGTTCAAGGTCAAGATCATCCTTGACCTAGGTGATGTTCAAGGTTGACCTTGACCCATTAGGTTGTCATTGACCCAAAATGTCAAAGTCCTCATATTCTAAAAGAAAATTGTCAGAAAGAGGTTTGAAATAGAGGGAGAAAAGTAGAACAAGGGGAAGATAGCTAGATCAATGCAAAGACCTAATCAAGATGCTTGATATGACCCTAGACCACTTACTCAGAGGGAAAAACATTCTTCACATGGAAGTGCTTCCAATTTAAGATGATACAACTAGAGAACAAATAGAAACTCTCCCAACACTACAAGGTTAGCTAGATTGAAAAAAGTTAAGAATGAATTAGCTAACTCACCATCTAAATGATGAGTAAGATGTCTACTAGTTCTTATAAAAGTAGAAAAACTTTAGAGGTAATTGAGTTAGATAAATTTGATGGAGAAGAGTCAAAGGAAACTAAGGAAAATCCTGTTGAGAAAATTGAAGCAAAAGAAAACTCAACATCGGGTAAAAGCCTTGGAAACCTAAAGTAGAAAATATGAATGTGTAAATCATTGATAATAGTAATTTTATATAGTTATATAAGTTTTAAATTTTTTATAGAAACATGGATAGATTACAACTAGATAGTGTCATAATTATATCTATGATTCTAGCAAACAAAAGGTTTGATGACATACAAAAGGATATTCCACAAGACTTGTATAATAGATTGGTTTATAGAAAGGGAAGACTAGAAAATGAGGATAGAGGTATTAGAAAGAGTCAGATAAGAAATTTTTGTGATGTAAATAGTGATGATGACATGGAAAGGATAATGAAGTGTATTGAACCCTTGGTAAGGAATAAGATGAGAGAAATTATGTTATGGGTGGTAATTATGACAAATTGAATTAGGGGACAAAGTCAGCAATTATGAAATTCATGACCTCCACATCTAGTATTCCATAGGTTAAAAGATAATTAGGGTTCAAAAAATTAGTAACTAGATTGAATCAAACACTTGTAGAGACTGCAACAAAAGAGAAGATAGGGACCATAGAAGCATCATCTAAGGCAAAGAAAGAGAAAGATACCTTAAAGATAGAGACAACATCGAAGATAATCATTGGTATTAACACCATCAAGTGGATAGTCTGAAGATTATAGTTGATGGTAAGGAAGACCCTTTAAGATATTTTGGAGAGTCTATTATTGACAATTTGGTTGACTACATAAGATTTGAGAATGATGATAAGACAAAAGAAGAACAAATAAAAGAAAAGGAAAAAGAAATCAGAAAGATGGAAGAGAAAGAATAATTAGAAGCAAAAAAGAAAAAGAAACTTGAAGAAGATGATTTGATGAAAAATAAAGAAGAAGATGAAAAGAAAATAGAGGAGGAAGAGGATAGAAAGAAAAAGGAGGAAGAGAAAAATAAAATTGAGGAAGAAAAGAAAAATTCAGAAGAGGAACAAAAGAGAAAGGAAGAGGAAGAGAAAATGTAAGAAGAATAAGAGAAAAAGAAGAAAGAAGAAGAATAAGAAAAGGAGAAGAAATGGAAGATGCCCTGGGTAAGTAAAAATGAAAACTTAACTAATGATGATGATCAACAAGGTTTGATTTCATCTTTAAGTAAGTTATTTGAAAATGAACAAAAAGGTCAAAAGCTTGTAAAGAACATTAAGCAAGCTTTCACACAAGTTACAAGAAGTTGTATTTATTAGGATAATTGACATTGAACCTTAGGAAAGAGCAATAAAATTGATAAGTACATTTCATAGTGAACATAGTACTCACATAGCAAAGGTAACAACTAGTCAAAAACAAATCAAGCACAGTGCATATTTTTTTTGAGAGTGTATGCATAAATGTAAGGAATAACCTACAATAATTTGATTCTTGCATCAAGGAGCTAAGAAGATGTTTATAATAAGGTTAAAAATTCTATGGAGGATGAATCTTGTCATGCAATTACATAATAGATATGAATGATGAGTTTAGTGCTAAACTAAACGAGCTACAAGTTTTGACATCTAGATTGATGTAGCTTGACATGAAAACATTGAAATTTAGAGGTAGAGATTTCATAGCCACATGATGATATCAAAATAACTGAGCTGAAAAAAGAGAGAGTGATTAAGAGGTTCTCTTTGCTATGAGAGAATCTAACACTAAAGATCGATAATCTGTAGAAACAACTTGAGGAATGCATTGTGTCAAGATATATGATGATCAATTGGAATATATAGAGTTAAATGCAATTGAGGTGGCATCCTATGTACTATATGCATTTCTTAGTATATTAGAGGTAGTATGGGATACTTGGCATTAATAATTTGGGCTTGAAGAAAATCTTTGCGAATTACATATCTAGAATATCATGTTTAGAATAAATCAAAGGTAATACAATTTTGACTTATAAGTAAGGGGGAGATTAAGGTAAGGAAAATTGTATAGAAATTGTATAGATGTATGTATATAGATTTTTTTTTAAATGAATGATTATATAGTTATGTATGCAACTAAGATTAATCAAAAGGCAAGTAATATAATGCTATTTG
>CM053790.1:629437062-629544562 GCA_028749045.1 Cupressus sempervirens | reverse complement strand
ATATTTGGAGTTTGTAAACTGGTCTGAGACATGTTTTGCTAAAAACTTACAAAAAATGATTGATTTTTCTTCTGTGCTCTCCTTCAAGTTTCCTCCTAGTTGAGCATCGATAAAATCAGGTTACATGACATTGTAGGTCTTTTTATTAGCTATATAACCATATAATTTATTTTTTATTTGAACTATTTCAAGCCTTTTAACTATTATTTCTTTTAAATGTAACTCCATTTTTTGTCAAAAACCAACATGTAATAATTGGGTTGTATATTTTAGCTTGTTCATTGAATTTTGCAACAACTTAGTTTTTTAGAAACTAGACTCCATTCTACACACTTTGAAAAAAAGAAGTTTTGATTTTAGATTAGTTTTCAATCATTTCTAGGGGGAGCACATAGATAAATCATGCCTTTACAATTACTATGTTGAGAATAATGCAATGAGTCAATGCAAGAACATTGCAAATGGATATGTTTCACTATAGGATATGAAAGAGTTAAATATAAATCCCACATATGAAGATAATGATGAAAATATAAATATTCTTGATCTTGTATATCCACTCAAATATTAGTGTGTCTTTTATTAGGTGGTTGTTTTTGTTGTTGTTGTTGTTGTTGTTTTTGTGTATGTGTGTGTGTGTGTGTGTGTGTGTGTGTGTGTGTGTGTGTGTGTGTGTGTGTGTACATATTTACATACATGTATTGGACTTCTCTAGTAAAAATTAAATTGATTTATCATGCACATGAATGATGTTAAATTAATTTATATTTATCTAATCTATTCATGTGTGCATATAGGTGACATTTTTATTTTGGTTTTCAATCTTGAGAATATAGAAGGTGTAGACTACAAAGATCTTAGATGCACAAAAGAAAAATACAAGTTTCTAGAACTAACAATAGATGATGATGATGAAACGTATTATCCAATTGATTCATTTTTTTATTAAAGGAGCATATTATTATTAAATGAGTATTGAAAAAAATGGATTTCAATTCATTTAATACATGTGTGGCAAAAAATTTTCTACATTAATCAATAATAAAAAATGGTACAATACAGTCATTTGGTCATAGCAAAAAAACTACCATTTGAGATAATTCCCAAAAGTGGATGTGGTAACCCAAAGTAGAGGTTTCCTATTGAAGAGAATGAAACACTGTTGGAGATAATAAAAGATAGGGAGGATCCAAACTATATCTATCAAGAGCTTTAGGCTATCTATTTATTTTGTTTTCCCTAGATGGTGTAGTACAAGGCATGAGAATCCCAAAAGGAGGAGTCCTAGCCCGTAGAAAATAGCCACACAATGAAAATATAATAGAAACAAAAATATTTAGATCCAAAAAAACATTGATTATTATAATAGAATCATAAGATTTGCATGCAACGTGCCCAACTATGAGACCTTCTAGGTTACAACCAAATAAATAAGCAATTACAAATGACAATTCTACACTACCTCAAAAGATCCAAAATCCTATCTATCTTAGACCCACAATCTAGTTGGAAACCTTAAGAAGAATTTAAACTTGTTCTTGCAAGTCACCGAGCAACCTTCTTTTCTCCCAAGCCCAAACTTAACTACTTTCTCTACTAAGCTTTGTTCATTTCTTCTACTCCATGTCTAACTCCATTATGAATAATAAAATTCAAGACTATAGACTTCAAAAGACCCTTTACTTATAGTAAACCAAGTCATAGGTTTTCCTAGCAAGATATATTAAATAAACACTCACACTAAAGACACCCTCAAGACACAAGTCATCCTAGAAAAATAAATTAATAAGCACTGAGGAAAAGCCCCAAGTTTAAAACACATAACTAACCCAAATAAAAAAATGAAAGTATGTGCCCTTAGGCATACATCCATGTGCTATCCAACTATCCAAATCCAAGAGAGAACACAACAAATCCCTCATATAAAATCTCATGAATATTGTAAGAATTTTCCTTAGGGAAATATTCTCCCAAGATCAAGAGGCTCAACACAACCATAAGAAATATACCGAAGGTATGATCAATATTAATGTGAATACTCTCTATTATGTACAAAAGCCACTAGGAGTGTCTATATATAAAGGCCTCTCAGGAAGCACCTAGAATGTGTCTAGAAACAACTAGGAGATAAGATAAGTATTGACAACTAAACACCTTATCCAACATTCTAGATGAATGGATAAGAATGATGAGGTGTTATATGTGTGTAGAAGATTCTTGTGTTGTAGAGAACATGTGCTTAAAAGAGGTGCAAACCCCTATGATGTCAACATGACAACTCACAAGAGTGCACAAACTCCTAGGTGACTAATAAATAAATAATAAAAATATGCATTAACCTAAGTAAACTTAAGTAAGTGTAAATAGTAAATACTTATTTACACCAACACCCCCCCCTTAAGTACAACTTAGGGGAATGCCTTTAAGCTTACAAAAACTAGGATGAAATGCATGATGGGTCCTGACTACTAGGCCATGTTAGTTACCCATGTACATAATAATATGCAAATCTCTCATAAAGTAGGAAAAGAGGAAAAACCTCATGGGAAAAACCTTGCCCCATAAAAGAGAGATGAAAAGAGATGCATGGATTGATGGAGTAATCAAGACCCCCCCATTATGACATACATCCAATATATACAAGAGAAAAAATAGTAGAAGGACAAAACCTCCTAAGAGGAAAAAGCCCCACCCAAAAAGGAGAAGAAGGAGGTGAGGTAGTCCCCCCCACCTAAAAGTAGTGTGAAAATCAGTGAGAGATTCTCTAATGTAGAAGTTGATCCATGACCTTTGAATAATGTTCCTTCCCTTTGGAAGAAACAAATGCAAGGGTACAAGTGAGATGCATTCCCTGAATGGAGAAGGAATCTAAATGATGACTGGTGTTGTTGAAACCTATTCAAAAGTACCTGTGTTGATACTGATGATGGCTTTCTCCAAAACTCCTAAAGAGAAGTATAGATCAAGCAATGAAGGATGAAGAACTTGCTTCAGGAAACCAACTATCTTCTCAACTAATGAAGAGACCTCCTACAAATGTTGTAAATGTGAATTCACAATCACACCAATCTGGAAGGATTGATCATGTAGAGAATGGACTTGAGATCCAAAGTGAGCCCTTGCAACAACTATAGAAGAAGCCTTCTCAGCAAAGAGAAGTGATAGATCATCATGAAAGTCTCCCATATCTGTTGTGTGTGACTCCAAGAACAGAGCTATAATGTCTAGCAAGAATCATCACCTGGAAGACCATAAGTACCCTGTAGTCTTGAAGTAAAAGAATCTATCAATAATGTCTCCCACATCTTCAATGTGAGACTCCACAAAGAGTTGTGCAATTTTTGAAAGGAAGTCTTTGCATGAAGGTAGAGTAGGAAGACATAAAGGGTCCTATTGCATTGAATCTAAACCATTTGAGGTTGGAATAGGATTAGTAGCACCAACACGAGCATTTGGAGGTGTGATCTCATCTGGAGTTGAAGAAACCATAGTTGGAGTGACTGGAGGTAGAATGTTCTCTGGTGATGGAGGACCACATGGATCTCCATATGCTTCCCAAATAGATAGCCAAATCTTATAAGGAAAATGTGCCAATCTAAGAGGAGCAAAAGATTCCTTATTCATATTGTTACGTAGAAAGGAAATAAGGTTGACAACATATGTCCAATTAAAATAAGGTGGCAATGAATAGAGATAAGGAAGAAATTCTAGATGCTCTCTTAGATGGTCAACTATCAAAGTACTCCATTTGTGATAATTCCTTGTTGTTAACCATGGTCTAATATTAAATTAATAAATTTGACAAGACTCCATGAGATCAATCAATAAACCTCCAAAGAATTAGAGAGAATCAAAGAAAACCTCCCTAATGTATGATTTAGGCACTTGATAGCCACTTGCCAATTTAAGGCCTATTTTTGAAAGTAGTATTTCTGCCTATAGAACCTATAATATAATTGCAGATCTAAAAAGTAGAAAAAAAAAATAAAACCTAATTATGTGTCTAGATGAGCTCATACTAAGCATTTTAAGTGGAAAAAATTTGGATTTTGGAGTTGTAGAAAAATTTAGGAACAAAGATCTTAAACCACCTACACCAATGTGTAGATCACAAAATCCTACCCCAAAACTAAAAAAATTGCTCGCAAAAAGGAGTCCGTATGAGGAAGATATCACTGTTTGAAAATTGCTGCTACTGCTATTTTTCCTAAATCATAGCCACACCTCCAAAAGTCAAATGGCTCTAGATTTTTCCTTAGATGTTTGATTTGGATGAAACAAAATCTGATCTGGGGTTTTTGGACCTTCTGAATGTGACACAAATATCGAATTTGCACCAACAAGCTTCAATCTTCACCTGCAAAAAATCTCTCCTATGGACCTATGGCCAAAAAAATTCTTGAAAATAATGTAGATCCAAAAATATAGTAGAGATGCAGATGAAAAAAATGCAGATCTGAAATGATCACATCAATGCTACAAATCAGTCTGTCGGTGTCGGTTTTCAAAAAAATTGCCTCACAATCAACTTTGGCATAGGGTAGATAACTTTATAATTGATTTTCACTGAATCAACATTTCAAATGAAATGGTGAGGTCAAATATAGTGTTGGACACTCTCAATTTATGTTATACTCCAAAGTCAAGCTATGGTGATGAAGCAACAATGGTCTCAAATAGCTATGTGCAGAGAATCTCCCTCAACTTTGATACCATGTAAGAATTTTCTATAGGGAAATATTCTCCCAAGATCAAGAGGCTCAACACAAGCACAAGAAATAGACCAGATGTATTATCAATATTAATGAGAATACTCTCTATTATGTACAAAAGCCACTAGGAGTGCCTATATGTAAAGGCCTCTCAGGAAGCACCTAGAATGAAACAACCATGAGATAAGATAAGTATTGACAACTAAGCACCTTATCCAACATTCTAGATGAATGGATAAGAATGATGAGGTGTCATATGTGTGTAGAAGATTCATTTGTTGTAGACAATGGTTCATGTGCTTAAAAGAGGTGCAGACCCCTGTGATGTCAACATGACAACTCACAAGAGTGCACAAACTCTTAGGTGACTAATAAATTAATAATAACAATATGCATTAACCTAAGTAAACTTAAGTAAGTGCAAATATTAAATACTTATTTACACCAACAAATTCAATCTCCAAAGTCTATCTATTAATCAAGAATAGATTAACATCAACTGCCAAAAGTGCTCTAACTTTGAAATGATTACTCCAATCATCATGCACCCATAGGAAAAGGCCCACTAATATTCCTTGAACACATCCCTAAGCATGTCAACTATAAGGTCCACAAAATCCAAGCTTGATGTTTCTATATCAAACTCCCTAAGTAGATAGAAAATCATTCCCATACTTTAATTTGAAAAGAAATTTTGGCAACCATATTCATCTTCTAAAGGATTATAATCCATCTTCTAAAAGATTTTAATTCAACTTAGATAGAAGAATGAATATGCACATCAAGCATCTATGCTTCATACACTCAAAAATAAAAATTGAATGAATCTCAACAACCCAATCAACATGCTCACTCTTATGAACAAACTAAACATAATGATTCTTTTGTTGGAAATATTCAAGACTATGCTAAGTTACTAAGAGGGGAGGGGTCAATCAATAACTCCTAAAACTTTAAGAATTTCAATTATTAATCCAATTAGTACTTAATTCATCACATCTGATCTAATTGTATGCATGAGAAACAAAAAAAAATGAAAGCATTTATAACATATTGACACAAAGATTTGGTTACCCAGAATTCTTCCAAATAGAAAGTAAAACTAGGGTGCGGATGATACCCACAAACTTTAATATTGTAGCATAGAGTTGGCCTATTAAGGCTTACATTGACCACTTCTAATGATTTTCCCTATCAGGATCAATTAGGACTGCTATGTCCACCTTGTGAGAGAATTTATAAACATACAGTGAAGTATGCACTCGGTAAAGATATTTATGAAAGACTATTAGGTATACCTTGTTAAAGGATTTTGACTGGTTCACCTATTAGGATGAAGTAGTAGTTGATCTCTAATTTGCAACTGGATTTGTTAAAAGATATTCCTTTGAGTAGTGATCACCTTTATGTGGTAGATATGTCTCTACTGCTCTCTTATGTTGTTATTGCCTTTACAATTTCTCTTTTTCTTTTGCATTCATAACTTGAACTTTTGCACACACATTCACATTACATTGATATGGTACAATACATTACACACACACACACACACACATACACATATATATCAATCCAAATTTCATAATTACAAAGTCAACTATGATACAAGTTAACACAAATATTACAAAGTCATCCCACATGAAGACACTCAGGTTTGAAGACTCACTCGATGAGGTTCTGATACTTGGCCTCCACTATCAATTCTTGACATCATCATACACTCATTAGACATAGAAACTCAATCCATGCTGATCACTTTCAAGTAGTCTTGAAACTCATCCTACACTGGTGACTCGATAGATATTGTGCAACTTGACAAACACTAAATCACTTCTTTAGCATAGTGTAGCTCAGTTAACACTAGCTTTGCATCACATGTACTATGAACTCAGTAAGTATTCCAATGCTTGGTAACCACTGATAAACTTGACATATACTAAAATGCAAAATTTAAACTACTAGATTTTACATTGATTAAATCTACTCGGTAGCCACTAAACTTTGTCCAAAGGACTTGGCAGCCACTATAGAACTCAATGACAACTAAATTAAATGGAAAACACTAAAAACTAAACAATGATCTTAGTAGCTATATATAATCTAAATAAATGTGTGTCACTAGTAACAAACTTGACTAATATATAAAAAATCTCCCCCTTTGGCATTAGTGACAAACACACTTATTAACCAAAACTGAATACCTTTCATCACCATGTGATGCTAGCTTGGTAGAGTATATTTTTTTTGAGATTTTTCATAAATTGATTTTCTAAGGTATATACAGTATACTATACATCTTTTTCTATATACAACATGTCTTACTAATCATTTCATAGTTGTTACAAGTTCTCCCCCATAGCATATTTCTCCCCCATATTGTCTTTTGTCTTTCTTCTTATACTATATGTCTCTCCCCCTTTTTGACTTTAATGCCAAAGTTTTATTCTAGCATATTTACATAGAAAAACCAAAATGGGATAAGAATTTAGAATGTACCTTGAGAATGATTGCCAAGGTTTTATCCCAACTTTCTTGTAGGACCTTGCTTGTATGAAGTGTAATTTGTACCTCTACTATTTAGCTTGCATGTCTGACAAAAGAATGATTTTCTTGAAATGTGTAGAGCTTGAAATAGGGTCAAGTTGCAACTACTGAGCACTAGCCTTTATATCTATATCTATTTTACACAACTTTTCCTTGATTTCCTTTGTAAACTCATAGATGTCACATTGTTTCCCAATATTTGAATAGGATGATTCAAAATTGACCAAAATTATAGAAAGCTCTACTTGATGAATGGTTATTTGTGCAACAATGTGCTCTAGCACTTTATTATTAAATTTATTTTCAACCTTTTCAACTAGCTTATCTTGTCCATCAATGTCCTCATTGAATTTTTGGACTATTTCTGCTAGCTGATACAAAATAGGTTGAGAAGAATCAATCTCAATGCCTATTGCCTCTATCAGAATGTTCTTGGCATCCTCAATTAACTTATACTCTTTATCTCTCTCCTCTCTTAGTCTTTGTTGTTTAGCCTTTTCCTGGAGGAGTTCACCAAATGTCTACATTTGGTCTAGATTAATTTTATAAATATCCCAATTAGGGATTACTATTTCCTCATATAAATTAGTGCCTTCCTCTATCTCCTTTTGTTTCCCCAAAAAAATTGTGCTCAATTGAACCTTAGGCTCAACTGTCCTTGTATCCAAAATAGAAACAATATTAAACATTGATGGGCTTGCAGTAAAAATTGATATTGTACTAACTGATGGAATACTTATAGCAATATTTCAAGAATCCAAAATTGATGAAGTCAAAATTGTAGTACCAAAAACTAAAGTAGTCAAAGCTGGTGTGCTTACCATTGATACACTCAAAACTAAAGTAGCCAACATATCCACAGTTGATGATGTCAACTCGATTGATGAAGAAGGAGTCTATAGCTTAGTGGATGAAGTAGAATTTACTTCTATCAATGATGTGTTGAGCAAAGTAGGGGAAAAGAGTGATTGGATATTTGATTTATCACTAGTAGTCACAATAAAACTTGTTGAAGATGTCTCCATAAACTAATGTAGTCAATAGTTTTCTTAGGGAGTGAGGAAGAGAGGCAATGATTGTTGCAACTATCTTGACTGGGTTAGTCTCCTCATCATCTTCCTTAGTAGCCTCTTGCTCCTTGTATTCTTCATAATCAACAGTAAAAAAATGAGTTGATCCTTCATCATCCTCTTCATTCTTGTCTTCATCATCATCGTCATCCTTTACTTCAACTAGAAAATCACTTGGTTTGTGAAGATGATAGATATTTTTCCAAGTGTTTGTTGCATTCCTAACAACATGCTCAATGTCCTTGCTTAAACCTATCCTAGAAGGTGGGTGGAGGTCTACTAAATATTATTTCAGCTCCTTCCTTGTCAATTGTCTCTATGACCTCCTTGTGAAGACTACAGTGGATGATTTTGTAGGCTTGGTGATGATCACCTTTCCTTTTTCTTCAAATGCTCTTCTTTCTCAAATTCTTCCTCATCCTTTTCTTCCTCCACATCCTCACCTTTTCCCTCGGTTAACAAGACAGGTGCACTTGATTTCAGCTTTTCTATCCTTCTCTTTCCTTTTTTGACTACCTATTGAACTTCTATACATAAAAGAATAGGCAGGTTAATAGTTAATCAAACTTGCATGGGTTGTTCTTTGATGTTCTTATACTGTCCATATTTTTCTTGAACACTCTCAACAATAGGTTGGCAAGGTCATATGAAAAGTTGTTCTTAATCACCTTGTATGCCAAATCCATGGCTTCACATGACACACTGTTTAGTTGGCTTGAACTATATATCTTGTGTGCAATAACATGAATTCCAAATTTTAATTCTGCATTTACAACACTACTGATTTTCATTCCTCTTCCATCCCATTCAGCTAGGGTTTTCATCTCCAACACTGCCTCATTTTTTTGGCTTTGGCTAGCATAGTGAGGCTAGCGATTCAATGAATCATCTTCTTTGTTATTAGAATTGATTTTTCTAACCACATTTTCCCATTATGCACCCAACTAAGGATAAACCTAATCCATTTTATTGGAAATTATCAAGACATATGAGGGATATGTGTCAACCATTTGGCTTCTATATGTTGATGCTTAGGTTTTAAGGCTCCATTTACACATAGTTGACCTAGGACATCATCCATTTCTAGAGTACTAATTTCTTGAATAGCACATTTGAAATGAGTATGAATGTCATTGACAAGAAGTACCTTAAAAGGAATTTGGGACCGATCTCTACTTGGATCTAGGGTTTCAGAAATTGTAGGAGTGAGCTTGAAATCTAGCACCTTCCATTCAACTCCATGAACCAACTTGTTATATCCTCACTTAACCTTGCTACTAGTAGATTTCAATCTTTCTTTATAGATTGAGAGAACATTGAAAATTTTTATTGAAAATTCTCTCAAATCAATTTGATCGCATTGAAAATCACTCTTTGCAATAGCACTTGAAAATTCTTAGTAAGAAATGAATTCACTTCCATGCCTTTTGATAAAAATTTTCCATTAATGCTTGGTATTAAAGTAGATATGTAGATAGAATGCCATCCACTACATGGCACTAAATAATCACTAACATCTTGACAACTCGATAACCATAGGTGTCTTTATTACTACCGACCTTGCTCAATAGATTCTATGACCTGACCTTACTTGGTAGAGAAGGTAACTCAATAATAATTGATATTGATCTTTCCCAATGATCCCTTTGTATCTTGTATACAAATTTGGATCTTTTTCACCTTTCAATTGGAACTGATTTGGATGTCTTCTTAGATAGCTTGGTTCTAGTTCTTCCTTGAGAACTTAATTAGAAATGGTAGAGTCACCCAATTCTTGAGTGACTTGACCATCATTTCTTAGACTAGTATCCTAGTTAAACATAGGAATCCATTATTATCTCATTTTCTTTCGAATGTTATTAGTTTTTGCCTTCTTTTCATCTTCAATTCTACTAGTATTCATATCTAGTTCTTGGCAAGATGACCAAGTTCTATACAAATGAAACATCTTTTGGTCATATTTCTTTTCCTCATATGATGTTTAAAAAAATTCATAGGAATGTGTCCAAATTATTTACAATAATGACATCTATACCAGGTATTGTAGTCCTAACCAAATATTGCTTTCACAATTTGTTGTGCATGATTCAATGTCCTTGTTTTGCATTCTGATGCCTTGAGTCCATGTTTCTTACATTTATGACAATTTCCTTCAAATATTGGTTTCTCTTTGCATTCATTAGCCTTATGACCATGCTGATTGCAATTGTAGCATTTTCCATTGAATTTTATTTTTCCATTGCTCTAACATTTATTTGATGTATGACCTTTCTTACCATAGTGATTGCACATACATCTTTGATTCTTTTGAGCACCTTTTTGTGAGGATTTACCTTCTTCTTTGTATCCAATTCCTACTTTTCCTTTTTTCCTATAGATGTTTTTCTCATTCAATTGATTCATGTTTTCTTGAGATCTCATCATTCTCTCATTGATTTTCTTCTTAGAGTTTAGATTATTCCTTGATTTTTCATTGATTTGTCTTTCAGATTTCAGATCATTTTTCATTTTTTCATTGATTTTCCTTTCATAATTTAGTTCATTCCTCATTCTTTCATTTTCAAGTCTTAATCTCATGATTTCCTCATTTGCATTGGAGAGCTAATCAATAAGGTCTGCTTGCTAAAGAGATTGGTTATGGATTTCATTTTTTCTTCCATCTATCTCATTTTTTATCGTGTTTCTCTATTGCAAGACTTCACATAACCTTACTAACTAAATTTCTTGTTCTCTTCTTAGCTTTCTTACTTCCTCTTGTAGGGAACCATTCTTTTCTAGGAGTTCTTTGATTGCATCATTTTCTTCATCTAAGCTACTTGAAGGGTGAAAATCTTCAATTCTTTCTTCAATGTAGAGATGATCATTCATTTGGTTTGCAAGTTCCTTTCTTCTTTTTAGGGATTGAGAAAGTTGCTCCTTGGCTTTCTTGAGTTGGGCAATGACCATTTCTAGATCCAAATTTTCATTGTCAATAGCTTTGTCAAGTCTATATATCTCCATATCCTTGATCTTTGCTCAAGCTATTAAACTTTATCCTGAGAACTACAATGCTCTAATACGAATTGTTGGAAATATTCAAGACTATGCTAAGTTACTGATTCACCCTTCCCTTCTCAATAACTTAGCATATTCTTGAATATTTCCAATAGCTTTGCCAATAATTCTTGCAACTGATCACAACCAACCATGATAACATCCTCAAACATGAAAACTATGTCAGCAACATCATTTATTTCCAAAACTAAATCCATAAAATTTAAGACCCAAGTAACATGTAAATCTCTTCCTCAATAATTAGTTGTATGGGTCCCTCCCTGCCTCCCCTCTACTATCCAGACCTACCATGCTTGTCTACCTGAAAATTCTATGGGATTGTCCCCACTGGACTAGTAGGACCTCCAACAGTAATCAAAGATTAGCTCATTCTCAGTCAATTAACCATGTCAATCATAAAAAACTATAAATTAATAGTATAAAAATCCACTTCAATAGTTGTACATGAGGAAACACATATTCATGATACTTGAATATGAAGTGCTAGAGAATGATAACAAATATAAAGTAGACCCAAGAAACAACTACTAAATCAACAATTCAAGAAAGTGCCATGTCCATTGGAAATAATTCTTTAATTGCATATTATCATTAATGTTTACACAAATGTTAGTATTAACTAAGAAATGTAGAGATTGTAGTATTAACCTTGTATATCTCAATATTAACCAAGTAGTTGAGTAAAGAAGACTTTCTAGTATTAACTGAGTAGTTGATTAGTAAAAGGATTCCTACTTACAATATTGAATGAGTGGTTGAGCATCAAAAGGAGTGCAGTATTGAACAAGTGGTCAAGTATGAAGGAGTCATAGTGTAAACCAAGCATTCAATCCTAGTATTGATTGAGTGACAAAAAAATGCATTTGTTAATTAATTAATCAATTGAGGCCAACTATTTGGATGTTTATTATTGGTTTGAAAGGGTATTAAAGTTGACTTGTCCTAGCATGTGATATATAAGAAAGGTCAAGTTGTGAGGATGAACTGTGAGAAGTGGTGAAATGTAAGATCTATATGTGAGCGAAGGAAAGGAAGAGAAAGAAAGTATGGAAGATGAGATGCAAAGAAAATTTGATCAAGAAGGATCCAAAGGTAAAGCTAGAATTAGGGTATTTTTTAGTGGTGAACATTCATAATTTTGCAAATTTTAGAAATTCTTTTCTAGTAATTTGGCTAATAATTTAAGATTTAATGCAATGTAAATGGCCACATTTTTATTAAATTTAGTATTAAAATATTTAAAATTGATCAATAATTTATTTTATTAAAAATTTAAACTCAAAGATTTGCCACAATGTTTGATACATGATTAGATTTGATTCACCTCAATATTATATATTATCGAAGAAGTTAAAATTAATTCACCAATAATTATCATAATTATTAGTTACTTTAGGAATATATTGCCAATATATAGAATTTACTATTGATTTAAAGCAAAATATAATTATCTCATAATTTACATGACATAAAACATGTTCAATTTTGATTTGTAATATTCCATGATAATTAGTGAACCACCTATTATTGTTGAGATTTGCTAATATTTTCTACTCAAAAATTATGATATCAAAATAATTGCCAATGTAAATAATATTTAAAATAAAAAAATTAAGAGATTCATTGATAAAAATAATTTGGTTTTTGAAAATAATGAAAGATTCACCATTAATTTATACCTTTCTCTAGAGCAGAGTTTCTTAAAGTTTACCTTAGCTAGAATAGAGATTTGAATCTTGAAAAAGTTACTTCATAAATCAGCTCAAAATTATTGTTGCTTTCTAACTATTGTAGCTATAAAGAAATCTCTTAATAGAGTTGACTTAATAGTCATTTTGTAAATCCTCTAACAAGGTGACATTTCAAGATTGAAATGTTTAAAAGCCTCTAACCAAGCCACTCCTATAGGGTGATCTAAGTCCTCTAATAGGATCACACTTAATAGTATATTTTTAAACCTTTAACAGGATTGACTCTAACATGGCTCACTTTAGAAGAGTAAAAATTATTGGCACTAGTTGCAAGGTGGTTTTTCCCAAATTGGGTTTCCATATTAAATATTGGTGTCATCTATGTGCATGTTATTTTCTTATGCTTTATATTTTTTTTACTAAGTCACTAAAGGACATAATAAATAAATAAATCTTAAGATTTCTTTGTTAATTGAGTCACAAAAAAAATATAATGTTAGCTGAGCTAGTCAGTGTTACATGATTAGTGAAAGTTTGTATTAACATCAAAAGGATAGGGAAAATTTTGTGGTAAATGATTCACACCTCCCCTCTCACTTACCCTCTTACATTTAAAATAATTGGTATTAAAGAAATTGGTGCTTGCAAGAAAAGGCTTTAAGGACCTAAGTCAAAGATCAAAGACTAGTAATGTTTCTGTGTTCTACTTGGAGAATAAATGTGTGCCACTGCCCAAACCTATGATGTTGGATAAAATTAAAGAGGCAAAGGATTACTATATTGTGATGATTGATATTGCATCCTATTTGAACTATTCTAAATTTGATGAAGTCAAATATTTTTCTACTACATTTTACATGTGGGAAAAGCTACAAAATGTCTATGGAGGTGACAAAAATGTGCAAAGATCCAAGGCATAAATTTTAAGAGGTAAGTTGTATCAATTGAAAATGAAAGAAGGTGAGAACATTACACAATATAGTGATAGGATCAAAGAAAGTGGATGTGCAAACAGAGTTGTAGGAAGTAAAATTGATGATGAAGCAATAATAAAAAAGGTACTAAGAACTCTTCTTTCTATTTATGCAATTAAAATTTTAGCTATTCAAGAGATGGGATGCAATCCAAAAAATGATCTAACCCTAGATGCTCTTGTGGGAAAATTTAGTACTTTTGAGTTGGATAACTTTGATAACTATTCTCCTACTTCTATCAATCTTGAATCTACATTCCAAAAAAAACTAACCGTTAGTATTAAAGGAGGCAACTAAAAATTTAAAAAAATTAATAGTGAAGAAGAAGAAGAATTAGATAAAGATCTTAAACTTTTTGAAACTCTTCTATCAACAAGAGAAGGGAAAGGGAAAGGAAAATTCAAAGGTAAGACTCCATTTCTTTTTTTCTCATGTGAAGAAGTTGGTCATATTGTTTTAATTTGTCCAAACAAGGAAGATATAGATGAGAAAAGGTCTAACAAGTTCAAAGAAAATAAAGACTTCAAAAGTTACAAGGACTACAAAGCCAAAGGTAAGAAGTCATGTTACATTGAAAAACATTATGATAGTGATAATGGTGAAGATGAAGTAGTTTATATTGTTGTTAAATATGAATTTGATAATGAGGAAAATGAAAATATGGCACTCATCTCTAATGTTAGCAAAATTGATACATGGATTAGAGATAGTGATTGTTCTCATCACATGACTAGTGATAAAACTAAATTTGAACATTTGGAACATTATGATGGTGGACGTGTTAGATTTGGAAACAATGAACCATGTTATGTAAAAGGAAAAGGAACCATAGCATTAACTAATGGAATCAAATGTGAGAATGCCTATTGGGTTGAAGGATTAAGACATAATCTACACAGTATATAATATTTGAACAATATAGGATAAAAAGTTGAATTCATGAATCAAAAAGTTGAACTATTGGATGGAAAAGGAAAACTAGCTGGAACAAGCAATTAGACAAAATGAATTTTTTTATAGCTAAATCTCACTTAAAGCACAAGATTGCTAGCTTAGATAAAAGAAAGTAGGCTATGGCATAAAAGAACACAACTTTTCATCTTAATTTTTATGGGCATGTACAAGAAGTGTCAAATTGGTAAAATGAGCAAAAGAAGTTTCAAAAGTAAGTCTTAAAATTTTGAAAATGTTTTTAAACTTGTTCACGTAGATCTTTATGGGCCAATAGGTGTGGAAAGTTACTATAGAGATATATATTTTTTATGTTTATTGATTTTATTCTAGGATGATGACTATAATGTTTTTAAAAGATAGTCTAATGCTTTTAAAAAGTTTAAATGGTATTTGGATAGAGTTGAGAAAGAAACAAAGAAAAATCTGAAATTCCTAAGATCAAATAGAGGAGGAGAATTCATCTCAAATAAATTCAACAAGTTTTGCAATGAAATGGGAATTGAAAGATAGGTATTGGCACCTAGAAAACTAGACAAAAATGGAATAGAATAAAGAAAAAAATCTATCATGGAATGTGCAAGAACACTAATGATAGAGAAGAATGTTGCACCAAAATACTGGAGAGAAGAAATCAATACAGTAATTCATAGATAGAACCAAGTTCAATTGAAGAAAGCTTCAAACAAAACACCTTGTTAATTATGGTATGGTTACAAATCCAATGTTTTTTTATCTTGAAGTACATGGAAGAGTGTGCTATATCTTGGAATATGCAAGGAAAGGAAAGATTGATGCAAAGAGATGGAGGGATATTCCTAGAGTACTCCAATAGAAGAAAGGCTTACAAATATTTGAATCATACTACTCACAAACTCTGACAATGCCTCCATCCCAACTTTTGAAGTCAACAAACTTATTCATATCACTACTCATATGATGTGAAAAACTAGTATCAATTATCCAATCAGATTTCCTTTCAACCTATGATATCAAAGCTACTTTCTCTAGACATTCTTCTTTTATTGCTGCAAATACTATTTCATCATCACTAGGATTTACTTGTTCATCAAATTCATCTTCTTCATTTGCATATAGACAATCACTATCTCTTCTAGGTTTGAAATTTCATTTATAATTTTTCTCTCTTTTAGGACACTTAGATGCATAATGACCAAATTCATTAAAATTCCAACATTTAAATATTTTCTTACCATCATTTTCTCTTCTTACCAGAAGGGATGCTCTTTCAATCTTTCTATCCTCATCAGATCAGCTATTGAGAGCAATGTCTTCTCTAGGATTTTTGCTCCTTAATAAACTAGCTCAAATATTCAAGGCACTAAAAGTTGGTCAATTCTCCAGACTATCTAAGCTCATTCTCAACCACTTCAAATATTCCAAGAAATGTCTCCTTTGTGAAATCTTTGGTACAAGATAGCAACAATTGTATCATTTGAACTGCTGACTTAAATGGTGGTGCTGAGCTCTTCAATATCTTCTACATAACCTCATCATTTTCTTCAATTCCTCCTTGAGATTTAATACCTCCAATGATTTCTAATATTTCTCCTACTTATGTTCTAATATATTCCTCTTCAATCATTTTAGTATCTTGAAATGCACAAATCCAATTTGGTAGCCTCAATTTCTTAGAATGATCATTACCTTCAAAACTAGTTTCCAAAGCTTTCCAAATCAAATGTGAAGTAACAAGTGACTTTACTTGATTGTATTCAACTTCAAGAAGTATATTCAATGGTGTTTCTCTAGCTCTCATGCCACACATAAAAAGATCTCTTTCTTCCTTGGAACAAGTTTCCAAATGCTTTTCAGCATAGATTATCTTTGATGATTTTGTCAAGATCCAATATCCTAGACCCATACATAATAGATGTGTCTTCATCCTTTCTTCCAGCTATCATAATTTGTTCCATCTAACCTTGGACTATCTTTCCTAAACATGCTTGTCATAAACCTCCCAAATTTGTTAAACTTTGTCTTCAAGGACTTGATGCTCTGATACAAACTATTATAAATAATGGTCCACCAAGATAACTGAGAAGGGGGGAGGGGGTGAATTAGTTTTCCAATAATATTATCTAGTCAATCAAAGTAAACAACAACCATAACAAGATGCACATAGACAATTACACTAGATGTGTTAACTCTTGATTAGAGGGAAAACCCTGGTGGGAATTATGCACAAAAGATGATGTACTAATATAAATATTCCTTGTTAGAGGATAAAAAATGTTAGGAGACTTTGAATCCTTGTTAGAATATTCTAACCCTATTAGGAGTTGTGCCAACCCTATTAGGAGTTGTAGAAGATAGAAGGACCCACTGTCCAAATAGCTTTTGGGGCAAGAGCACTAAACTCACTATCCAAATGATCACTCAACTATTCCTTGTAGAATAATTGTGTGTAGTATATTTCAAACTTCTTTCCTTTTTCTTGTCAACCAAACCAATCAATCTCAAACCTTGTAGATGAGGTCACAAACCTCAACTCACAGTATCCAACTTTGGATCACACAATAAAACCTTGGCAATAAAGTTTTCTTCACTTTTGCTCTACTCTTCTCATATTTGCATTCCTCTCTTCCTGCTTCTTACAATCATTCACATTCATCCATAAATCCACACTTATGATAAATGAAAATGTTCTTCCTCTATGCTAGATCCATAAAAAAATTCCTTCAGTTAGCTGCAACACCTTCTCAATTAATTATTATAGGACCACATTAAATGTTAGCATGAATGTTGATGCTATGGGGGAGCATTGTAGAACATTTTTATGATTGTGTTTTTTATTGATGATGACATAATAATGAGTTTGTAAAGACTGACAAAGAAGAAGAATGTGATTGTTGTATTAAGGATAATATATTATGTATATTCTCATGTGTAGTTACCAGCACATACTATAGTATGTATTGGACACATGGACAAGTGTACAGAACTTGATTTGATAGCGTACAAAAGATATTAATGATATATAGAGAAAAGCATGGAAATAGAGCATTAGGAAAATAGTCCTTATTGTATGATTGATAAATGCATTGTATTTGAAATGAAGGGTTGCATAGTTAACTAAAGGTAGTATACTAACTACTGATGACATTAAAGAGTGTGCATGTACAAAAGTTGCATGATTGAAAGTTTGGGTATAACTATGAGCTGAAAGCATTAATTAAATGTGTATTTCATTGTAATTAACATATGGAAAAGTGTGAAGCTAACTCAAGAATTTAATATTGAGTGTGGCATAAAGGAAAGATGTTTTCCAAGTTTTAGACATAATGATTGAGATCAATGAGCAGAGACAAGTTGCAAATTGTGAAGCAATAGAGAAAAGTGATTTGTTAATGCATGTAAGTGAACTTAACGGTTACTACTGATAGATATAGAGTTCCAAATTTGATTACATGAACTAAAGCTGAAGAAATTTGATGTACTAGATAGAGGAAGAAGTAAAAGATTGTTAGACATCTATTATTCTAAAAGGAATAGTACCACGATCAATTCGACAGTGGGTTCATTGATCAAATCCTAAAGCTATTTAGGTAGTGGATTCAGATTCCTTCCACAACTCCATAACTAATTCACCCCCCACTCAATTATATTGGCGGAATATTATTTCTAACAATTGGTATCAAAGCATCAGGTCCTTGAAGGAAAGTTTAAAAACTTTGGGAGATCCATTGAAAATTTGTTCAGAAAAAAAAGTCCAAAATTTGATGGTACAAACTATGATAGTTGGAAGGATAAAATGAAGACTCATCTCTAGTGCATGGATCCAAGATATTGTCTTGTAACCAATACATCTAAAAATGTTGCAAAAGAAGACAATCTTTAAAGATGTACCAAGGAACAAAGAGAATTATTCATGTGCAACATTAGGGCAAGAGAAGAAATATTGTCTTCTCTACTTGAAAGTGAGTATAGCTAGGTAAAACAACTCAAAAAATCTCATGAAATTTGAAAAAACTTAGAAGCTAACTATGAGGGTGATACAAATGCAAAAAGGGTTAGATTACAAAATTTGTATTTCACATTCCAAGATGCTAAGATGATGGGAGATGAATCTACAAGAACCTATATTAGTAGAATATCTGAGATTGTTATAGGAATCACATCTCTTGGTGGAAAGAAGCCTAATGATGAAGTAATATGGAAGATCTTGAAAATTTTGACACCACCTTTCAAGATAATAACACAAATGATTCAAGTAATGTTACTTTATACAACTAATTTCACCAAAGAAATATTGCTTGGTAGATTGGAAGCAAAAGAATTTGATCTAAAAAAATCTGGAGAATTAGCAAAAGTTTAGATAGCATTTAGTGCATTTAACCTTAAATCTAGTCTAGCAAGGAACAAAAAAGTGCAAGAAGACATTGCTAGTAGCATCAAGTCTATTGAGGATAAGATCCAAGAAGGAGTGGCTCTTCTTGTGGAGAGAGAAAAAGATGATAAGAATATCTTTAAATATTGGACATGTAATGAATATGGTCATTAAGCATCTAAATATCCTAAGAAATAAAGAAAGTATAAGAGAAGATTCAAATCTAGAAGACCTAGAAATTTTTTATATGCCAATGAAGAAGAAGAAGAATATGATCAAAGAAAAAGTGAAGATGAATTAGGATTCATAGCTATAAAGGAGGATAATCTTGACAAAGGAATCAGAGAAGAAAGTGTTTTCATCTCACAAGTTGAAAGGAAGGATTGGATCATTGATAGTGGTTGTTCACATTACATGATTGGTGATATGAGAAATTTTGCCAAATTCGGAAGCCATGATGGAGGAATTGTCAAAGTAGGAAACAATGTAGCCTACCATATCATAGGAATTGGATCTATCACACCAGATAGTAAGAAAAATATTGATGATGTTTTTTTTGTTAATGGACTAAAACATAACTTGTTAAGTGTTGGACAGCTTATGGACAAAGGTTACCAATTGAAGTTTTGTAATCACACATGCATTATCAAAAACAAGGAAGGAAAACTACTTGGTACTTGTAAAAGAACTAGAAGTAATGTATTTCAGTTAAACTCCAATAAAACAATATGTTTGGTAGCTTAAGTTTACAACTGTTGGTTATGACATAGAAGATTTTTTCATATTAATTTTGATAGCATTCTAAAAGCCAAAAATGCACTTGTTTTGAGAGATTTACCTCAGATCACTAAGCCCACTAACATTATTTGTAAGGAATGCATCTTGGCCAAGTAGAATAAAGTCTCATTTCCTAGAAAGAAATTTGGTACTACACAAAAGCTAGAATTGGTTCATATAGATCTAAGTGATCCTACAAGAACAAGAGAATTCTATGGAGAAATGTATTTTATGATTTTTGTTGTTGATTTTACTAGAATGATGTAGGTAGATTTTCTTAAGGAAAAATTATAAGCATTTGAGAAATTTAAGATATTCAAAAACAAAGTAGAGAATGAATCTAGAATTAAAATCAAAAGCTTAAGATTAGATAGAGGAGGAGAATTCACTTCTAGAAAATTCAATATCTATTGTGAAGAGCATGGTATTAGGAGACAACTATCCTCACCCCATACACCTAAGTAGAATGGGATTTCTAAAAGAAGAAATAGATCAATTACTAAAGTTGCAAGAGCTATGTTATTTGAAAATGATGTACCAAAAAATTTTTGTATAGAAGTAGTCAATACAATAGTGTATACATTGAATAGAGTATAGATTAGAAAAGTTATGCAGAAAACAACTTATGAGCTATGGTTTGGTCACTCACCATTAGTCAAATATTTCAAGATATTTGGAAGAAAATTAAACATCAAAAGAGATAATGATATCAGTAAGTTTAATCCAAGAATCAATGAAGGTATGTTTCTTGGCTACTCATTGAAGAGTAAAGCTTACAAATGTTTCAACTATAGAACAAAAACTACAGTAGAGTGCTCAAATGTAAAAATAGATGAAAAGTTTGGCACTAAGGAAAAGATGATGGACTATAACTTTGATGAAGATGATTATTCTGGGATGACCAATAGTTGCAATGAACTATTTCTCAAAACTAACAATGACTTGTAGAATAATGTTCAAACTAATGTAGTAGGAGAAGAATAGAGCATAATACCTGAAACAAGAATTGAAGTAGAAACTCCTACTCCAAATGAGAATTTGATAAGAAATCATCCCATTGATCAGATAATAGGAAGCAAAGAAAAGGGAGTAATGACAAGAAGCAAAATTAATGAAGAACAATGCCTAATATCTCAAGTAGAACCAAAGAGCACAGATGAAGCAATCAAAGATGATCAATGGATAAAAGGAATGGAGGAAGAACTTCAATAGATAATTAAAAATGACACATGGGAATTAGTTTCTAGACCAAAGGACAAAAATGTGAGTGGCACAAAATGGGTATTCAAAAATAAAATGAATGAGCAAGGAGAAGTAATAAGGAATAAACCCTGACTTGTATGCAAAGTCTCCTCTCAGCAAGAAGGAATTGATTTTTAGGAAACATATACACCTATAGCAAGAATGGAAGTATTCAGAATTTTATTGGCATATACAACAAATAGGAATTTTAAGGTATATCATATTGATGTTAAGTCAACATTCTTGAATGGAGAACTTGACGGAGAAGTTTATTTTGAGCAACTAGAAGGTTTTCCTTTGAAAGAAGAGAAGGACATGGTTTGCAAATAAAAGAAATCCATGTATGGATTAAAGCAAGCACCTAGAACCTAGTATGCAAGGCTAGAAAAATACTTAGAAAAGCTTGGATTTGCTAAAGGAACATTAGATAGTAACTTGGTTTGGAAAGAAATAGAAGATGGTTCACTAATAATCACTGTATTTATTAATGACATAATTATTGGAGAAAATGATGAAGCCAATTACAAATTCTTAGAAGACATGAAGAATGAGTTTGAAATGAGCATGATAGGAGAAATGAAATTTTTCTTAGGATTGCAAATTGTTTGGAATAAAGAAGTTATCTTTATTTCTCACTCTAAGTATTCGAAAGATTTTCTGAAAATTTTTGGTCTAGAAAGTTGTAAATCTTTTGGAACTCCTATGGTAACTAGCCACAAGTTATCAAGTAAAGATGAGACACCTACTATTTAGAAAAAAAAGTATAGATCTATGATTGGAGGATTACAATATCTTACTCATAGTAGACCCGATATAGCTATCACAGTTGGAATTGTGGCAAGATTTTAGGCTAATACTAGAGAGTATCACTATGCAGAAGTAAAGAAGTTATTCAGATATCTAAAAGGGACATTAGATTGGGGCATTTGGTATCATAGAAGCAATGATTTCACTCATTGCACTTATATAGATGTTGATTGGGCCAAAGATAGGGATGACAGTGTTGGATACAATTGATTAATTGTGTGTTGTCTTTGATGTTACACAAATGTCATATTAGTTGACAGTTAGTGCATGCCAAGCTCACTTGGTTAGTAAAGATAGTTTTTCTAGTCTATCAAGCATTCCTAATTTCTTGTCTATCAAGTGTTCCTAAGTCTACTTTGTATGGAAGATAGTATCTACCGAGATCACTTGGGCATCGAAGGAATTTATGCAAAAAACTGTGTTAACCAAGCTCTCTCGGTTAACAAAAGAAAAAGTGAATAGAGCTACTATTAACTAAGTTCACTCGATTACCAAAGGAATTTTTGAAGTTCACAATATTAATTGAGCTCTTTTTGGTTAACACAAGAAATTGCTTTAGAATCAATTTCTACCAAGCCAGGTTGACTGCCAAAGGATTTTCTTATTTTGGCACATAAACCTTAATTATTTTACTTGTTGATTCTAGCCAACTATGGTAATGAATATTGGTTATTCTAATTTTTATTTGAGTTGAGTTGATAATTTGGAAAGTATAAGTAAAAGGTCAATTCATGATTTTAAAGTATGCAAGTTGTGTTGGAAATATTCAAGATATGACAAGTTACTGAGAGGGGAGGGGTGAATCAGTAACTTTTAAAATTTCAAACAATAAAACTGCATACTAATATATTCACCATTCATCCAAGTAACTTACTGTAAGCATGAAACAAAATCATTTGCAACACTTGAACACACAGATTTGGTGACCCAGAAACCTTCCAAATAGAAAGTAAAACTAGGGTGGGATGAAACCCACAAAGCTTCATTACTGCAGTATGAAGTTGGCCGGTTAAGGCTTACAATGACCACTTCTGGTGATCTGCCTTGTTAGGAGCACAAAGGATTTCTAGATCCACCTTGTTAGAGGATTTACAAACATACAATAAAGTATGCACTCTGTTAGGAGATTTACAAAAGACTGTTAAGTCTACCTTGTTAAAGGATTTACAAAAACTGATTCACCTGTTAGAATGAAATAGTGGATCTGATTACAACTAATTGCTGATAAGATCCGCTATGCTCTGATTCACCTTGATGTGATAGATAAAACTTTTCTGCTCCAAAACTTGACCTTGTTGAATACCTTCACAACTCAGCACACATACTTTCGCACGCATGTATTTCTTTTGCACTTTTCACATTTTCATTCATTCCATTACCATTATATTTGAATGATACAATACATTGCATATATATACCATCCAAATAAATAATACATGCAAGGTCGGCCAAAACAACAAGTGCAAATCTCTATACAATGTCGGCCAAAACAAAAAGTGCAAATCTCTATACAAAGTCGGCTCACGGTAAAAACTCGGGTTCACTGAACTGACTCGGTGTCCTTCTGATACTCGGCATCCACTGCGTTACTCGACATCATCATGCACTTGGTAGAAATGAAGGCACGGTCCATACTAAACACTTTGAGTATTTCTGAACTCGGTAACCACTGGAGACTCGGTAGAAGAGATATCACTCGGTGAACACTTCTATCTAAACTGTAGCTCGGTGATCAAAGGAAACACTCGATAGAACCTTGTGACTCGGTGATAGTTAGTTTCCTTGATAACCGTCTGAGCTCGGTAAAATTAATTTCCTTGATAACCTCAGGAGCTTGGTTATCACGAAGTTCTCGGTCAATACTAAGTACATCTTCACTCGGTCAAAACTGATTCCTTTCTTTACCTCGAACACTCGGTAAACACTGGCTACTTTGTTCACCTCGATCACTTGGTAAACACTGACTGCTTTGTTCACCTTGATCACTCGGTAAACACTGACTTCTTTGTTCACCTCGATCACTCGGTAAACACTAAGAACTAGGTAAAGCTTGGCTTACAAAAGAAATGTCCGGTGAGAGCTTGGTAAGCATTCAGAATCCAATAAGTGTTGTAACTAATGACAAAAATGTATCATAATGCCAACAATCTCCCCCTTTGGCATTAGTGACAAAAACACTTATGAGACAACATTTATCTGACATGCTGATGACTGATTCTGAATATACATAGCTTCATTATATACAACTCCCCCATAGAATGTACATACAGTATTTACATGAGCTGTATATCTCTTCCTTTGTACAATTTTTCGAAAACACTTATTCACCCATAGTATACATATCCAACAATAATCTCCCCATTTTTGACAATAATGCCAAAGAATAAAAGAATATATATACTTATATAGAAACACCAAAATGAGAGATGAACTCTGAATGTACCTAAAGAATAAGCTGGAGAGTCTTATCCCAATTCTCTTGCAAAATTTTGCAGGTGGAAAGAGCTACTTGAACTTCAGCCGAAAGTTCAATCACATGGTCTGCAATGGAGAAGTTATTATCATGGATTAATGTCTTTGAATGTGCAATGTGCTTCTTCATTGAATCCATGATGGGAAGGATCATGTTTTGGATATCTATCAATGTAGATCGGATCCTTGCCTCTTCTCTCAATAGCTCTACCTGCTTCTCTGACAAAAATTTGATCCTAAGGTGATGAGATGAGCTTGAACTGGGGTCAAGCTTCAAGTTCTGTGCGCTCACCTTCAGATCCTCATCAATTTTATTTAGTTTCTCTCTTATTCCCTTAGTGTACTCGGTAACATCACAAAGCTTAGAAAAAAGAGATGTTACATTATTAAAAGAATTTTCCATATCTGCCAAAATTGAGGTTAATGCAACCTGATTTATTGCAATGTTCTTGGCAATGTGCCCCAACACCTTATTATCAAATTTCTTTGCTGCATGCTCAATCATCTTTTCTTGTCCGGAGGCATCTTCATTGAATTTATTAACTGCCTCTTCCAATTGAATCAAAATGTGTTGAGAAGTATCAACATCAACACCTATAGCCTCAGTAATTATGTTCCGGGCATCCTCAATTATCCTGTATTCCTCATCTCTTTCCAATCTTAACTGCATCTGAGTAGTCTTTTTCTCAATAAGTTGACTAGCATACCTCATTTCTTCAATGGTAGCATTATCAAAGTCAATCTTTGGAATTACTATCTCTATGTCCAAGTCAATGTCTTCAGGAATTTCCTTTTCAGTGATCATAAGTCTTAATGGTTGCTTTTGTTTGACTTCTGAGATGACTGGTTTGATCTTTGGAATAGACACAATAGTAGAGACAGAAGGACTAGTAGTAAAAACTGGGATGCTTGAGGGTTGAGTGCCAATAGGAGTATGTACAGGGTCAAAAATTTGAGTACTAGCCAAAAATGGTGATACACTCGGTAATATAGTATCTAAGCTCACTGTGCCTGAAGTAGATGGTGACAAAATTGTAGAACAAATTGGAGTAGTCAAAATTGGAGAACTCACAGCAATACCAACTAATGATGATGGAGTCGAGGAGGCCAACTCGGTAGATGAAGAGGGGTGCAGCTTGGTAGATGAAGAGGGATGCAGCTCGATAGATGAAGTGGTAGTCACTTCCACTGATGATACCTAGAGCTGAGATATGGCAGGTGTAGATGGTAAATCTAGTGTAGATGAACCTGCTGAAGCTGACTCCAACCTTGATGATGTCACGGGTTTAGCTGGGGAGTGAGGAAGGGATGCAATAACTGTTGCTGCAATTTTTACCGGATCATCCTCCTTATCTTCCTTTTCAGCTTCTTCCTCTTTGTCTTCTTCCTCTTTCTCTTCCATCATTGCATGCAACTCTCCTGGTGTAACTGTGATGGATGGAGCACTATCTGATTCATCACTGCTGCTGCTGCTGTCATCATCCTTTATTTCTACTGGGTCTACACTGGGCTTATGTAGATGATAGATGTTTTTCCACATGTTTGTAGCATCATTTACAACACGCTCTATATCTTTGATCAAAATCAAACAAGTGTGGAATCTGATCATCATTTTACCTTCATGGGTTTTCAATTCAGATTTTACCTCTACTCCAGTGAGACTAGGCCGAAGATTCTTTAGGGATTGCTCATATATATCTTTTACTGTCTTGGTGGCTAACTCCCATCTTGTCTGTACTCTCTCCAGTAGTTCTTTAGAGATATGAGGAGCAATCTGGTCCGGGGAGTATTTCCATTTTCCCATTTTGTTAAGTACTAGTTCCTCAATTTGCATTTTCTCTACATCAATCCTTGTCTCAAATTTCAATGCCTTGAAATTTGTGATGCCAGCTCCTTCTTCCAATGATTTGAGCCTTTGCTCGAATGTAGGTGCAGGCTTGACCAATACAGGTTCCTGAATACCTCTTCTTGTCCTCTGAGTAAATATTGCAGTAGGCTGCTTCTTGGGCTTGGTAATGATTACCTTACCTTTCTTCTTTGTCGGTTGCTCTTCTTCTGATTCTTCTTCTCCTTCTTTTTCTTTTTCACTTTCTTTATCTTCACCTTTTCCCTCAGTGAGCATAAGAGGACCCATTGCAGTTTTCAGTTTGGCCACTTTCCTCTTACCTTTGCTGATGGCCTTTGGAATTTTGATTTCCAGTTCAATTCTGGCCTTTGCTTCATCATAAGTACAAAAAATCCATTACCTTGGGTCTACTGGCTCATTTACCAATGCTTCAATGATATCCCTTGTTTCATCAATATTTACCTCATATGGAAGAGGTTTCACCCATGCAACTCGGGGTCTAACTGCCTGTATGTACACCTTGTCACAGTCAACCATAAAACATACGTCATCTTTATATTCTCCAACAAGCCTAGGAGGAATTCTGAATTGGTTATTCATCCTCTCCTTAAAGTCTTCAAAATAGTTATCCATGATACTATCAAAATTTTCTCCCATCTCTGCTATAAACTCTTTAATCTGATACAAAATTGGGATATCTTTTCTCCATTCTACGGTTCCCTTTGATGGAAAGAATTTTTGTACATAAAATAGTAAACATATTAACAAAGATCCAAATTTATAGGGATTATTCTTCGATGTCCTTATACTGTCCATGTTCTTGTTTAACTGCTTCAACATTACTTCTGACAGATCAAACTCAAGATTCTTCTTTACAATTTTCAGGGCCAAATCCACAGCTTCACACGGTACACTATTTAACCTGCTGGAACTATATAACTTATATGCAATAATATGTATGCCAAATCTTAGTTTCGGATCTGTTACAGTGTTAACCTTCAAACCTCTACCATCCCACTCGGCTAGGGTTTGCCTCTGTAACTCATCCCGTCCTAGGGTTTTGGTGGTTTTGGCTTTGCTGAGCATCGGGAGACCCGTGATTTTGTGAATCATCTTCTTGGTTATCAAAATGGGTTGTTCCAACCACAATTGACCATTATGCACTCGACTCAAGATATACCTAATCCATTTGGTTTGGAAGTTTCTAGGCATATGCGTGATGTGAGTCAAACCTTTAGTTTCCAAATGTTTGTGCTCAATTTTGAGAGAACCATTTACACATAACTCTGCTAGGGCATTATCCATGTCCAATGTCCCTATTTCTTGAATAGTACACTTAAAATGAGTGCAAATGTCGTTCATGAGGAGTACCTTGGGTGGAATCTGTGATTGAGCTCCATTGAGATCGAGTGATTCAGCGATGGCAGGAACGAGCTTGAACGTAGGTGTCTTCCATTCCATTCCCTTCACAAGCATTTTGGAACCCTTCTTCGCCTTGCTGCTACTGGTGCTTGTGGATGCCATTGCTGCTCGGTGAGTGAAAAGGTTCTGTAAGAATACTTTGCTGGAAAATCTCTTCAAATTGCTTGAACTCGCTTGAAAGCCCTTTTTTTTTGTGTAAATCTCGAATTCGCGGTGAAAAATGAGGTCAAAATCTGCCCTTTTGATAAAAAATTTGCCATTAATGTTCAGTACAGAGGTAGCTGCGATCGACAGACTGTCATCCACTAGCTCGGCTTAAACTTTGCAACTCGGTGACCAAAAGGAAATAGGTTAAACTGACCTTAATTCGGTAAGAGAAGAACCAACCATGCTCGGTAAGTGCAACTTGGTGAAAGAAGCCTTATTGCACCCGACTGAGCTCGATAAGGTCATGTACCGACCATGATCCTGATGTATCTGAAATACTAATTTGATCATATTTTCATTCTAGGACTGCTTAGGATATTGCTTTGTAGATACAGTCCTGGTCTTATCCTGATGAGTCTTAATTGGAAATGGTAGAGTCACTCACTTCTTGAGTGACCATTCCATCATTTGAATTATCTGGCTCGGTAGACTTAGGAATCCATTGCTGCTTCATTTGCTTCTGAATATTGTCTACTTTGATTTTCTTCTCATCCTCGACTTTCTTTATGTTCATGCAGTTTTTAGATATATGACCAAGTTTTGTACATGTATAACATCTTACAGTGGTATCCCTTTTTCTTAGGTGATGCCTTGCACAGTTTGTGCCAGTATGACCATATTCTCCACAATAATGACATCTGCACCAAGTGTTGTAGTCCCAACCAAATATTGCTTTGACAAGTTGTTCTGCTGGATTAAATGATTTGGATTTGCATTGTGATGCCTTATGACCTTGCTTTTGGCATTTGTGACATTTACCTTCAAATTTCGGTTTCTCTTTGCATTCATTGGCTTTGTGTCCATGCTGATTGCAATTGTAGCACTTTCCATTAAATTTTCCTTTTCCATTGCTCCAACATCTATTAGATGTATGACCTAACTTACCACAGTGGCTACAAGTAGGTCTTTGATTCTTTTGAATACCCTGTTTGGAGGATTCACCTTCTTCCTTGTATCCAAGGCCTGCTTTACCATTTTGTTTATGAAAGTTTTCTTCATTTTGCAGATTTAATTGATCCATGTCCTTTTGAGATTTTACCATTCTCTCATTGACTTGTTTTTGAGAGATTAGATCACTTTGTAAGCTTGCATTGATTTGCCTTTCAGTAATTAAGTCATTTCTCAAATTCTCATTCTCAGATCTTAGATTCATAATTTCTTCATTTGCATTAGATAATTGAGTTACAAGATTTTCAAGCTGAGAGGATTGATTGTTCCTTACCTCTAAGTCTTCAGCTGCCTTGTTCCTTTGCTCCAAGATTTCACATAGCCTGATGGACTGGATTTCTTGTTCCCTTTTGAGCTTTCTTAATTCTTCCTGCAGAGATCCATTCTTTTCTAAAAGTTCTTTGATTTCTTTGTCAGCTTCATCTGAACTACTTGATGGTGAGAGATCTTCAATCTTTTCTTCAACATACTGATGGTCATTCATTTGCCTTGCAAGTTCTTTTCTTCTTTTCAAGGATTGTGAAAGATGCTCTTTTGCTTCATTGAGTTGAGCCATGGCCATTTTCAGATCTAGCTTTTCATTCTCAATAGTTTTGTCAAGTCTGAATATCTCCATTGTCCTTGATCTTTGCTCAAGCTGTGAAACTTTTATCTTGAGAACCTTATTGCTCTGATAGCAATTGTTGGAAATATTCAAAATTTTAGAAGTTACTGATTTACCCCTCCCCTCTCAGTAACTTGTCATATCTTGAATATTTCCAACAAGTTGAATGTATTGAAAGAGATCAGAAGAGAGGAAGTGAACTTGAAGGATAAGCATGTAGCATTGTGGAGCATAAAAGTGTTATTTGATCAGGAAGGATCAAGTATAAACTAGAATAGAGATTTTCAATCAGCAATTTAGTTGCATCACAATCAGATCAAATCATTATTACTCTCTAACCATTGTAGTAGTGATCTAAAATCTCTTAATATAGTTCATTTAATAGCCATTTGTAAATCCTCTAACAAGGTGGCAATTCTATTGAATTGTTTCAAGACCCCTTGCAAGGCCACTCCTAACAAGTGATCAAATCCTTTAATAGGGTCACACTAATAGTGTCTTTTGTAACCTTTAACAAGGTTGGATTCTAACAAGGCTCACTTCAGTAGAGCAAAAAATGATAACTAGTTACATTTGGTGGTTTTTCCCAAATCGGGTTTCCACGTTAAATCTTAGTGTCATATGTGTTCATGTTATTTCTTTCATGCTTGCAAGTAAATTTATTGATAATATCTTAAGATCTACTAATCTAAACACACTCTGTAGTTATCAAGTTATAGCAATTTATGTATGCTTATTGAGTATCAATAGTAATCATTTTTATCAGTCTAAATTTTGTTTGACATCTAAGGGATCTAGGATTTATTTTAGTAGTTATTGATTCACCGCTCCCCTCTCAATTACTCCTCTTATATTTTCAACAATTGGTATCAAAGATTTTGGTGCTTGTAGAGAAGGTTTTAAGGACCTAAGCTAAAGATTAGGATGTCTTACAAAAGACAGATTCCAAAGCTAAATAGAGATAACTTTGCAACATGGCAAGGACTTATGAGGCCTCATCTAGCTACCATCAATGATTCAAGTTGTAAATATCTTGATGAAGAATACAAAATTCCCATTGGAACATTATCAATTGAAGATATTACTGAGAAAAAGAATAATAATATCATAATTATTGATATTGCATCTACTCTCAGTTATGCTAAATTTGGTGAGGTCAAAGATTGTAAAGCTACTTTTGATATGTGGAACAAAATAAAATAAGTCTATGGAGGAGACAACAATGTAAGAGGAGCCAAAGTAGAAATCCATAGAGGAAAATTTGATCAAATGAAAATGAGATAAGATGAAAACATTGCAAAATATGTGGAAAGTATTAAGGCTAGTGTTAGTACAATAAGAGTATCTAGAGGAGAAATCAAAGAAGAATTTGTTTTAAGAAAAACACTCAAAACTTTGCTTCCCATCTATGTAATCAAAGTTCCTACTATTTAAGAAAAGAGATGTGATCCAAATAAAAAGATAGGCTTAGATGCCCTAATAGGAAAATTGATAGCTTTTGAACTAGACAACTTTGACAACTATGTTCCTACTTCCAGAATATTGAGTTTGCATTTGAAGCTAAACTCTCACTCAAAGAAGAGGGAAAGAAAATAAAAGAAAATCAATCAGGACATGAGGAAGAAAATTAAGAAATTTCTAATAGTGATCTTCAAATTGTTGAAGCCCTACTTATAAAGAAATATTCTAGGAGTAAAGGAAAGTACAAAGGTAAAATCCCTCTAATCTATTTTTCTTTAGAAGAAATTTGCCATATTGCTATTAGGTGTCCAAAAAAAGAAAGAAAGGAAAAGAAAATAAGTTGCACATACAAAGGAAAGAAGTAATTCAAAGGTCACAAATCCTACAAAGACAAAGGTAAGAAAACTTGTTTTATGGTTAAAGATTCTGATAATAGTGAAGATGAAATAGTGTATATTGTTGTAAATGATGAATCTGATGATGAAGGAGATAAGATGGCACTTGTCTCTCATGTTAGTAAAAATGATACATGGATCATAGATAGTGGATGTTCTCACCATATGATTGGAGACAAAACTAAGTTTGAACATTGTGAACACTATGATGGAGGTAGTATAAGGTTTGGAAACAATGAACCTTGTTGCATAAAAGGAAAAGGTTGTATCTCATTAACTAATGAACTTGTATGTGACAATGCCTATTGTGTTGAAGGACTAAAACATAATTTATTGAGTGTGGAATAGTTGAACAATGTTGGATTCAAGGTAGAATTCATAAATGGAAAGGCAAGATTGTTGGATAACAATGGAGATCTGACAACCTATTTTATCTTGATCTTGGTGATTGTTCATGTTTTATTGATCAAGCATAAGAAAGTTGGTTATGGTACAAAAGACTATGTCATGTAAACTTTGATAATATGGTCAAGATAAGAAAACTTAGAAGAGTAAGAGGTATCCCTAGTTTGAAGAAACTTGATGTTGGGTTATGCAAAAATTGCCAAATTGGTAAAATAGGAAAGACTAGTATTGAGAGAAAAAGCTATTAGTCAAAAGATGTCTTGGAAATTTTGCATACTAATTTATGTGGACTCATTGGAATAGAAATTTATAGTGGAGAAAAAAATTTCATTCTTTTTGTTGATGATTATTCTAGAACGATGATTGTTATGTATCTAAAAGAAAAATCAAAAGCTTTTGAGAAATTCAAATTTTATCTATCTAGAGTAGAAAAAGAAACTAGAAAAAGATTAAAATTCTTAAGATTAGATAGAGGTGGTGAATTCGTCTCAAATGAATTTAACAATTTCTACATTGAAAGAGGAATCAAAAGATGAGTATCAGCCCCTAGTACAGCTGAGCATAATGGAATAGCTAAAAGAAGAAATAAATCCATCATGAATTGTGGAAGAACACTAATGATTGAAAAGAATCTTGCTATCAAATACTGGAAGGAAGCTATTAGCACTACAATTCATACTTTGAACCAAGTTTAGTTGAAGAAGGACTCAAAAAAAACTTCCTATGAACTATGGTATGGCTACAAACCCAATGTAAGATACTTGGAAGTATTTGGAAGAAAATGAAAATTTTATGTGAAAGGTGATGAAGGTATATTTCTAGGATATTCTTGTAGAGGTAGAGCATACAAATGTTTGAATTTATCCACTCACAAAATCATAGAAAGTGCACATGTGAGAATTCATGAGTTTGCAGAAAAGAGTGAAGAAGAAAGCAATAAGGAGCCACAAGATTACAGAAGATTTGTCTACTATGAACTTGATACATTTCCAAACATATTTGATAGAAAGGAGACTTCATCTCCCAAGTTCTCCAAGTCTCCAATAGTTTTTGAATTGTAGGAAGTACAAACTAAGTGACAGGGACCCAAGTCACATATAAAGGCTACTGAGTTAGTGCATATCGAGTCTAAAGAACTTGAGCCATGAATAGAAGAACCCAAGCCTAAAGTTGAGATTCAAAATGAAAGAAATGCAATTCATTCAAAAGCCAAAGAACCTATATTGACTAAATATGTTAGAAGGCATCATGCACCTGATCAGATCATTGGAGACAAATTAGATAGAACAATGACAAGAAGCAAACTAAAAGGTACATGTTTCCTTGCCAAATTTGAACCTAAAAGTGTTAAAGAAGCACTAGAAAATGAAAGTTGGGTTGAGGCTATGAATGAAGAAATAGAACAGATAGAAAAGAATAAAACTTAGACTCGTGTTCCTAGGTCCAAAGATAAAAATGTGATTGGTACAAAATGGGTATTCAAAAATAAGTTGAATGAAGATGGAAAAGTATCAAGAAACAAAGCACAGTTGGTATATAAGGGCTATTCTAAAGAATAAAGTATTGATTATGGTGAAACTTTTTCCCCTATTGCAAGATTAGAAGGTGTTAGGAATTTACTAGCATATGCACCTCACAGAGGATTCAAAGTATATCAGATGGATGCTAAATCTACATTCTTGAATGGAATTCTTGATGAGGAAGTCTACATTGAACAACCAAAAGGTTTTGTTGATCCTGACAAAAGGAACATAGTCTATAAATTACACAAAGCCCTATATGGTCTAAAACAAGCTCCTAGAGCCTGGTATGAAATATTGCATAACTATTTGATACAAATTGGCTTTCAAAGAGAAAATGATAACAATATTCTATATATCATGGAAGGACATGATCAAAAGATTCTGTTGACAAAAATATTTGTGGATGATACTCTATTTATAGGGAATTATGACTTATACAAAGCATTCTTAGAATAAATGAATAAAGAAATTGAGATGTCCATATTTGGTGAAATAAAATTCTTTGTTGGATTGTAGATACAACAAAACAAAAATGGTATTTATATCACTCAACCTAAGTATATCAAAAAGATACTCAAGAAATTTGGAATGGAAGATTCAAAACTAGCTGGAAACCCCATGTGTACTAGACTTAAGCTTATTAAAGATGATTATTGCAAAGAAGTAGGTCAGAATTTATATAAATCAATAATTGGAAAATTATAGTATGTAGTACATACAAAGCCTGATATTGCCTTAGTAGTTGGACTATGGCAAGATTCTTAGAAAAATCCAAAGAAAACCACATGATGGAAATCAAAAGAATATTGAGATATCTAAAAGGTCCTAAAGACTATGGCTTATGTTACAAACTTGGAGGAAATCTTGACTTAAAAGTATTTACTGATGCTGATTGGGTAGGAAATCTTGATGGCAGAAAAAACACTAATGGTGGAGCATTCTTTCTTGGTAAAAGGCACATCTCAATCCACAATAGAAGTAGAATATGAAGCTATAGTAGTAAATTGCTCTAACATTATTTGGTTTAAACAATTGTTGGAAGGAATGAAGTTTGAAATTAGTTTTATCAGTCTAAATTTTATTTGACATCTAAGGGATCTACAATTTATTTTAGTAGTAACTAATTCACCCCTCCCCTCTTAGTTACTCCTCTTATATTTCCAATAGACAAAAAAATAAGTAGTGGAGGAGCATTCTTCCTTGGGGGAAGATTAGTTTCTTGGCTTAGAAAGAAGCAAGATTATACCTCACAAAGTATTGTAGAGGTAGAGTATGTCACAACAACAAACAATTGAAATCAAATCATATCGATGAAGCAGATAATGAAGGATTTTGGAATTACATTCCAAGAACTTGTTATCATTTGTTATGATAACACAAGTATAGTTAACATGTCTAAGAATCTTGTTTTGCATTCTAAGACTAAGCACATAGCTACAAAGTATCATGTGTTGAGAGAGAAAGTTGCAGAGAAGGAAATCAAATTGGAATATATTAACACTAAGGAATAGACTATAAACATTTTCACAAAGGCCTTGCCAAAGGATACATTTGAGTACCTAAGAGGTATGCTTGGGGTTATGCCCCTGCCTAGTTTTGAATAAATGATGCAAAAGTGCATCAGTCTAGGGCATGTAGCACCAATGTTAGACTGGACTAAATTTTGATGCTTCCTCAATGGGGGGGGTATCTATGATGGATAGAATCAATAAAGGACTCCTGGTAATAGGAAATTGGTATGCAATAGTGTCTTTAGACACTTGCATTATTCATAGAGATATTTCTTAAAGTTGTAAAGAAATAGACTAACTTGTGGTCATATTGATAGATTATTGTATGTTTAAACAAATCAAACATTTATGTACTATCTTTAACATTGATGTCAATGGGGGAGAGAGTGACATGAAAAAAATTGGATAGAGTTTTTACTATGGGGGAGAAGTGTTGCAATAAAGGATTTGCATGAAGCAAGATCTTATTGATGAAGAGACTTATTGGTATTCTTGGAACTATATTTTTTTCATCTATGTTACCATTAATGCCAAAGGGGGAGATTATTAGCATGAATGTTGATGCTATGGGGGAGCATTATAGAACATTGTTATGACTATGTTTTTCATTAATGACAATATATTAATGAGTTTTTAAAGAGTAATAGAGAAGCAAACTGTGATCTTTGTATTAAGGACAACACATTATGTATCTACTTATGTGCAGTTACCAACACATGCTATAGTATGTATTGGACACATGGGCAAGTGCGAAGAATCAAAGTCAACAATGTATGGAAGATATTAATGATATACAAAGAACTACATGGAAACAAAACATTAAGAAAATAGTCCTTATTTTATGATTGATACGGTGCATTGTATTTGAAATGAAGGGTTGCATAGTTAACTAATGGTAATATATTGATCGCTAATGAATTTAGAGAGTACACATGTGTAGAAGTCACACATGTGAAATTTTAGGTATAACTATGAGTCGACAATATTAATTAAATGTGTACTTCATTTTAATTAACGTATAAAAAACTATGAAGCTAACTCAAGGATTTAATATTGAGTGTGGTATAAAGGAAAGATGTTTTCCAAGTTTTAGACATCATGATTGACAATGATGAGAAAAGAAGAGTTGTAAATTGTGAAGCAGTAGAGTAGAGTGGTTTGTTAATGCATGTAAGTGACCTTAAGGGTTACTATTGATGGATACAAAGTTCTAGATCTGATTGCATGATCTAAAGGTGAATAATTCTGGCATACTAGATAGAGGAAGAAGAAAAAGATTGTCACATATTTATTATTCTGAAAGGAATAGCAATGAGATCAATTGGATAGTGGGCTTTTTTATCAGGTCCTAAAGCTATTTGGATAGTGGGTTCAGTTGCCTTCCACAACTCCTAATAGGGTTGGAATCTCCTAACAAGGATTCAAAGTCTCCTAATAGGAACTCTTGTACTATGTGTTGTAATAGACTCCTAATAGGGTCCATCCTCTTACAAGGAATATTCATATTAGTACATCATTTTTTGGGCATCATTCCCACTAGGGTTTTCCCTCTGATCAAGGGTTTCCCTAGTCAAAACATCTAGTCTAATTGTGTGTATGCATCTCTTTATGATTATTGTTTACTTTGATTGAATGGTTGAATTCACTTAAGAGGATAATTTTTTTAGATTTTTATATAATTGATTCACCCCACACCCTCCCCACCCCTGCACCCCCTTCAGTTATATTGGTGGAATATTATTTCTAACATTAAGAACATGTTACTCTTAGACATAACATTAATCTTTCACCTTACAACTTGAATAACTTTTCGTACATGTATCATTATGATGAGTAATCTTTTCCATGTCATCATCAACGTGTATTCTTCACATCTTTAACTTTAGGTTCTCGAAATAATAACAAGTTTATCAGAACATGCCTCTATAAACTATATCTCAAAACAATCCTCACCAAAACTTGCATAACTTCTTCTAAACTTAATATCTTATGCTTTCAAGGTTAGCTAGATATAGTAGACACAATGTGTAATATCACTTTAACCTTTCTACTAAAAGTACTCAATGATATGTTTGTACCAACTTGATCTTTCCACTTTTCTCTCTATCAAATACCATAGAAAACTACTATTTTCACATCAATGACAAACACAATCATGAATGCAATATATCATCATGATAATGATCTAATCATGTTTCTACAATAATTCCCCATAGGAATATCATCAGCATTCATGCTTCCAACAATTTGGTGTATGAGAGATGTTATGTAAGTAATTTTATGAAGAAATGAGGAAAGAATTTAAAATATCTGTGCTTGAAGAGATTAAATTCTTTATAGGTCTACAAGTTCATCAGATGAAGGATAGCATATACATTTCTCAATCAAAATACATCAGGGAAACATTGAAAGTATTTGGAATAGAATATTCCACACTATTTGGAACACCTATGTCTACTAGACATAAGAATTTAAAGAATGATGATAAAAGGAGTTAAATCTAACTACTTATAGATCAATGATTGGGAAACTTCATTATGTGGTTCACACTAGACCTAATATTGCATTTCAAGTTGGCATAGTTACAAGATTTTCTTCTAATCCTAAAGAAAAGTAAATAATTTAAATTAAAAGAATTTTGAGATGTCTAAAAGGAATTGAAGAATATGGGTTATGCTATAAAAATGGAGAAAATCTTGAGCTAAGAGCCTTTTCTAATGTAAATTAGGTAGGAAGCATTGATTACATGAAAAGCACTAGTAGAGGAGCATTATTTCTTGAAAAGAGGCTACTGTCCTAGATAAATAATAAGAGAAATTGTATCTCTCAATCCACAATAGAGGTAAAGTGTTTTTATACCATAATTAATTATTCTAACATAATTTAGATCAAGCAATTGATGTTAGGAATGAATGAAGAAATCAAGGAACCAATGATTATCTATTGTGATAACACAAGTGCAATCAATATATCAAAAAATATAGTGATGCACAGTAAAAGAAAACACATGGCAATCAAATATTGTTTCCTAAGGGAATTGGTTCAAGCCAAAGAGGAGAGATTGGAATATGTAAACCCCAAGGAGAAGATAGTAGATATATTTACTAAGACTTTACCTAAGGATGTATTTATGCATCTGTAAGGTAAACTAGGGCTTATTCCTATATCTAATACTCACTAAAGAAAAAGATAGTGTGGTATCAACAAAGGTCCATTGAAGATCAATCAAGTTAATGTAGTATAATATATAGCATATTACATATAAATTAGTAGAAAGGTACATTATAACTTTAAAGTTTGTATCCTTTAGAAATTGATGTCAAAGAGGCAGAATGTGTCAATTTAGTCTTTGTTAGAATTCTTTAGAATAACTAAGAGGGGGGTGAAATAGTTATCCAAGGTCTAGATGTATAATTAAAACTTTTCATGACTTAGTGAACCCATATCCATAAAAAAAATTTCATCATGCATGCATCCATTAGATTATGCAGTCACTTAAACTTGTAGATTACTATCAAATCAATTTGTAAATATGTAAATATGAAACACAATAGATTCAATAGCACATTTGACTTAGTAATTTAACATGGAAACCCAATTTTAGAAAAACCACTAGTAACATGCTACTCATGATCACTCTTCTAAAGTGATACCCTATGAAAGACCAACTCTATTAAAGGTTACAATACACTATTGAATGTGACCCAGTTAAAGGATTTCAATCACCCTATTAGGAGTGAGCCTTGTTAGAGGACTTTAGATCATTCACTTGGAATCTCATCTAGTTAAAGGATTTACAAATGACTAGTAGTTCAATATTAATCCAAAGGATTTATTTTAGAAAAATATAATTATTAGAAGGTAATAGTAAGACTATATTTGATAACAACTCACAACTCCATTTTTAGATTACAAATCTCTATTTCAATCCTCCATTCTACTTGGATTTCACACTCTTCAACTCTAATAGCTTGTTCACCCTTCAAGAATCCATACTCTTAAGCCTTATTGATTTTCTTGCCAATGCAATCTCTTCTCTTAGGTCACTAAATGATACAATACCCTAGATTCCTTGTCTTACTTAGGTTCTCACACATGACAACCCTTTCTTCTAACCAACCATCTCTATAAATAGAGAACTATGATATTTTTTTTTTCATCCTCCATCGTCCATTTTAGGGTTAGGTTAGATTTGGTAGGATTCAATGAATCTACCCCTCATTTCACTACATTCCCTTCTAGAAACTTCTCCTTTCAATCCTCTTTGAATTTTCCTCAAAATGGTTCCTCTTTAATTCTATGCCACTAGCTCATCAAGCTTATCTTCCTCATAGTTAACACAATCCAAGAAATCAAACTTGTCAGCTCAAATTCATCAAATTCTTGATCTTTCTCATAATACTGGCATTCAACATTAACTAGCTTTTGATGCTCAGCATAAACTGCATTGCTTGGCATCCATTATCAAAAAACTCAGCATGAACTAAAGTTTCTAGTGCTTGACATCAACTAAACTTTATTTGACTTACACTATTTCACTTGTCTTACACTGAAATTGACTTTTCTCATCTCCAACTTATTTTCTATTTGGCTTACACTATATTTGCTCGACACCTACTATGCAAAATGTTAAGCTTGGTAGAAAAACTTCATTTAACTTTTTCTTATAAACTTAATTAGTGTAACCATCCTTTTCAACCTTAATTAGATTATCAATGCACTATAATATCACTATCTTAACTAATCCTTGTACTCTTTTTCATATCATAACTCAACCTTTCCTCTAGGTGCTATTGTTACCTTATTTGATCAAATCCTCTTCATTAATCAAATAAATGATAGTATTTAAATTATATAAGAAATGATCTTACCAACAAGTAGCAAGTTTGGCATCAATGAAAAAATAATGATTCAAACATATTTATCATACTTGTATCAATATTTTTACAACAACCTCCCTCTTCAGTATTGATGGTAAACCAAACTGACCAAACTTAATTAGTAAGACCAACAGAATACCAAAAAGAAATAATTCCTTAGATATTGAAATCTCTCCCTCTATGAGAAACTTTCATCTTCTAAATAGGTTACAAAATTCTATTTATATCAATAGACAATCAATCAACTCATCCTTGTGTCTCCCTCTTGATTACTTTTTTATATCTCCCTCAACATTGTCTTCCTCTTACTAGGTAGATGTAATCAATAGGTAGACTTTCTCCCTCAGTAGTAAGGATTAGGTAGATGAGAAATTTTTCCTTCATCTCCCTCAACTTTCATGATGCAACTTAGTACACTATCTCCCTCTTTCACAACAATGACAAAGACATGTCATCTTCATATGTAGATATGAATATTTTCTATTTCTCCCTCTATTACCTTGCTTGTGACTAAGTTTTAGCTCTAGCTCTTTGGTTACTTTAGGCAGCTCCTAAAGTAAGATCCACTACATCAATGTATACTATATATCAATTAACCTATTTCATGTAGGGTACCCCTCATGCTTCTTAGTGTTAAGATTAAACCATGGACATAAATAAAAATTACAGGCAAAGATAACCAATAATACAAAATAATAGATCACACCAAAAAGAACACAAGAAAACAAGATTTGATGTGGTTCACCCAATCCCTGGGCTATGTCCACCAAAAAAAAAAGTATGATATTGTTACTATCTAGTGATGATAACTTGATTACAATATGTAACCCCTTATAGCTCAATACCATCGCAAGAACCAATTTCGTATCACAAATATGAAACAATCCATAACCCTAACCTCTTTTATAGAATTATTTTGACCACTTTAGGGTTATAATTAATAATTACATGTCGGCCCAAAATCTTGATAAAATAGGGCCCAAAAAATAAGTGTGTACAATACTTTTCTAATCAGTCACCACAATCTAACACTTAGATAGTCTTTGATAGGGGCATCACCCCTAGTTTACCTCTTAGATACTCATGAGCATCCTTACGTAATGCTTTTGTAAAGATATCAGAAATTTTCTATTTGGTGTTGATATATTCCATCTTCACCTCTTTATCCTGAACTAATTCTCTCAAATAATGATACTTGATTGCAATGTTCTTAGTCTTTGTATGAATCATAGGATTCTTTGATATATTTATAGCACTTGTATTATCACAATAAAGTATCATAGGTTCAGTGATTTCTTCCTCCATACCTTTGAGTAGTTGTTTGATCCATACAATGTTTGTACAATTTACTACAACAATGATATATTCAGCTTCAGTAGTAGATTGAGATATACATTTTGGTTTCTCACTAGTCCAAGTAACCAACCTTTTGCCTAGGAAAAATACTTCTCCACTGGTGCTCTTTTTGCCATCAATATTTCTAGACCAATCAACATTAGTGTAGGCCCTAAATTCAAATTTTTCATTTTTCTTGTAGTATAGACCATACTCTTTTCTTCCTTTTAGATATCTCATTATTCTCTTTACTACCATCAAGTGATTTTTCCTAGGATTAGCAGAGAATCTTACAACTATCCCTACAAATAATGCAATATCAAGTCTTCTATGTACTACATATTGTAATTTTCCAATCATAGACCTATACAAAGTTATATTCACCTCAGCTAAATTATTATTCTTTGATAATTTATGTCCTATCACCATGGGTGTGTTTATTGGCTTGGAATCTTTCAATCCAAAAGTTTGTAGTATCTTCTTAACATAGTTTGACTAAGTGATGTATAAACCATATTTCATTTGATGTATTTACTAACCCACAAAGAACTTGATCTCTTGAAACATAGACATCTTAAATTATTGCTTCATTTCATTTGCAAAAGCCTTATATAAAGTATCTTTGACCTCCAAATATGATATTATCAACAAAAAATTTAGATAAAAAAATATCTTTTCCTTTCTCTGTCATAAGTATAGATTGTTATTATCAGCAGTCCTCTCAAATCCAATCATAATAAGATAATTATGAAGCCTCTCATACCATGCTCTTGGTGCTTGCTTCAAACCATATAAAGCTTTGTGTAGTCTACATACCATGTTTTTTTTGGTAGCATCAAAAAATTCTTATGGTTGATCTGTATAAACCTCTTCCTCCAATATACCATTTAGAAATGTAGACTTAACATCCATTTGATAAACTCTAAAACTTTGTATATAGAGTAACAAAGTAGAGTTCTTACTCCCAACCTTGCAACAAGAGTGAACGTCTCTCCATAGTCTATCCCTTCTTCTTGTGCATATCCTTTATAGACTAGTGTTTCCTTGTTCCTTTTGACTTCACCATTTTCATCTAACTTGTTTCTATATACCCACTTGGTGCCAGTCACATGTTTTTCTTCTAGTCTAGAAATTAGAATCCATGTCTTATTTTTCTCAATATGTTCAATATCTTCTTTCATTTCTTTACTCCAATCCACATTTTCCAAGGCATCTTTCACTATTTTGGATTGTTGAATGCTTAGTAAACATGTACAATTTCTCAACTTGTTTCTTATCACTAGTCTAACATCTTTATCTCCAATAATTTGTGCAACATGGTGATGTCTCTTGACATACTTAGACAATCTTGGTTATGTTCTATTTTCTTCATTTGATCTCTCAACTTTTGAATCACTATGTGCATCTCTATCAAGTAGTTTAGCATCACTTTCATGTATACTAATCTCAAAATCAAAATGTGCCTCATCTTCACTCTGTAACTCAAAACCTAAATGTAACTCAATTCTTGAATGCAACTTGACATTCATAATATGTGACTCGACAATCACTAAAACTTTATATTAGTTTTCAACTTGATTTAAAATGTCTTAATCAATAGGAATACCTTCATAAAAGTATAAAAATGATTTTTATTCTTCTTATTCCTTCATAGGTTCAGCTCATATACTTCTATATATTCATCAAATTTCAAATTTTCACTTTCCACAACCTTGTGAATGTTAGTATTTAAACACTTATAAGCGTTACTTCTTGTGGAATAACCAAGAAATATAGCTTCTTCACTCTTTGAATCTAACTTACCATTCTTGAAATCATTAAGAATATAACACTTGCTTCCAAATACCTTAAAATATTTTACATTGGGTGAGTATCCATATCATAGTTCAAAAGGTGTTGAATGAGTACCTTTCTTAACTTGTACATGGTTCAGGGTATAAACAACTATACTTACAACTTCTCTCTAGTATTTCAAAGAAACATTCTTGGCCATCATGAGTTTCCTAGCATAGTCCATTACAAACCTATTCCTCTTTTCGACAATTCTATTTTGTGGAGGAGTTCTAGGAGAAAATTCCTATCATTTGATTCCTTTGTCATTACAAAAAATCTCAAATTAATTTTATGTAAATTCTCCTCCTTTGTCAGATCTCAAACATTTCATACTTTTACTCATTTCCTTCTCAACTCTTTCTAAGTACAACTTAAACATTTGGAAATCATCAAATTTCTATTTTAGAAACATAAATGTCATCACTCTAGAATAATCATCTACAAGAAACATAATCTACTTATCTCCTTTGTACCTTTTCACTTCAATTGGTCCACACAAGTTAGTATGAACAATCTCTAATATTCCTTTATAGGTATGATTCTTACTCTTAAAACTTGACTTTGTCATTTTGCCTAACTAACATTATTTGCAAATTTTATTGTTAGGTTTCTTCAACTTAGGAAAACCTCAAACTCTTCTCATGTTACTAATACTAACTAGGTTATCAACATTAACATGATATAGCCTCTTTTATCAATGCCACACATCATCAAAATCTATAACTAAATAATTAACATCCTCTATATCAAGGTAGAATATATTACCTCTAGTTTTATCAACTTTTACAATTAGTTTTTTGTCAGTATCATTTATCTTAGCAATTTTGTTCTCAAACTCAACCTTACAACCCAAATTATTTAGTTGTGACACACTCAACAAGTTATAGTTAAGTCCTTCAACATAATAAGAATTATCACATAAAATCTTTTCTATGAGCTTGATAGAACCTTTTCCTTTTATCAAACATGGTGCATCATTACCGAACCTATTAGCAATACATCCAATCAATCAACTAAGGTAAGTAACATGGTTTGCATTTATGGAAACATATTTGTTTTGTAGATTAGTCATGTTCGTTTGTGAAGGTAAATTATCTAAGTATCAGACAACATCACAACAACATGACAAATTTGATGATAACAAAATATTCCCTTGAAATATTCTCTTGCAAAGTTAACCAAGGATACATGACATCATATTGATGACATATACTAGTGTGCATGTCTGTACGATCAACTGAGTCCAAATTAGGAAAGAATTAGTAATGTAGTGATGATACAACACAGAACAGAGCATATTAGTAGAATGTGTTAAATCACTTAATTTATTATTTTGAATTACCATCTCTTAATGAGCCCACTCTAAGGATATTATGTGAGCTGAAAAAAGAAAAATTTACCAATATGTTTGGTATAAGTAAAGGACTTCATTTGTGAAGTTAGTGTGAAAGTGTGAGAAAGGAATAATCAGTGATTATGAACTTGATACGATCTTGCAAAATGAGAGTAGCAAGTGAATGCGATATTATATATGATTTTAAGCATTTTTATGCAAGATATGATGTAGATTGATATGTGCATAGTTTCTCTTTTATGAAGAATTATCAGTCAAAGGATTTGTGAAGCACAACAAGTATCTCAATATTGTATGTATACTTATTTCTTGAGGATCTTATTTTATAGTTACATGTTAGGCTAGTGGGCTCTTCTTTCACACATTTTTATATGATCCACCAACTCCTAATAGGGTTGAGGCTTTTAACAAGGCCTAGTTTACTAATAAGGACTCGAGACACTATACATTCTTCATAGACTCCTAACAGGGTCAATATCCTTAACTAGATCCTTTATATACTAAATCATCTAGTGGGTTTCATCCCCACCAAGGTTTTTCATTGGCCAGGGTTTCCCTAGTTAACAAAATATGGTGTTATGATCTCTCTTTGTGTATGGTTTCTTATACTATTCAGTATTATTGGTTTACTTTCTTATGCATGTGATAAAGTAATTAATAATATTCATTTGTGGGGAAAAAGATTGAAAATACTAATTCAGCCCCCCTCTCAATATTATCTATTTCTAAGAAAACCTTACACTATTTCTATCATAATAATTCAAGTTAATGAACTTACTTTTATCTCTAGTCATATTATGTGAACACCTACTGTCAATGATCCATCTATCATTCTTATTCACACAAGACACTAGTATAGTGGCATGATCCTTATCGGATGCATCCTTCATTGCAACATACACCACTTCATCATCATCATCATCAAATCCATATTTTGTTTCCTCTTAAAAATGCAGCAAGACTTCTTGCCTTTGTCTTTGTAGTCTTGTCTATCTTCATCTCTTCTACTTTTGTACTTGTCACCACCTTTGTAATTCTTCTTCTCTAGACATCTAGTAGCAATATGACCACCCTCATTGCAATTGAAACATATGATAGGTAACTTACCTTTAAACTTTCCTTTACCTTTATGAAATCTTCTTGGTAATAGTGCTTAAGGTTTTTCTACATCTTCCTCATCTCTATCATTGTCGCTAGACACATATTTTGCCTTCTTCTTCTTCTTCTTCTTCTTCTCATTAGGTTCCTTCAATGTCAACTTAGCTTTGAAGGTAGATACAACATTTTTAGTCTTATAATTATCAAAATTAGATACCTCAAAAGTAGTGATTCCTTCTACTAGACCTTCAAGAGTTAGATCATTCCTAGTCATACATCTCAGTTCTTGTAGTGCAAAAGCTATAATAGCATAAATAGGCAACAATTTTCTCAAAACTTTTCTTATTATAGTATCATTATCTATTTTACAAGTAGCTCCTCTTATTACATTAATAATATTTTTTATCCTAGAGAAATATTGAGCAATATTCTCACCGTCTTTCATTCTCATATCATCAAACTTACCTCTAACACTTTTAGCTTTGGCTCTTAAAACATTCTTGTCACCTCCATAGATAGTTTGTAGAGAATCCCATATTTTCTTTTCACTATCGCAACCTTTGATATCATCAAACTCAGCATAGGTTAGGGAAAATGAAAACTCAAACATTGTCTAGTCATGTTCTTTCTTCTTTTTTAGCTCTTAAGTAGTTAGGGCTTCAATAGGATCAACATGCTCAACAACAATGATAGATTGTGCATGATCTCCAAGACCTCCTAGGTGTACCATCATCAAACTTTTCCATGTACTAAAAGTTATCTCTATTAAGATTTGGTACCTATCTTTTTGACATCTTGACCTTTGTGCTTCTAGTACCTTCAAATGAGCCCTCTTAAGAAGATGGCTCTAATAACAATTTTTGGAATTATTTAGAATAACTGAGAGGGGGGCTAAATTAGTTATCCAAAGTCTAGATGTACAACTAAAATTTTTCACAACTTAGTTCACCCATAACTATAAAACATTTCATCTTGCATGCATCCATTAGATCATGCAATCACTTAAACTTGTATGTTACTGTCAAATCAATTTGTAGCAATGTAAACACAAAACACAATAAATTCAATAACACATTTGAGATAATGATCTAACATGGAAACCCAATTTGGTAAAAAATGTTGGAAGCATGAATAATGATGATATTCCTATGGGGGAATATTTTAGATGATGATATGTTGCATTCATGACTAAGTTTTTCATTGATGTCAACATAGCACCCGTTTGTGGTATTTGATAGAAAGAAAAGAAAAAGATAGAGTTGGTAGATATTGCTAGTTGAGTATTCTCAATATCTGAGGTTATGAGAGATACTAGTATATGCATTTAATGTTAGGTGAAGAAATTTTAAGTCTAGAAGAAGTTATGTAAGTTTTGGTGATGTCTCTTCTAAGATAGAGTTTAGAGAGGTATTTTCTAGTAAACTTGTTATATCTCTTAGCAGAATTGTTATTCTGAGAATTGAGGTTGAGGATGTGAAAAATAAATTTTGATAATGACATAGCTAAGCTCAGTCATCATAATATTTTTTGTACAAAAAACTATTTAATTTGCAAGCCAAAAGATCAATATTATTGCTAAGTGTAACTTGTTCTTAATGTGGTCCTATACTAATTAATTGTAAAGGTGTAACAAATGACATGGGGAATTTTTTTATGAATTTGGTATAAAGGAAGGACATTTTCCTTTATCATGAGTAAGTATGAAAAGTGATTACAAGTTGTACAAAGAGCAGAATGCAAATTTGAGTAGAGCAGAGCAGAAGTGAAGGAATCTTCACTAAGGTTTTATTGTGTGATCCAAGGTTTGATATTTGGATCCAAGTTTTTTTACGTGATCTAAAAGGTCTAGTAGTTATTGGTTTGGTTGACTGAAAAAAGTAAAGAGGAAACTTATAGTAAATTACTTGTTTGGGTTGTGAGCTCTTCTTGTGATTGAAATTGCATGTTTGGGTAGTGGGATCCTCTTACATGCATTGTACTACAACTCCTAATAGGGTTAGCACAACTTGTAATAGGGTTGGAATCTCCCAAAAAGGATTTAAAGTCTCCTAATGGGGACTCTATGTAATAAATTGTGTAATAGACTCCTAACAAGGTCCATCCTCTAACAAGGAATATTTATATTAGTACATCATCTTGTGGGCATCATTTCCACGAGGGTTTTCCCACTAATCAAGGGTTTCTCTAGTTAACATATCTGGTGTAATTATCTATGTGCATCATGTTATGGTTTCTATTTAATTTGGTTTAATAGATAATATTATTTAAATTCAATAAATATTTTAATTATTGGATAACTAAGCAGTGACAACCATGGATTTGACCTTGATCTTGTGGATGATGTCATTGTACTGCTTAGAAGAACAGTGGTGGGCCCTCATTCACTATGTTGCTATACATATTGTTCGAGAAACTCTTCATGGTGAGATAGAAATGGCCATTGATCTAAGATCAAATCAAAGGTAAAGAAATTGAACAAAGTACCTTGAAAGGTGGTGGGTCCCATACTCGCTATGTTGCATAGATTAAACAACTTGCAGCTTTCCATAGCGAGGTAGCAAGGACTGTTGATTCTAGTTTGATATGATGATTGGGATCCCTTATGTGATTTTTGAATAGGGCATGGGTCTAGGGCACTAGTGACATAGGAAAATTTGCACTGCTAGTAGCAAACCTAATCTTTCTTAAAATCCTAGTCACCCATCCATGTTACTTGAGGTCCCACTGGCTGTTCATTTCACAGTGCCTCGCTACTTCACTAACAATGAGATGTCAAATTTTTTTGATAGCGAGGTAGTGAGCTCTAATGACTTTAATAAAACTCAGGGCCATGAAATATGATAACTCATCAAATGTACATTGCTCCTACTAGCTACTTCTAACAATAGTAGTTATTACTTGTTATGCCACCTAGATAGACCATGGTTACTGAGAAATTTGGGGGCCACCATGTCTTTGATTTAATAGCACCTTGCTACTTTGCTAACGACAAGATGATTAGTTTTTCTGATAGTGAGGTAGTGAGGCATCGAAAAGATTCTAATTCTGGCATCGACTTTTGACTACTTCTATTAGGTCCCTTTTCCTATTCTGACAGTACTTGCAAGGTGTACGTGACTGAAAAGTTGGCTAGAAAAAAAATCTCTGACTGTCGTAGCTTTATTTTATGGTCCCATTTTTAAAAAAATTTGGCACTTACTACCTCACTATACATAAAAAAGTGCTCATGTTTTTATAGTGAGGTAACATCAATGGTAGATCTATTCAGATTAGCTGGTGAGGAATCTGAGAGGAATGGTAACTCAGGGGTGTGGGAAAACAAAAAGAAAATAGAATATTCGCCCAAGTTCATTTTTCAAATATTTTGTGCCTAGAATTTTTTAAATGGAATGAGACATAGGGTTTAAAAAAAAAATTCAAAGCATAACAAAAGGATGACTTAGCTATAAACCGTATTCACCATTAACAGATATAATCTAAATTTTTATACCTAGAAAAGGGAATTTTATCATGTGAAAATTCAAACCAACAGTGGCTCTATCTAGGGACATTGAATCCTCTAGATTCAAGTGAGGGCTCAAAATTTTTGGGAGAAGCAGACCACACACCTAAGCTTTAAATTAACAACTTAGAGAGAGCAAGAACACTGAATAGAATAATATACAAGGATTGTATAGAAGACATAAAGATTATACAGAATGTACAAGGAAACCTAGGTTACTATTCATGGAGCAAATAAGTATTTTTCAAGAAAAATACCTCTTCAAGAACTGTCCATGAACTAGAAGTTCAAGAATGTTGCCTAATAGATCTTTGAAAATATAAGAATCTTCTCCCCATATGTTTTCAATCAAATAGTGACCTAACCATATGGGATCAAACTTACCATGTTTTCATTTATCTTCTATCTTGGCATTCCACATAAGGACCAAATCTGCATCTTCAAACTTCCTACTTGCCATTCTTTTATCATAGAGTGTTTTAACTTGCAATTGCAACTTTTGGTTCTTAAGACTTTCTTCTCTTCTAGTTTTTGTCAATCCTACTAGTTCATCCATCCTTTCTTGCATTTCACCTATAGTATCTTCATCATATAATTGAATGTAATTGTAGAGTCCTGTCAAGTTGTTCTAAGGCATTCTGGCCTAAATTTGATATACCAAATCAAATGGTGCCACACCAATGGCTTTTTTTATAGTAACTCTATTAGCCCATATGGCTAATTGCAATTTAGAATCGAAGGCTTTCTTATTATCATCCAATTTCCTTTTTATTATTTTCAACAAACTCTTATTTATAGATTCAGCTTCTCCATTTCCTTGTGGATGATATGGGGAAGATGTTGATCTAGTGATTCCAAATTTGTCACAAAATTTCTTGAATTCTTCACACCTAAAGCACATTTCATTATCTGTTAAAAATTTTTAACGATAACCAAATCTGGAAATAATGTTATTCAATAAGAAATTGTTAACAACTTTACTAGTGGAATTTCTTGTAGGGATTGCTTATACCCACTTTGTAAAATAGTCAGTAGCAACTAAGATCTAGTAATAGCCAATGCTAGATATGGGAGAAATTTCACCTATGAAATCCATACCCCATTGTTGAAAAGGTGCCTAGACTTCAACAAGCTTTAATGGAGTATTACCTAAGAATTTCAATTTTTCAGCAAATCTTTGGCATGCATCACATTTTCTAATCATGATTTTAGCATCCTTGAAAAGAGAGGGCCATGAAAATCCTACTCTCATCACCTTATGTGTATTAGTCTTAGCCATATAGTGTCCTCCACAAAGTCCAACATGCATTTCATTTAAAACTTCTTTTGTCTTTTCTTGATCAATACATTTTAGTAACACTCCCTCAAAATTTCTCAACCATAGACCACCTTTGACAATTATGTATCTCATGGCTTGCAATTTAGTATTCCTTTTTTCATTTCCTATCAAATGGGAAGGAGCTTCCATGTGTTGAAGATAATAGATAACATTAACATACCAATCACAATGATCCATGTCACATAAGTCAGGTCTGAGGTCATCACCTACCACATTTATCTGATTGGCATTCAAATTAGATTTAGCCATGAGTTTAGCCAAACCTTGACCTCTTACCAACTTATTTATCTATATTTCAATCTTGAATTCTTGGATCTTGTTGATCCATCTACACCTTCTTCCTGACACTTCTTGCTAAGAAAATATGTCTTTGACAACAGCACTAGGCAAAAATGCAATGACAGTAGCACCTATCAAGTAGCATCTAAAAGCCTTAACAACCTTTACTAAAGCATATGCTTATTTTTCATTTATGTCATATTTCAATTTAGCAGACTACAATGACTTACTAAAAAAGGCAATGGGTTGTTCATATTCTTCTTCATTTTCTACAACAAGACTATAGCTACAGTGTGAAAGGATGCAAAAGAAAAAATGTGCATAGGCTTTGTATAATCTAGGGTTCTAAGGACTGAGGCATTTTTTATAGCAGTCTTAATATCTTGAAATGACTATGAGGGCTCACCATTCAAATCTATAATAGCTCCCTTCTTGAGTATCTTTGAGATAGGTCTACTAATTTCAGAAAAGTTAGTAACAAACCTTCTAAGAAAATTAACTTGCTCTAAGAAAGATTGTATTCCTTTCACATTTTTGGGCTTATGCACCTTATCAATAATAGCCACTCTTTTAGGGTCTATCTTCACACCATCTTTAGACACTATATGTCCTACCAATCTACCTTCTGTAACCCCAAATGTACATTTCTTTGGGTTCAATGATACTCCATATTCCAAAGATTTGATAAAAAACTTCTCCAAATGCCTACAGTGATCCTCAACCTTCTTAGAATAGGCTGAAAGATCATCCTGGTATACAACTATAATTTTTTTTATATAATCATGAAATGCCACATCCATGGCTCTTTGAAAAGTAGCTCCTACGTTAATCAAGCCAAATGGCATCCTTACATATACATAGGTCCTCCATGGGGTTGTGAAGGCTATCTTAAATTGTTCATTTTCCTTTACTAGAACTTGATTGTACCAAGAGAAACCATCCATCATGGACATTAGCTCAGAACTAGTTACTTGCTACAACATGGCTTCCATATTTGGGAATCCATAATTATCCTTCAAGGATGCAATATTCAAATTCTTGGAATCCACACATAATCTTATTTCTCCATTTTTCTTTCTAGCAGGTACCAAACTTGAAACCCAGGTGGAATGTCTAATTGGTTTGATTATCCCCCCATCCCTTAGTTTCATCAATTCTTCTTGCATTTTGGGAGCTAGGGTAGGGTTTACTAGTCTTTGTTTCTGTCTAAAAGGTTTTACATTATCTTTTAGTGGTATGAAATGTTGGAAAAATCTTCCCTATAAGCCTTAAGGTTATCATATGACCGTGCAAAAACATGTCTATACTTCCTAAGCAAGTCAAGCAATGGTTTTCTAATTTTAGCAGGAAGATTTTGGCCAATATAAACTTTTTTGGGAGCTTCATTAGTACCAAGGTTCATCTCTTCTAATTCCTAAGGCTTAGGGTTCTTAACTAAAAGTTTTACTCTAGCCTAATTATCAAAAATTCTTTTCAAAACCACTAACCCCTTAGGCGTCTTGTTGGTTTTCAACTGCATAATCTCCTGGCCAAAAATGGTTTCCTTACCATCTATGGTTTCAATTAAATCACTGCAATCCATTTCCTAACAATGGTAATTATCTTCATTTAACAAAAAATTTATAATATCTTTATCATCTTCAAAGACTTGTCAATTTTCAATATTATCTGGTATTCAAGGTCTACTCTGCACCTCAATTTGAAAAATTCTTGCAAATGATATCCCTTTAGGTTTGATTACTACATTTGCTAATAAATCAACCATCTTATTCTGAGTCTAATCTCCAAATGAGATACAAAATGCATCAAAAGATTCTATCTGGTCCCAAACAACATTTCTATACTGCTTTAATCTCATGTTCTTGGATGCATAGGTTTCTTTTATTTGGGAGATAACTAGTTCAGAATCCCCTATTACATGTAATTTCTTAATTCCATGATGTGTAGTGACTTTGAATCCCAGCAACAAGGCCTCATACTCTGCTATGTTATTTGTGCAATAAAAATTTAAACTGAATGAGTATCTGAAAGTATTTTTGTCAGGAGAAACAAAAACCACCCCTACCCCTGAACCTTCTTTTGAACTAGCCCCATCAAAAAACATTGTCCATAATACTAGTGAGTTCGTACAACATTCAACTTCATGTTTAATTATAGCAAGCAAATTTTCAACTTCTTGAATAATAAATTTAGCTCTAAATGCATTGACTCCAGTGTCCAAGAAACAAGTTGAGTCTCTATCAATTTCCTCCACTAAAAGGTGACTAATCCTATGCTCTCTATTTACTTTGATAGCTTTATCTCTGATATGAAAAGTTTCATAAGTGAAATTACATTGCAGGCTTTCTCCCATAGTAGCACTCCATTTTCTAAAGAGCACCATTTCATAGTGTGGAGGTATATCCACTACAAGGACTAACATGGTTAACTCTACTTCAAGATATGCAGCTAAATTGAATGGAAAAGCATTTATGATCCCTATGACTGGGACTTCCCTAGCATCCATACCTCTGCATCTACCCTACTTAGTGTCTACTTTCAAACCTAATGGTTCCATTCTCTTGAAAGGCATAATGATATTCGAGGCTCCTGAATCTATCATGCAATTTTTTAGGGTCTTTCCATTTATGATCAGATTGAGGAAAAGTGGGTCAATATCTTCTATAAATGCCACTGAGGAATCATCGAAAAACATTTGGGGAATCTAGGATATGATACCACTATCCTCTACTACTAATGGGGTTTGTTGGATAACACTTTGTTCTACAAAAATATTGTTGTTTCCTATCCCTCCCAACCATGATAAAACCTTGTTTTTATGCTCTTCAATTCGAAGAAGTTCAGAAAAAGGTACTTTTATAGTTATTTGGGGCAACATGGATATCATATCAACAGGTTCAACAATAGTGGGTTTTACAAGAATACTTGGAGTTGAAGTCTTTTGAACAACAAGCACCATTGTTTACTCGATAGTATTAGGTCCTAACTTTTTTCCTTGCACAACTAATTTTGTTGTTTCATTCATTTGAAATTGAACCTTCTTTTTTGGTTCCCACTTCTTAACCTTGTTGTCTTTGATCTTAGGCACATCTATATTGACCTTTTTACTTTCACCATTCATCTTATGGGTAATATCTTTGATGAATACACTATATTTCTTTCCTACATCATTATTTACTATTCTATTTCTCAAATTGTAGTTACTATGGACTTGGGAAATCATTTCTGCTATGATTCTATCAATCTCCTCTTTTGATGGCATTCTTAAGCTTGTGTGATCTACATCAGAAGAAGTAACACATACCTTATTTTCATCATAACCTTCATCATCTGAAAGTAGTTGTTGATGATGTAACTGATAAGGAATTCTCTAACTGGTAATATCATTTTCAAGTTCTTCAGAGTTAGAATCTATAAAATCATCACACATGCTTACCATATTACAACTTATATCATCATGGCTTTTCTCTTCATTCTCTTCTTCAAGTTGCACACCTTGATCCGATGGAAATGATTGAGCAATAGCACAATAATTAAAAGAATGAGGTGATTGACATACAATGCACCATGGTACATCATCATTCATATTTACAATGTTCCTTTGTAGGGGATTTGGGGTACCCTTATCCTTCACATTTTTTGTTTGGTTGGGGACAAGCTTACCATCTTTCCATTGGGTGGTGTAAGGGTAATTTTGCATTCTAGGTTGCCTATTGAAACTGTTGTTATTCACAAGGGTTTTCTCAACAAAATTTGACTTATTCAAACTAGTGGGATTCATCTTCTTTAGTAATTCCAAAACCAAGCCTATACTAGGTTCTTCTGGCTTCTTTCCTATAGGATTTTTATCACCCTCCCTTTTTTTATTGTTCTAGTGATTAAAAAGTTTTGGATCATCCCTCCTACCTAGTTTACCAAATGCCTTCCTATTATTCTCTATATTTACTGCAACTTTATAGGCATCCCTTAAAGTTTTGGGATCCTTATCCCTCAATTGATAAGACATTTTGCTATCAAAAGTATTGAAATATGTTGTGAGACAAACATCCTCATTTAACCTCATAACTTGAAATAGTCTGTACATATCTTTTTGGAATCTTACATTGAAGTCAAATGTGGACTCATTTGGGTTTTTCTTGATGTTATTGAATCATACTACTCTTTAAATACTTTCTCCAAGTCACTCCATGAGGTGATATTGTCATTAGGTAGCCTTCTAAACCAATCCCTCACATCCTCAGTTAGTGAATGCACAAACAATTTCATTACCATATCTTCATGTTCAACTTCATAATCATTTAACATATCAATGAAAATTCTCAAATGTTCTTCACCAGTAATAGCATTATTCCCAAAAAATTTAACCACTTTGTCTCTTAAATCAAACAATATGGGATGTGGGGCACTAGGGATACCAACAAATAATATTTTTCTATACTTTTCTAGGTATACAAGTTTCTTTTGGAAACTAGGAACATTTGAGGTACTCGCTATGTTAGATTGGTTTAGAGGAACTACATTTTGAGTTTTTTGATGTTGGACAAAGGGGACTTGGGTGCTAATGGTGGAAGATGAGGCAGGGGTAGATTGGGATATTCCCTGAGTTGAGATTATTGGACCACTAGCTAATGCAAGAGTTACAGAAGGGATAGACTAATTTGGCCATGAAGCCAATGCAGAATTAGATTTTATGAATTGGATTTTTCTCCTAGTTTTCATAGCTTGAGCTTCATTCTCAACCTTCTCAAGTTTGTTTGCAAGATCTTCCTTCTCCTTTCTAGCTTTTTCTAGGTCTAGATCTAATTTATCATGGGAGGGTTTATAGATTTTCTTGGTAGAGCTTGAGGTTCATTTATTTGGATTCCTATGGCTTTGCCTTTCCCTTTATCTATAGCTTTTATAGTGGGTTCTATAGGGTCTACTTGAATAGGTTTATAGGTTTAAACTTGGGTAAGAATGGGCTCTTGTCTTTGGCTTAAGAGCTTTTCTTGTTCTTTAACCTTAGATCTCAAAGTATCTACATCTCAAAAAGCATTAGTATGGAGAGTCATAGTTTTTTCTTCTAACTTTTTATTCTACTCCTTCAAGGCAACCATTCTTCTTAGCAAAGCATCCCTTTCTATTATGGCATCCAAGGTGGCTTGCTCCTTCTCCTTTTCAAGATGAATGCATTTAGCTTCTTCCTCAACAACTCATTTCTTCAAAACTCCTATCTTAGATTGCACTTCTTTACGGTCTACAGAAGTAGCCCCTGAATCAGCAGGATCATCCAAATATATAAGATTGGGCTCCATGTACAAGGGCGCTCTAGGATTAAAAGGATCATCAAATAAACTCTTAAATCCTATCCTATAGTTCATATCTACTATGAGATCTGGCCTTGGTGAACCATTTCATACTGGTGTCATATCTTTATCTTGATATGTTCTTTCATTTGGTATTGGGGTACAAAAAATGCCTCCTAAGAGTCTTGTGGTTTCGGATTTAGAACTAAGTGAAGAAGACTCTCTCCCTAATATTGGTTGATACTGGGAATTGACAAATACACTACCTTTGGATTTCCAAGTGGGATTCGAATATATCCTTTTCTTATTTTGGTTCTTCCTACCACCTTCGAGTAAATTAGTATACATTGGTACATCAGGATTGGCTCTCATGTAAGCTCTTGTGTTCTTTCTCTTGTCAGCCATATTCACCTTTTGTTAAAACAAGCACTAGCTTCAAAACCTTGACCGAGTCGCCACCCTATTTTTGGGAAAATACACAACGAAAATTATTCCTGACTCTAAGGGAAAAAAACACAAATAGAAAAGAAATATCTAACATAGATAGACAAATCATTGAGATTATAAGACTGCAACTCTTGCTTGTTTGATAAGACACTTGGAAAGACTAGATACGTCAGTGTGTTAGTGTGGTATTTCTGATTTTCTTTAAATTATCAATGTTTGTCACTAAAATATTCCCTTATGACCATAGGAAAAACTTAGATAATCTAACACACACATACATACTAGGACCAAAGAAACTACAATACTTTTCACAGACGTATTGGACAACTCCCCAGCAGAGTCACCATTTTGTTGGTGTTTTAAAACTACTAAGAAAAAAATGCTCAATACCAAAATGACATCACTCACACAATCTAAGTACTAGCAAATTCCTATTAACAATTACATGTGCAAACCATTTGGACCCAACTTCAACAAAACCAAGGGTGGTTTTCTGCTCTTTAGTCTCTCCAAAACTAGGGTGGGTATACCTAGGGATGATTCAAGACTGGGAAACACTATACGAGGATTATTTTGGTTTCATTTGGATTCTCATCTCAAATCCACAAATGCATGCATAATTCATGACAATTTGATAAACACATCCCATATAACAGATCTAGCCAAAATTCTTCTATAGGTCTACCTGTGTTCTCAGCGATAGTAGCTAACTCAAGCTAAAACATTCCATGCAAACAAGTACTGGCCAACTTTGAAGATATTCAAGAAATAAAATTGAAATTGATTATAATTCTACATTTAAAAACCATTTATTACACATTTCTCTTCCAGTTGAATCAATTTGACCAGTGCCTATTCCATCAGGGTTCAGAGTTTACAACAACTTCTTAGATCTAATTTGTTGCCTTACAACAAATATTATTAGAAATTCTTATCAGAATTCATCATTCAAAAATCCTTTCTACTACTACAACAACCTTATCAAATTCATCAAAGCTTTTACTTAATCCTTTGAACTAATATCAGTAATGAATAGATATACAACCTAATTGGATTGCATTCAATTGCACAAGCCTTTACTCATAAAATATCAAGATAACCAAGTAATCAAAAAGAGGCAAAATTCAAAAAGAACTGATATGGGGATAGCTTAGAATTTTTATTCATTTTCTTTGAAAAATGTATACATTCACTGTAAACTTAGAATGACCTTAAGAAGAAACACAGAGTTCATTCTATATTAATCTATTCTCAGGAACTAATAGAGAAAATACATCATAAACTTGCTCAAAATATTGGACCGAAAAACTAACTAAGTATATCACCTAGAAACAATATAAATTGGACCATTCTCTAGCCCTAAAATCTCACTTATATAGTGTGAGATACAACAAGCTTCAAGCTAAGAGAAAATGACAGGTGTCCTTTACAAGAGATAATTACATACACCTATCATAAAATGACAAAAATGTGGGTAATAGAAGATGTCTAGATCAAACATTCCTTTTGGTGGGTCCACTTCTATCACATCCCCTATTGTTGTTGATTTGGCTGCTATTCTGATCCCACTTTGTATGCAACTGCCAAGCTAACCAATGATGAGGTTTGTTCTAATGATTGTACATTGATCCCACTTGTGGGTTTTCACCGTCTTTATCCTGTATGGTGGTAGTAACTTCTACCTTTCTCTCCTCTAAGGTTGTATCAACATCCTCTGGGCCTGGGCCTGCAATTGAAAGTGACTAATTATCCTTGTCTTCTTCTCCGTTTTGGCCTTCTGTAGTGATGTTGTCAATGATTTGGATCTCCTCACCATGCACCTCATCATTATCAGTTTCAACTTCATCAAACTATTCACTAGGAGCTATTTTTGCCATCCACTTGTCAAACAATGTGTCATTTGGCCAATTGAATTATAAAATATCCCTCTATCTTTTTAACATATACTCAGCCTCATTATCAAAAACAAAAAATTCCTAATTTAAAGAATCAAAGAATATTTGGGCCTTCACCATTTCTTCCATTGTGGTACCCCAACATGCATGCCCTATTTCATTTACAATTCTATTCATTCTTAAACAAAAAATGTCATCAAGTTCCTTTGCACATTCATCTTTTTTTTTCAAATTATTTCTTTTGTCTAGGGCACAAGGAAACAAACTAAATTTTTGGCTCTTGTACTTGTTCAAGTAGCCTACTATTATTCTCTATCAATGAATCCTTTTATTGTCAAAATCAGCAAGATCAAAAACAACATCGAAGGTTTTTTCAATTTGATCATAAGAATTATTTATGACAGAGAAACACAAAAATGTCATTTCTTTCTCCCTTCTCAACCATTTATTTATGACAGGCTTCAAAGCCTCATCATTGGCTTTCAATATCTCCCAGATACTAATCACCTTGGCTACCTAATCATGGATTAGTGGCCATTCAACTTTGTCCCCCAAATATGTGAGAGCTTTTCTTAATTTATCTTCATATTTTGCCTCCAACTCTACATGTAAGGCCCATAGTTTACCCTTTTCTTCTTCAAAATCCTCAATAGTGTATTACTATGGCCTTTGGGGTGTATCTGGTATTTCTATGAGGGGGGTGGATTTGAAGGGTTCAACTGGGGGGCGAGGGTATGTTATTCTTGGTGTTGTTGACCTACCCATTAGCTTTTTCTCAACCTCAATTCTCTTCTTTATTTATTTATTGTAGGCATCCACAACTACCTCATACTTGCTTTGTAGCTCACTCATTTCCTTTTCTTCCCTCTCTACAATAGACAAGGCAAATTGAGAGTAATCTACATTAATGTGAGCTGCCTATACATGTGAGGTATCAGTAACTCTCCTCACAATGATACTTCCTATTAGTCCTAAATCATCAAGCTATGATGGGCCAGCCTTGGAGCCTCTTCTCAATGACCACATGACAAGAGTAGCTTGGTCATTACTAAATGCAATTCCCAAGAACTCCTTTTTATTTGGATCTTGCAATCCCAAATTATTTGACACAAAATTAAAAATCAAGGTATCAGTAATGTCCCAATTGGGAAATAATAAAATATTTGCAACCTTTACCATCTGTCTCCCTTCTTCAGGGGCTATATTCTAAAACTCTTGAATCATTTGTTCCTTTATTTGACTTTGAATGGAGGCTTCACCCATTTTTGGATGCTCTACTTTCATATTTTTACATCTTTCCTCAAAAATGTGCATGTTTACCCTCCAAGAAAACTGATGGAAAGCCCTAGACCTTACAAAATTGTCGTCAAACAAAAATTACTGACTGGCTTATTCCAAAATAGGGTCTAATTCCCTTCCCCTAAAATCTGCTATAGTTAACTCAAAACTTGGCATAGGAGGTTCCTGGGGGTTCCCTTTATCAATCTTTGCTTGGGTAACAAAAATTTCCCCTTGTGATCCAATTTGTTAAATTTTCTCATCAATGAGCTACTCCTCCTCAATTCCCATGCGGGTTTGGGAAGGTGAGTAACTCTCATCATGTGTTTCCTCTTCCCTTATTATCTTTCTCCTCTTGCAAGAAAGTTCAAGAGGCCTTTCTTCAAAAATAGCACTAGTAGATTCAACTATCTATTTTCATTTATCCAAAATGGGCCTTTGATCCTGAATGATAGTATATCCTAACCTCCTTTGCACAATTAGTGGACCTACCCCTATATTGGGAGTGAAACCCAATCTTCTCATTATTTCCCTAGCTTTATCTAGAAAAGAATCAATAAAATGTTGCTTCTTCTCATTCATTACCTCCATTATCTTGGGGAATGTACTCATAAGCTTATTTATTCTATCTGGAGTAGTTACAACATTACTAAGAGGGTTGTAATCTTTGTCAAAAAAATTAATAAAATTCAAAAATTTTGAATAGACTCTTCATTTTTCTTTCTTTGTTTCTTACTCCTACAGAGAGTACTCATTTCTTATTACATCTTCAGGGAAATAAAATTCATGTTCAACTGGACAAAGCTTGATCCTATGCCTAAGAGACAAATTAAAGAAAGCTTCTACATCACAAAAACAAGGGTGAGATACTGCCATTTTATACTTATCCAAAAATTTGTAGAGGAAGACCCACCCTTCCTTGGTCATTACAAACTGGTGGGCTACTATGCAAGTGGGAAAAATTGATCCTATTCCCCTTTGTGCAAAAAGGCTTCTTCTACTCCTCCCAACTGCCACAAGAATTTAGCTACTCCTACCTTTAAGGGCACTTGGTAAGGTAGTACATGGGGTATTCCCTTGAATCAATAAATTCTAATAACAGTTGAAATCGAATATGGGATCATATCTCCCCAATTATGTGAAACTTTCAGATTATGGAGTTTTTCCATAGACCTAACAAGGTGCATTAGTGCCTTAGGAATCTTGGGATTGTCTCTTAATATGAGGCACCTTAGTTTAGATGCAAAGTGACTATCAAATCTAATAAAACTATCATTTTATGCTTCCCCAGTCATATCTGCACTCCATAATTGAAGTGGAAGTGCTTCCTGTAGAACAAGATTTAGTATGCAAAGAACATTAACAATAAAGTAAACATTCACAAACCAAAACTAAATTCACATATATGTTTAGACAAAGAAAAGAAAACAAGAAGTGCAAACCTCAAAAGAGAAAACACTCCATGCTTTCTTGATTTTGTAGATGTGTCCTTTGATGTGGATGTATGCTCAAGATGCTCAAAGTTGCTTCAATGGAGATGGGTAATGGAAAATTGGTAGCTTTATGAGCTCTCAATTTGGCATTATAAGGGTATGGGTATGGATTTTGGCTCTCAAAAGGGCATGATAACTTTAGCTCAAGGATTGTTGTTGAAATGGCTTGGGAGGGGATTCAATTTATAGGCTAAGGGCTTAAAGGATGGAGGGCTAAGATGCAAGGAGAGATGAAGGCTTAAGGAGGGCTAGGATGCACTCAAAAGAAAGCACATGGATTGTGCTTGTTTAGCACCAATGGGAAGGTGACACTTGTCACAAGGAGGATGGGTGTGAGAGGGTAGGGTGAATGGTTGGTTAAAGGCATGATGAGTGGGGTTGAGTATGTAAGAGAGATGTAAGAGGAATGAGTGTGGAAGAGGGAAGAGTGTGGAAGATGGGTGTAAGAGTCATGAGTGGGCTTGTAAGAGCCTTTTATGGTTTGTAAGAGCACTCATGACTTGGTGGTTGGGATTTTTGAGGGGAGACTTTGGTTTGGTTTAGGAAAGTCTTAAACTTGTTTAGGGAATGTGACAACATTAGGGGGTGGATTAGGCTTGGGTTTAGGATTAGATTAGGGATGTTAGAGATGTGCAAGTGGATGGCATTAAAGAGGGTGGGTGAGTTAGTGGCTAAGCTAGGTTAGTATGGGTGGATGGGGTGGATTAGGCTAAATGGAGGATTAGGGATAAGTTAGGGGTTTTTAGATATGAGGATTTTATTTATCAAATAGATTTATTTAATAAATGGGGATTTTTGGAATTAGATAGAAGAAAAGGATTTAATTGATAAATAATAGGTTATTTGATTTATCAGTTAGGACTATAGATGATTAATTAAATTAATCAACTAAGGATGGAAAAGGATTAATTAAATAAAAATTTAATTAATGATGCATTTAGAGATAACTAAATTAGATTACCAAAGCGGTGTAATCAAATTTAGGTGTCTACACTTCCCCCTCTTATTCTCTATTCAGAACCATTTCTTTACCAAAGTATGTAGCCCCCTTAAACAAAAACATGTGCATCAATAGGGAGTATTGGCCCCAAACTTTTTCCACCTTGCCCTTTGCAATCCCAACCAATCCACTGTGAATCTCATCAGCCAAGTAAGAAGCAAAATCAAAAATTATATCCACACCAAAAGAGGAGATTTGAGTAATCATATACATGAAATTCACAGGCATAAAATCTTCTTCACCCTCTCCAAAAATTCTGCACAGGGTCTTGTATATCTCTACTACCCTAGCATTGAAGCATGCTTTCTTGAAAGGTTCTTTAGAGGATGATGTTATTGCTGGTAGGGTTCCAATTCTACCAAATGTGGGCCTTCAGTGCACCTTGTCTAACTACATCCTTCTTTGACATATATTCTTTTTCTAAATCTATCAAATTAATGGGCACATGATACCTAGTGAGAGGTCCCAAATGAAAAACTTACCTAATCTCTTCTAGACTGATGGTGATTATAATTTCACCATGTACTCTTCTTCACGGCCTCAAGGAGGTTATAATCCATGAACAAACTCGGAAAAACTAACTTTCCTAGGTCAAAATAAACAATTTCCTTTCTGCAAACCATTTCTTGAACAAATTTAAACTAGTTTGTGAGGTTTGAGCATCCTGGACCCAATTACCCTTATCATGCAATCCATCAGCTATCCTCAACCTAGGGTTTAATGAGGTCAACTTGTTAACTTGCACTGTCTCTACAGTAGACTCAAGCAGCAACTCAGGCATGTCATCATGTACATTTCTATCCAAATAATTTACTTGACCTAAAAATCCTTTCTTTGGAGGCATCTTTGATTATGCTTTATAGAACTGAAACACCTATAGAGATTATAGTAGGATTACTTACTTGAATTCTATCCTCATTTTCCTCTATATTTTTGCAATTTTTTTCATGAACAAACTACTTCACAATCTTACCAAACTCTAGCACAATTTTCTTCAATAATTGCTTCTGCTAAGGGAAAGCTCAAAATCTTTGTTCGCGTAAGGTGAAATTGATAAAATTTCATGTATTATACTCTATTTTTTCTGACATGCGAAGCTTTCATGTCTAATTAATACATAGAGTGGTACCACCTTCTATGTTTAAATTTGCATAGTCAATCTTTAAAAATCCTATGATCATGAGATACAGAGAAAGACAACTTGGTGTTGCACTCGACAAGTTGGCCAGTCAATCTAACGAAAACTACCCCACGTACATAGCTCCTTCCTTGATGGCACTTCTATCTGGACCCACTAGTGACTGAGGACACATGTCAATAGGTTACTACTTCACTATACATAAAGAATGAGCACCTTGCCATAGTGAAGTAGTGACAACCATGGATTTGATCTTGATCTTGTAGATGATATATCACTGCACTGCTTAGAAGAATAGTGGTAGGCCCTCATTTGCTATCTCACTATACATATCGTCCAATAAACTCTTCATGCCAAGATAGTGATGGCCATTGATCTGAGATCAAATCAAAGGTAAAGAAATTGCATAAAGTACCTTGAAAAGTGGTGGGTCCCATACTCACTATTTTGCATAGATTAAACAACTTGCAACTTTCCATAGCGAGGTAGTGAGGACTGTTGATTCTAGTTTGATCTGATGATCAGAATCCCTTATGTGATTTTTGAATGTTGTGTGGGTCTAGGGCACTAGTCACATAGGAAAATCTACACTGCTAGCAGCAAACCTAACCTTTCTTAAAATCCTAGTCACTCATCCACTTTACTTGAGGTCCTACTAGCTATTCATTTCATAGCACCTTGCTACTTCGCTAACGGCGAGATGTCAAATTTTTTTGATAGTGAGGTAGCAAGCTTTGATGACTTCAATAAAACTCAGCATCATGAAATATGATAACCCATCAAATCACCATCACTCTTACTAACTACTTCTTACAATAACAATTATTACTTGTCATGCCACCTGGACAAACCATGGTTACCGAGAAATTTGTAGGCTACCGTGTCTTTGATTTCGCAACACCTTGCTACTTCACTAATAGCAAGATGATTAGTTTTTTTGATAGCAAGGTAGCAAGGCATCAAAAAGACCCTCATTCTGGTGCTAACTTCTAACTACTTTTTTTGGGTCCCTTTTCCTATTTTGATAGTACTTGTAAGGTGTGTGTGACTAAAAAGTCAGCCAAAAAATAAATCTTCGACTGTCGTAGCCTAATTTTATGGTCCCATTTTATAAACATTTTGGCACTCACTACCTAGTTATACATAAAAAAGTGCTCATTTTTTTATAGCGAGGTAAGGATAACGATAGATCTATTCAGATCGAATGGTGAGGAATCTGAGAGGAAAGGTAACTCGGGGGCACGAAAAAACAAAAAGGAAAATAGAATATTCGCCCAAGTTCATTTTTCAAATATTTCATGCCTTAAATTTTTTAAATGGAATGAGACATAGGGTTTTCACAAAAAATTTCAAAGGCTAACAAAAATATGACTTAGCTATAAACCCTATTCACCATTAACGGATACAATCTAAATTTTTATACCTGGACAAAGGAATTTTATCAAGTGAAAATTTAGACCATGTAGACCCTATTAAGATATTTTTTTTTGAGTTACATTCTATGGATCAAAGACATGCTATGTTCCATATTTGAGTCAATTATGAATCAATTTGACTAGTTTTCGAATGTGATTCCAAATGCAATTTCTAAAGTTTTACTGGTATCTAAAAGTCTATATCGATCAATAGGCTTGTTCAAGGTGTTATAACTCTAAAAAAAATGATAGATGAAACTAAATGGGTTTCACCACTATTTTCTACACTAAAGATACTTCAACTATGCCAATTTTCAAATTTTGACGAATTTGTTTGCATGCTTTCGTAAGACCATTCCATATGAAAAAATCATTGTTTTGATAGGTTATTTAGTCTTGCATTTCCTAGAGACCAACTTTGAATGCTTTCAAAATTTTCCTAGTTATTCTTCATGAGCCAAAATCATAGACTTATACTCTCTATGTTATGGTAAATCAATGCCCTAGATTTTAGGCCCTCAAGTGATCATATGACCTATTTTTCAATGCCAAAACTGACTAGACGTTTATGTTTTCTAACCTGATTGTTTGCAGGATAGTTTGGAAGAGGCAACTTTGTTAGTCATTATCTGTTGAGTGAATGACCAACATGAGGCATGATTTTTCATATTGAAAGAGTCTACACTATAGAACACAAATGCAAAGTTTCAGGGCCCAATTCTTTGATTTTGTCAATTTTTAAAGTCAGCATATAGGGCTCTCAACACAAGATGACAATTCATAGGAAAGGCTATTGATCAATGTCTTTGCATTAGGAAACTAACTTATCCATTCAAATTGACAAATTAGAGCTATGATTGGGATCAAATCCATAGAATAGCCAAAGTATCTTTTCACTTGGAGAAACGCTTGACATTGTTCAAAAGAGGTAGAGTAGTGCAAATTAAATGTAAAATGTTTGTGAATGAAAAGAATTTGAAAGTAATTTTCTTAATAAAATTAAGATAGTATATTAAGAGATGACAAATGTCAAAATCAAGGAAGAATATTTCAATGATTTGATGACTTAATATATACTTTGAATACAAATAGAATTTGTGTGATGATATCTTTGAGGTGGAAGAAAATGTTAAAGTTGAAGATGTGCACTAGTATCTAGGGTTAATGATTTTGACCAATCTTATGATTTGAAACCCTTAAATTGTTGTTCAGTTAAGTGGAAACTAAGTTTTGAACAAAGAGCTCTGCCCAATTGACTAAGGTCTTAAAGCCAAGATGATGAGAGGTGTAGAGAGACACATATCAAAAATAAGGGTTTTAGATTGGAGAAGTGTTCTTAAATGTTGAATTGCTCTTCCTGAGACCATCCGCAAGTCCACACAAAAAACAACTAGATTATTTCAATTGATTTCTCCTCTGCATTGAAACATGAAAATATGCATAGTTAGAAGATGAATGTGGATGTATTTGTCAAATAAAAATTATATTTCACCTTCTTATTTTGTTGAATATGAAAGGTGAAAAGGGTTCATACGTAGAAGCATTGATTCAAATTAAACACAAGTGAATTTCCATGTGAGTTTGAATTTGGGGTTGAGAATTATTTTGACCATCGACACAAACCAACTAAATGCTTGATATCCAAGTGAATAGGACCAAATCAATCCAAATAGATTATTTTTCCTACCCTCATGAAATATTATGTTGACTATGAACTAATATGTCATAGCACTTTTAGGTAGCTTCTTGATATCAAGTTGATGCACATAGGTGGAAATACATAAGGATGAAGAAAAACATCCTTAGTGCCATTCCAAAATGTGGTTGTAGTGAAATATTCTATTGCTTCCTTATATAGCTATGTGGAATTATAACTATAGTGAATTGTAGAGAAATATTTTGATTTCAGCTCAAGTTAGTAATTTCTACTATTGACTTCTTTCCCTTGTCTATTGTAGAAATAAAGAGAAGCTTGATCCAAGATGCTCAATGCCCAATCAACCTGATCTAATGGAGACACATGCAATCACCATAAGCATAGAGAATCTTCTTGTGGATTGACATTAAAAAATTTAATTAATACATGGGTAAATGTTACCAGTTCAATTTTTAGGTGCCTGTGTTATCTTGATAAACTTGTTGTGAGACTGCATTTGGAGAATGAAGATTTGTGAAAAGGATTAGAGTGATGATGAAATTATGGTTAGGGTATTAAATATATTAAGTATGAACTAATCATTCTAAGGCTTAATGAATCTTATTTTCCAAATATTAAACAAAAATACTTAGTAGTGATTTTTAAAAGATGTAGGGAATACAAAGGTCATTTCATTTGTCTTCTACATAGTGTAGATCAAAGGTTAAATCTTACATTAAAAAATAAGGGCTTACAATATTTTTAAAGATGGGAGTTATTCCAATCAGCTAGAATTCCACACAAAACCAAGATTGATAAATGGGTAAAGAGTAAATGAGTAATGAATGAGATGCTAATGGGTTGGGATAATGCTTTACTATGGAAGATTGTGTATTGTTCTGTGTGTAGAGATGATTTTTTTATTGGGAGTCTTAGTTTACATCTACAATGGAAATCCATTGTGAAAAAATACATGGAATCAAAATGAAGTTGGGAGGGACATTTGTATAGGAAGTAGCATTAAATAATAATCCGACATTGAATTTTCCTTTGGTTTATAAGGTATTTTAATATAGAAAGCAATGTTAGATGCTTGTGTAAAAGACAACGACATTTTTAGATGAATGTGAGCTACATGTGAGTGTGGCTGACATCCAACTTGGTGATCTCAAATAGAATTTTGAAGACCTATGCATGAGATATGAAGGACACAAGCCAACCAAGGACAATTGATGATGTGCCATGTGGTACCTTTCCTAAAGTAGGCCAAATGGATGTGTAGACAGGTATCAGAATCATGCATTCTCACAAGCCAAAGAAAACAAAGATGAGATGAATCATGATACTAATATGTAGCAATAGGCCCGATGATTTTGGGGCACTCTGTGGTGCAATTTTGTGTTCTTGCCAAAAGATGTTGTCCAAAATGTGACGAATTTGTTAGAAATAATCAAGACTAGCTAGGTTACTAAGAGGGGAGGGGTGAAATAGTAACCTCAAAACTTTTTGACAAATTCAACACTTAATAACATAATACATTTACCATTTATGGATCTAATCTACTACATGCATGAGAAACTAAAAGCACAAAACACTTTGCACACAATATTTGGTGACCCAAAAATCTTCCAAATAGAAAGTAAAACTAGGTTGGAGATGATACCCACAAAATCTCAATACTATAGTATAAATTTGCCCTATTAAGGCTTAAAATGATCACTTCTGATGATCTTCCCTATTAGGAGCAATTAGGACTGCTAGGTCCACCTTGTTAGAGGTCTTACAAACATACAATGAAGTATGCACTCAGTAAAGAGATTTAAATAAATAACTGTTAAGTCTACCTTGTTAAAAGATTTGAAGCTAATTCACCCGTTAGGATGAAACAATAGATTTGACTTATAATTGAATTGCTTATTGAGATCCTTGAAGTGTTGATCACCTCTTTATGATAGATGTAACTTGACTACTCTTGATTTGACCTTGCTATACACTTTGCTCTACTGCTAACTTACATTCACATGCTTATCATTTCATTCACATTCACTCTTCTCAAAATTACTACTGCAATTGGGTATGATACAATACATTACATATACACCAACCCAATTCTCATAATTACAAGGTTGGCCAAAACACAAGATAACACCAATATTATTGGGTCTTCCCAAATGTAGAAACTTAGGTTCTGAAAGCTAACTTGGTGAATTTTTGATACATGGCATCTTTTGCATTACTCAGCATCATCATGCACTTGATAGAAGTAGAGGCTTGATCTGTACTAATCACTCTAATGTAGTTTCAAACTTAGTACACACTGGAGACTCGGTAGATGCTATGTCACTTGATAGAAACTAAATTCCATGTTTACCATGCTTGCACTTGGTAAACACTACTCATCCCATCACTCAATTAACACTTGCTTTACATCACAAGAACTAATGACTCAGTAGACACTAAGAAGTTCATTAACCACTAAACTATTCGGTAAGAACTATACTACTTGGTCTGAACTATTGGACTTTTCTCTACCTAAATTCACTTGGTAACCACTAGAATGCTTGGTATGAACTGTGAAACTTGGTAACCATTGAATTGCTTGGAAAACACTGGAGACTAAGCAAAGAGCTCAATAACCATACAAAATCTAAATAAGTGTTGTCACTAATAACAAACATGACTTAATGCAAACAATCTCCCCCTTTGGCATTAGTGACAAAAACACTTATTATCCAAAACTTATGTACAATGTGGTGTAATACTAGCTTAGTATGGCATGCTAATTTTTTTTGAGATTTTTCAAAATTTGTCTTTGTAACTCTGTTGTATATACATTTGCACATATCTCCCCTATACAATCTACATACCATATTAGGCATAATATTATACTAAGTGTATATAAAAATATCTCTCATCCTTAAATATATACATGTCTCTCTCCTCATTTTTTGACAATATTGCCAAAGATTTAAAATCTACTTATATAAAGATACAAAAATGTGAGACAAACTCAAAATGTACCTTAAAAATAAGAGTTAAGGTCTTGTTCTAGTTTTCTTGTGAAATTTTGAAGGTTTGAAGTGCAACTTGAACTTCTGCAAAGAGTTCAATCATATGATCTATAATTGGAAAATTATTGTCATGGATCAATGTTTTAGAATAAACAATGTGTTTCTACATTGTATCCATGATAGGAAGGATCATGTTTTGGATGTCCATAAGTGTAGACTGGATCCTTGCTTCCTCTCTCAATAACTCTGCCTACATATTTGATAAGAATCTGATCCTCATGTGGTGTGCAAAGCTTGAACTGGGGTCAAGTTGCAACTTCTATGCACTAGCCTTCAGATCCTCATCAATCTTACTCAATTTTTCCTTTGTTTCCTTTGTATGCTTGGTAACATTGCATAACTTAGCAAAAAGAGATGTTACATTAGTGAAAGAATTTTCTAGATTTTCCAAAATTGAAGAAAGTTCTACCTGATGGATGGGTATTTTCTAAGCAATATGCTCAAGCACTTTATTGTCAAACTTCTTCTTTGCTTTCTTCATCAACTTTTCCTGGCCATTGGAATCCTCATTGGTTTTATTAACTATCTCTTCTAATTGTAACAAAATGTGTTGAGAATAATCAACATTAAAACCTATAGCCTCTTTCAAAATATTCCTAGCACTCTCAATGATTTTGAATTCCCTGTCTCTCTCTTCTCTTAGCTACTTCAACTTAGCCTTCTTTTCAAGAAGCTGACTAACTAATCTCATTTGGTCTATAGTAGCATTGTCAAAATCCAACTTGGGAATCTCAATCTCCTTATCCAGATCTATGTCTTCCTCAATTTCCTTTCCACTCATTAGAAGTCTTAGTGGTGTCTTTGGTTCAACTTTTGACATTAATTCCTTATATTTTGAAATAGAAAAAATAGTGGAAACAATAGGGCTTGCTATAAAAATTTGTATAGTACCTAATAATGGAAGGCTAAGTAGAGTACTAAAAGAATCCAAAATTGATGTACTTGCCAAACTTCCCAAAATTGAAGTATTGATAGGTGGAGTACTAATAGAATTATGCATAATAGAAGAACTTACTAGAATATGTACACCTTAACTTATCAAAACTAAAGAAGAAGTTTCACTTACTATTGATGATCCTAACTTGGGAGCTGAAGAAGAGGAAGGCTGCAACTTGGTAGATGAAGTGGTAGACACTTCCATTAGTGATACATTGACCTAAGAGGGAGCGAAGAGTGATTGGGCATTTGATGTTTTTGTTGTGGTCACAATCACACTTGCTAAAGCTGTCTCCATGCCTGATGATGTTACTATTTTTTCTGGAGAGTGGGGAAGGGAGGCTATGACTTCTATAGCTATCCTAATTGGATAACTTTCTTCTTCTTCTTTCCTATCTTCCTCTTTTGCTTCATCCTCTTTTTCTTCTTCATCATCCTTCATCAATTCTTGATAATCTTCAACATCAATGGTGACACAAGGAGTATTGTCTTCTTCATTTTCTTTATCCTTGTCACTATCATCATCATCATCATCTTTGATTTTAACTAGATTCTCACTTGGTTTCTTCAAATGATAAATATTTTTTCAAATAGATGTAGCATCCTTGACTACATGCTCTATGTCTTTTACCAAAATTAAACAAGTATGAAATCTTATGGTCATTTTGTCTTCATTTTTTTTCATAGCTTCCTTTACCTCAGCATTGGAAATGCTTAATAACAATTATCTCAAATATTGTTCATATATTCCCTTTGTTGTTTGCATGGATGATTCCCATCTTGGCTTTAACCTTATTAATAGCTCATCGGAAATTTGAGGTGCAATTTGATTAGGGGAATATTTCCATTTTCCCATCTTTGTTAGTACCAACTCCTCAATCTACATCTTCTCTACATCAATTTTGGTTTTGTACTTTAATTCTTTGAAATTTGTAATAATAGCACCTTCTTCTAATTGCTTCAATCTTTCTTAGAAGGTGAGAGGGGGCTTACTAAACACAAATTCATTGTTTCCTTTCTTCTTGGATCTCCTTGAGAATACTATTGTGGAGAGCTTGGGTGGCTTGGTTACAATTACCTTGCCTTTCTTTCTTATAGGCTCTTCTTCCCTTTCTAATTCCTCTTCTTTCTTTGATTCTTCATCTTCACCTTTTCCCTCAGTAATCATAAGAGGGGCATTTACTATTTTCAGTTTTGAAATTCTCCTCTTACCCTTATTCACTACATGTGGAAGCTTAATCTCAAGTTCTATTCTTACTTTGGCTTCATTATAGGTTCCAAAGATAGATGCCTTTGGATCTACAAGCTCATTAACCAAGGCATCAATTATTTCCTTTGTCTCATCAATATTAACCTCATAAGGAAGAGGTTTTACCCACACTATTCTAGGCCTTATTGCCTGGATGTATACTCTTTCACTATCAACCATAAAACAAACATCCTCCTTATAGTCTTCAACTAATATTTGTGGTATCCAGAACCTATTATTCATTTTTTCCTTGAAAGCTTCAAAATAATTATCCATGATGCTATCAAATTTTTCACCCATTTCAACTATTAACTCATTTATTTGATACAAAACTAGTGTGTCCTTTTTCCATACCACTGTGCCTTTAGAAGGGAAAACTTTTGAACATACATGTCAATAGAGAACCAAACTTGCATGGGTTATTCTTTGAGGTCATAATGCTTTCCATATGCTTTTTTAGTTGCTTCAACATTAAGTTTGCTAGGTCATATTCCAAATTCTTCTTAACAACCTTATAGGCTAGGTCAACTGCTTCACACAGCACACTATTGAGTCAACTAGAGCTATAAATCTTATGAGTTATGATATGAATGACAAATTTTAGTTCTACATCAAATACATTGCTAATTTTCATTCCTTTTCCATCCCACTCAGCTAGGTTTTCCTTCTAAAGCTCATCTTGACCTAGGGTTTTTGTGACTTCAACCTTGGTAAGTATAGGGAGACCAATAATGTGATGAATCATTTTCTTCATAATTAAAACTGGCTACTCTAACCACAATTGATTATTATTGACCCGGCTCAAGATATACCTAATCAATCTAATTTGAAAGTTTTGCGATAGGTGAGGAATATGGGTTAAGCCTTTTTCTTCTAGGTGTTTATGCTCAGGCTTAAGAGTTCCATCAACATAGAGTTCATTTAGGGCACTATCCATTTCTAGGGTTCCTATCTCCTAAATTGCACATTTGAAATGAGTTCTAATTTAATTGATAAGAAGTACCTTTGGTGGAATCTATGACTAAGCTCCTTTTGGGTCAAGGGATTCTACAATCATTGGCACCAATTTGAAATTCAGAGCTTTCCAATCAAAACCTCGCACCAACATTTTAGATCCTTTCTTTGCCTTGCTATTTTTGTTGTTGGATGTCATGATCACTCGATAAACTAGGAAAAACCTTCACTGCAAATTCTGCTCAAAATTGCTAGAATGCTCTACAAATCACTCTATTCTCAATATGTTGAATTCATGGTGGAAATGAAATCAAATTCCTGCCTTTTGATAAAAATTTCCCATTAATGCTCAGTATGATGAGAGCCATAATGACATAGTGCATGATAGCCTATCATCCACTATCCACACAGATCACTTAGTAGAAGGTTGTAACTCAGCAACCAAAAAAAACATTGTTACTCCCAACTTCACTCAATATGACCCAACCTTACTAGGTGATTACTGATCTTGAACTTTTGTGATCCCTCTATATCTGGAATATAGATTTGGATCTTTTTCTTCCTTTTAATTGGAACTATTTAAGATGTGACTTTGAAAATATAGTTCCAATTCTTCCTTAAGAACTTAATTGAAAATGGTGGAGTCACCCACTTCTTGTGTGACTGGACCATCATCACTTGAACTAGCTTTCTCGGTAGATTTATGAATCTATTGTTGTATCATCTACCTCTTGATATTATTAGATTTTGGTTTCTTTTCATCTTCAATTCTACTTATATTCATGCAATTCTTAGCTATATGACCAAGTTCAGTACATGTGTAAGATGTTATTGTAGTATCCTTTCTTCTCAAGTGATTCCTAGCATAGTTTATGCCAATGTGTCCATATTCTCCATAATAATGACATCTACACCAAGTCTTGTAGTTCCAACCAAATATTGCCTTCACAAATTGTTTAGGTAGATTGAATGGTTTTGATCTGCATTCAAATTCCTTGTGACCTTGTTTCTTGCATTTGTGACATTTGCCTTCAAACTTTGGTTTCTCCTTGCATTAATTAGCCTTATGACCATGGTAACTACAATTCTAGCATTTTACATTGAATTTTTCCTTTCCATTACTCCAACATTTATTTGATGTATGACCTATCTTACTATAGTAATTGCAAGTAGGTCTTTGATTCCTTTGTGCACCTTTTTTAGAAGATTCACCTTCTTCTTTGTAACCAAGTCCTACTCTACCATTTTACCTATAAAGATTCTGCTCATTTTGGTGATTCAATTGATCCATGTCTACTTGAAATTTCATTATTCTTTCATTGAATTGCTTCTCAAAATTTACATCAACTTTCAACCTTTCATTGATTTTCTTTTCAATGTTTAAATCATTCCATAACCTTTCATTTTTAGATATCGGACTCATGATTTCTTAATTTGCATTGGAGAGATCATCAATGAGATTTTCTTGCTGAAGGGATTGATTTTGCATTTCATTTTTCATTGCCTCCAAGTCTTCTTTTTCCTTATTTCTCGATTCCAAAATTTCACACAATCTTATTGTCTAAATTTCCTATTCTCTTTTCAATTTTCTTACTTCTTCTTGCAAGGAACCATTCTTTTCTAGATGATCTTTGATTGCAGCATTTGCTTCATCTAAACTACTTGAGAGGACAAAGTCTTCAATCTTCTCTTCAACATACCGGTGGTCTTTCATCTTATTTGCAAGTTCCTTCCTTCTTTTTAGGAATTGGGAAAGATGCTCTTTTGCTTCTTTGAGTTGACCTATGGCCATCTCTAGATCTAGCTTTTCATTATCAATAGCTTTTTCAAGTCTAAATGTCTCCACTATCCTTGATCTTTGCTCAAGCTGTCAAAATTTATTTTGAGAACAACAAAGCTCTGATACCAATTGTTGGAAATAATCAAGACTAGCTAGGTTACTAAGAGGGAAGGGGTGAATCAGTAACCTCAATTTTTTTTTGACAAATTCAGCACTTAATAACATAATCCATTTACCATTAATGGATCTAATCTACTACATGTATGAGAAACTAAAAGCACAAAACACTTTCAACAAAATATTTGGTAAACCTAGAAACCTTCCAAATAGAAAGTAAAATTGGGATGGGAATGATACCCACAAAACTTCAATACTATAGTATAAAGTTGGCTTGTTCATGCTTACAATAATCACTTCTGATGATCTACCATGTTAGGAGAAATTAGGACTACTAGGTCCATGTTGTTAGAGGTTTTACAAACATACAATGAAGTATGCAGTCGGTATAGAGATTTAAAGAAAAGACTGTTAAGTCTACCCTGTTAAAGGATTTGAAGCTAATTCACCTGTTAGGATGAAATAGTAGATTTGACTTACAACTGAATTGCTGATTAAGATCCTTGAAGTGTTGATCACCTATTTGTGATAGATGTAACTTGATTGCTCCTAATTTGACCTTGCTATACACTTTGCTCTGTTGCTAATTTACATTTGCATGCTTATAATTTCATTCCCATTCACTCTTCTCAAAATTACTATTGCAATTGGGTATGATACAATACATTACATATATGCCAACACAATTCTCATAATTACAAGTTTAGCCAAAACACAAGATAACACCAACATTACTGAGTCAACTCAAATTTAGAAACTCAGGTTCTAAAAGTTGACTTGGTGAATTTCTAATACATGGCATCTACTGTGTTACTCAGCATTGTCATGCACTTGGTAGAAGTAGAGGATTGGTCCATACTAATCACTCTAATGTAGTTTCAAACTTGATACACACTAGAGACTTGGTAGATACTGTGTCACTTGGTAGAAACTTAATTCCATGTTTACCATGCTTACACTCGATAAACACTACTCATCCCATCACTCAGTTAATACTTTCTTCACATCACAAGAACTAATGACTCGGTAGACACTAAGAAGCTTGATAACCACTAAACTACTTGGTAAGATCTGAATTGCTTAGTTTGAACTGCTAGGCTTCACTCTACCTAAATTCACTTGGTGACTACTGGAATGCTCGGTATGAACTATGAAACTTGACAACCACTGAATTGCTTGGCAAACACTAGAGACTGAGAAAAGAGCTCAGTAACCATACAAAATCTAAATAAGTGTTGTCACTAATAAAAAACATGACTTAATTCCAATAGAATCATGGTGCTAACATGTGGCATGGGTATTCTAGGTGAAATATAGCATTTAGAGAAAAAGACAATGACATATGCAATTGACACAGGGAAAAATCTCATGGATTCATAAGCCCAAGCCATAGAAATGAGATGCAGGAAGATGTTTCCACATGGAGGGGACACCTGGATTGAGTTGGTTGAGGTGGACTACTAAATAGATGTTACAAAATAATTAAAGAGTGCCACATGGTGCTGATGTGGTAAGCCATCTAGAGGAATCGACTAGATGGTGATGTGTTAGACAACTAAAATAGGAACAAAAATAGGATGTCACCACATGTCATCCACCAGTTGACCAAGTTTGACCTAGATTCAAAAGGGATGGAAAATTTTAAATTTCAAAAATACTAATTTTTAATTCCCTAAGCATTGAAAAAAATTTAAATGAAACTCAGTTTTATTTATAAAGTTTAGACTTTATGAAAAAGATATTATTTTGCAAGATGAAGACCTAATCATTGGTTTTCAACTAGAGTTTCTTTTGGATGTCTAGGGAATTTCTAGGAGGGTAATATAGGACTATCATAAATTGTTTGAAAGCTCTTGGAGTGTACTTTCCAAAATTGCCATCATTTTTTGCACAGGTATTAGTGGGTAGAAGATATTTGAAGATTTTTCTGAGATGCTCCATATTCAATTGTATTTTGGTATGGGTAAATTTAGTTTGTGTAAAAATAGTGAAGTAGGTATTTACCATACTTGGAGGGGATCCTATTGCTAATTTTATTTTTCCTCTAACTCAATCTGGTGGAACTTTTAGTAGAGTTTTGACAGGAGATTAGATATTTTATCAAGAAGGTTATTGTCATCATTCTTGGAGATATTTTCAGATTTAGTTATGCAAAAATGATTAGATTTGATCTAGATTTCAGCTAAAGAGAGAAGGGAGAGGCTTGGCTTCAAAAGATGGAAGGATTTCAGGTGGACAAATGGCATCATAAAATCAAATCTAGGAATTCTTCCTCTTCTACTTATTCTCTTATGTTTTCTTTCTCTAGGGTTAGATGTTGTTGGTTCTAGTTTATTGAGAAGAGCTCTAAAACTATTTCCACCATTCTTCTTATCATTTTCTCTTTGTAGGAACATCATTAATGGAGTTTTAATGTATAGTCCTAATGTATTATATGTTCTATGAGACTTTTCATACATCTTGCATGGAGTTATTTCAAAGGAATGAATACAAAGAGCAACAAGTTACCTAATTTAATTCTAATTCTAGTCTCATACCCATTTTGTTTGCAACTTTTTGTGGTTTGTGATCAAATATTATCAATATAATTTCAATTAATTTTGGGTTGTATGTCTTGATGTGTTTTTCTTTTGATTCAAATAATCATGTAAGTGCTTGATATATATTGGCAAGGTTGTAGATTTCATGAGAAGGATAGTATGACTATGAGATTTAGTTTTGAATATAGATGTTTGATTCAAAAAGTAAAGGGATGGATCTAATACTTGATGTATGTTGTGATTTATGGAATACCCAATAGATAGGGAACTAATTAGTCATAGGATCTACATGTTTCTTGTTGTTGCATATGTGGGTTTTGTTAATATCAATAAATTAATCAAAATCATTGTCCCTTTCATGTTGTAGAGTTGGAAAGGATACTCACACTTAGCTTCTAAATCTCATAGAACATGTTATTAGCTATTTCATGTCTTTTCCATTGCATGAGCATAGAATATTTTGGGTTTTTTATCTACTAAATATAGATTTAGATTTATGTTTTAGGAGCTAGTACCATATAGATGAATCTAAGGTCTACCCACCTAGGTTTTGCAAAGCCGAAAGTGATGAGGAGTTCAACTTTATAGTTGGCCTGGGTTCTATACAAATTGTGTCCATCATAGCAGATAACTTCCCTTGTTGGACTAACTACCAATGTTCCCCTTCAAGATTCGTGATATGGCTTAACTACCTCTCATGTTCTATAAGTCTAGTGGTTGTATCACGCATTGAAAGGTTGATCTTTTGACGCAATGACAACTCTAGCTCATAACAAGTGGTATAAGAGCTTGGTCATAGGTTTGAATCTCCTTGGGTAATGCTAAGGGGGGGTTATTGGACTAAATGCCAACGTTCCCCTTCAAGATTCATGATATGGCTTAATTTCCTCCTATGGTCTATAAGTCTAGTGGTTGTATTAGGCATTGAAATGTCGATCTTTTGGTGTAATGATAACTCTAGCTTGTAACATCCCTTAGATGCAATTTTGTCTTGGCTACCTACTAGTTGAAATCCTTATTAATTTAAGAGCCAAAAAAATGTTTGAAGACCTCTAACCATGCCACTCCTAATAGGGTGATATATATCCTCTAATCAGGTCATACTTGAAAATATAGTTTTTAATCTTTGACCTGATTGACTCCTTATAGGGTTCACTTCATAAGAGTCAATTTTATTATGATTAGTTGCAAGGTTTTTTTTCCAAAATTTGGTTTCCACATGAAATATTGATTTCATCTATGTTCGTGTTATTTTCTTATGCTTTATATATCTATAATTAAGTTACCAAAGGACATAATAGATTAATAAATCTTAAAATTTCTTTGTTAACTAAGTGACAATAAAATTCTAATGTTAATTGAGCTAGTTAGCATAGCATGATCAGTGAAAGTTTGTATTAACATATAAGGGACAGGGAAAAGTTTTGTGGTAATTAATTCACCTTTCCCCTCTTAGTTACACTCTTACATTTACAATAATGTCTCCCTAACTACAACTGGTAAAATTGCTCTCAGATTAGCATCTTTGTGACTATCTTAGAATGAGATTAAATGCATATCTATGACGATATTTTGAAGATATTTAAAATCTATATGAGATCTATATGGATGAGTGATATAACAAGATAAACCCATGAAAATACTATATATATGATATTAAATAATGCTAAAAACTCTAGAATTTCCTATAGTTATGATGTTAAATGAATTGATATCGCTTTTCTCTAGTATACCTACAGTAATGATGCATTAAACTTGGATCCCTATGCTCTTAATTTTGCCTCCTATTTATAGGATTTTAGAAGGGGTTGGGATAAAGATTTGGGATTTTTTTTTTACTAAGGTTAATGGTGAAATTGAAAATATCACATAAAACCCCAAGAGGAAAGTCCAAAACACTTGAATTATGAGGATAAATAGGCTTTTTCGTTTATTTTTTATTCAAAAAGGATGGATTTTCACTTTTGAAAGGATAATGGCTTTATTTGATTTATTTACATTTGCATTTCTTTTCAATTTTTGACTTGTTTTCTTTAATTTGAATTGATTTTCCCTTTTGAATTGATTTTAGAATTTGGATTTTAATATGATCAAGAACTTAGGCAATTAATTGATGATTTTTCTACATATTAGAGATATGTGGATTTTTTTAATGATTTTTCTCCATATATGGATTTCCAAGATAAATGTGTAGAAATTAAAATGTGTGCAACAATTTCGTGCATTTTCTATCACATTCAACATGGTTTTGAACTGAACAAGAAATTAGATGGAAAATTGTGAAGAGGCTAGATGATTGATTTTATGCAAATATTACCACTATTATGTACTTGTGTGTCTATGTTATAGAATAATTTACCTTCACTATTGCATTGTAACCCAACATTGCAAGGATTTTAATTTAACATCAAAAGAAAGGATTTGAAGTGGGCTTTGAATGAAAGGTTTCTCCAAACTTGTGAAACATTTAGAAGTTGCAATAGATATACATCAGTAATGATCATAACATTTGTGATGAGGAATAGTTGGACCAAGATGAGGGGTGCACTAAGTTGGAAAAGCATAAAGCATGGACTCATAAAGTATAGGTGGAGGTTATAGAAGAATTGAGTTCACTACCTAACTTGGTTGATTGGGATTTGATTGTCTAAATTTTCTCTCAATTAACAAATTTTTTATATATTGATAGTCATTATAAGAAATTTAGAACCAAAATCAAAATGAATAGTCTTCTCCTTTGCTTAGTGTTGTAAAAATTATATTTTCTCTAGGTTTGGGAAGAAACAGACATTTCACAGTTGGGAAGAAAGTGTTTTTGGCCTTGAAAAGGGGTAGTTGGACCTGAAAAGGCATTTGAGGGCCTGAGAAGGTGACCAGGCTTTGGAAAAGGAACTTGAGGGCCTAAAAAGTTTCTTGTGGGCCCAAAAAGGCATTTGAGGGCCTAAAAAGGTGATTGGGCCTTGGAAAAGGAACTTGAGGACTTGAAAAGTTGCTTATGGGCCTAAAAAGGCACGAATAGGCCTAGAAAGGCATCTGAGGATCTTATAAGGTGATTGGGCCTTGAAAAAGATACTTGGGTGAAAAATTCATTTTGGGCCTTGAAAAAGGTACTAGATGGTCTAAAATAGGCAATTGGACCTTGAAAAAGGTGCTAGAGGCCTTGAAAAAGACTCTCAGACCTTGAAAAAAGGGACTTAGGCTTAAAATATAGACCTTTGGGTTGGAAAAACGTGCTTGGGCCTTGAAAAGGGCACTAGAGTGCTAGAAAAGGAACTAGATAACCTATAAGGGTAATGTGGGACCCATAAAATGATGTGTGGAAGATCAGGATCATCATATCAGAATTAATCTAGCCTTGTAGGTTACTAGGAGCATTGTTGTGGTGTACGAAAAATGTTGGCCTATTTGGATGGTGATTAAAAAGTGTGATGTATCTCTATAGAAATCTAAGTTGTGCCTAATTTTTCCAAAGCCTAGAATTATGTTTAATGAATAAGAGATGGTTTTGAGGGTCACAAGGCCTTTTAGGATATCATTCATATTTTTTTGGATAACATTGGTTAATTGTGGCCTCTACAACATAAATAAGTCTCAAAATCCATCTTGATTTACATAAATTAAAGAGAAAGGGGGTGATTGTGGGCATACGATGTTGGATACAATTTTTCAAATTGTGTGTTGTCTTTGATGTCACACAAATGTAATATCAGTCATCAGATAGAGTCCACCGAGCTTAGATGGTCAGTAAGGCAAAGAACAGTGTCTACTGAACTCAGATGGTTAGTAAGGCAAAGAACAGTGTCTACCAAGCTCAGATGGTCAGTAAGGCAAAGAACAGTGTCTACAAAGCTTAGATGGTCAGTAAGGAAAATAATAGTGTCTACCAAGCTCAGAAGGTCAATAGGGCAAAGGACAGAATCTACCTAGCTCAAAAGGTTAGTAAAAGAAAACTTGCAGTATTTACCAAGTAAACAATTGTTACCGAGCTTTCAATGTAATCAAAGATATTTAGATTTTACCAAGCTCACTCGGTCATCAAAGGAAATGTGGAAGAAGCAATTCTTATTGAGCTCTCATGAAAGAATTTAGTTCTTATTGAGTAAACTCAGAAACCAAAGGATTTTACAATTTTTGCAATGTTAACCGAGTCAAGAAGGTTAACTCAAGAAATTTTTGGAAGCAATATTTACTGAGAAAGGTTGGCCAATGAAGAATTTCATTAATTTTTGATATAACATCTATTTGTTTAAAGTAATATTTGAAGTCGACTAATGTATGGTTTATTGGTAAATGTAACATGTGAATGAGCTGACTTGACAATCTGAATGGTATAATTAAGAGGTCAAGTTGTGAATTCTAAGTATGTGTGAGATGGAAGTGTGGAATTAATGTGATAGGAGGATTGATTATTGTGGAAGCAAATTTGAAGGATGATCAGAGATCATTGAAGAGCAGCAAAGCCATATTTGATCTAGGAGGATCTAATGATTCAGAACAGAGACCTATAGTCAGCAAATTCAGTTGCATATTGTTCAGGATAATTCATTGTTGCTTTCTAAAAATTGTAGCAGTGATTTCAAATCTCTTAATAGAGTTGGTTTAATAGCCATTTTCTAAATCCTCTAACAAGGTGATAGTTCAGTTGAATTGTTCTAAAGACCTCTAGCAAGGCCACTCTTAACATGGTGATTAAATCCTCTAATAGGGTCACACCTAACAATGTGTATTGTAACCTTTAACAGGGTTAGCTCCTAATAGGGCTCACTTCAAAAGAGTGAAAAATTGGTAGCTGGTTACTTGGTGGTTTTTTCCATTGTTAAATCTAGTGTCTCTTGTATTCATTTTGTTCTTAGTTGCATGCATGAATGCTTGAAGTTAAGTAATAATTTTAATATTACCAAGTTATAGCATGTGTTTACTGAGTATGAGCAGTAACTAGATCTTTATGAAATCCATGGGATATATGGATTAATTTTTGTTAGTAACTGATTAAACCCCCCCCCCCCCATCTCAGTTACTCAATCTTTAATCCCAACAATTGGTATTAGAGCTTTTGGTGCTTGCAGGAAAAGATTTCAAGGATCTAAGCCAAAGGTCAAAATGTCTTATAAGAGGGAAATTTCAAGACTTAACAAGGACAAATTCTTAGCATGGCAGGGGTTGATGAGACTTCATCTAGCTTCTATTGGTGATACAGGGCTTAAGTACCTTGATGAAAAATATGAAGAACCTTGTTGTACATTATCTGTCAATGATATTACTGAAAAGAAGACTTACAACAACATGATGATAGATATAGCATCTGCTCTGAGTTATGAAGAATTTGATGACATCAAGGATTGCAAAACTACTTTTGAAATGTGGAACAAGCTGAAAGAGATCTGTTAAAGAGATGATAATGTGAAAAGAGCCAAAGCAGAAAGTTTGAGAGGAAAATTTCATCAAATGAGGATGAGAGAGGATAAAAATATTGTGAAGTATATTGAAAGAGTTAAAGCATGTGTTAGTGCAATCAAAGCATCTAGAGGAGATATCAATGATGAGACAATTATAAATAAAGTTCTTAGAACTCTACTTCCCATTTATGCAATCAGAGTCTCTACAATTCAAGAAAGAAGATGTGAAGAAAATCATAAAATAAATTTAGAGGCCATAGTTGGAAGATTGACTCATTTGAGCTAAACAACTATGATAATTATGTTCTAGCTACCAAGAACATTGAATCAACATTTGAAGCCAAGATTTCACTCAAAGAAAAAGGGAAGAAGATGAAGGATCCACAATCAGATAGTAATCTTGAGGTGGTTGAAGCTCTACTAGCAAGAAAATTTTCAAGAGGCAAAGGAAATTACAAAGGTAAGATTCCTCTAATCTATTTTTCTTGTGAAGAAATTGGACATATTGTTGCTAGGTGCCCAAATAAGTAGAACAAGGATGAGAAGAAAGGTCACAAGTACAATGGCAAGACAAACCTCAAATCATTCAAGGATAAAGATAAAAAGAAATGTTTCATGGCAAAATATTCTAATAATTCTAATGATGAAGAAGAAGATTAAATTGTTTACATAGCTATAAAAGATGAATCTAATAATGAAGAAGAAATGGCACTCATTTCTCATGTGAGCAAAAATGATACATGGATCATAGATAGTGGTTGTTCTCATCACATGACTGGTGATAAAACTAAGTTTGAATACTTTGAAGACTACAATAGTGGTAGTGTAATATTTGGTAACAATGAACCTTGTTGTATAAAAGGAAAAGGAAGAATCTCAATAACCAAGGAAATTGTATGTGATAATGCATATTGGGTAGAAGGACTAAAGCATAATTTTTTGAGTGTGGCACAACTACTTAATAATGGATCCAAAGTGGAGTTTATGCATGGAAAAGCAAGATTACTAGATGGCAAAGGAAAGCTGATTGGATCAGGCACTCAAACAAAAGGTAACTTGTTTTATCTTGAACTCGGTGAATGTTCATGTTTTATTGTTCAATTTAAAGAAAGTTGGTTATGGCATAGAAGGTTGTTTCATGTAAACTTTGAAAACTCAGTAAAGATAAGTAAATTCAAGAAAGTAAGAGGCATTCCTAACATGAAGAAATCTGAGGTTGGTCTATGCAAGAATTGTCAAATTGGCAAAATGGGAAAAACTAGTTTTAAAAGCAAGAACTATCAGTCTAAAGAAATTCTATAAATTTTACATACTAATTTGTGTGGACCTATTGGCATTGAAAGTTATACTGGTGAGAAATTTTTCATTCTTTTTGTTGATGATTATTCAAGAATGATGACTATCATGTACCTAAGAGAGAAATCAGAAGCATTTGAAAAATTCAAATGGTATTTGGCCAGAGTAGAAAAGGAAATAGGTAAAAGACTGAAATGCTTAAGGTCTAACAGAGGTGGTGAATTTATTTCACATGAATTCAATAACTTTTTCATTGAAAGAGGAATCAAAAGATAGGTTTCAACACCTGGAACTCCAGAACAAAATGGAATAGTAGAAAGAAGGGTTTAGATCTATCATGGATTGTGCAAGAACTTTAATGATTAAGAAAGGCATTGCTATAATATACTAGAAGGAAGCTATCAACATTGCAGTTCATACCTTGAACCAACTACAAATGAAAAAAGACTCATTCAAGACCCACTATGAGTTATGGTATGGCTACAAACTCAATGTAAGTTACCTAAAAGTATTTGGAAATAAATGTTACATTTTGAAATAATCTAGAAAAGGTAAATTTGATATAAAAGGTGATGAAGGAATATTTTTGGGATACTCTTGCAAAAGCAAAGCATATAGATGTTTGAACTTATCTACTCACAAAGTAGAAAGTGCACATGTGAAAGTTGATGAGTTTGTAGAAAGAACAAAAGAAGAAAGAAAAAGGGAACCTAAAGACTATAGGAGATTTGTTGACATTGAACATGATACAATACCAAATACATCTGTCATTCAAAAATCTTCAACTCCCAAATCTTCATTAACCAAGTCACAAGAAGTTCAAACCAAGCTAATGCCTACCGAGTTGCAAGAACCCAAGTCACAAACAAAACCTATCGAATCAACATCTACTAAGCCTGAGCAACCAAATCTAGAACCAAAAGTTGAGACATAGAAGGATAATAATGCAAGTCATTCAAAAGGTAAGGAGCCTATGTTAGCCAAGTATGTTAGGAAACATCATGCACCAGATCAGATCATTGGAGATAAATCAGAAGGAATAATGACAAGAATTAAGTTGAAAGGCACTTGTTTACTTGCTGATTTTGAACTTAGAAATGTCAAAGATGCACTAGATAATGAAAGTTGAATTGAAGCTATGAATGAAGATATAGAATAAATAGAGAAAAAAAAATATGGACTCTTGTACTAAGACTCAAAGACAAGAATGCAATTGGAACTAAGTGGGTATTCATAAACAAACTAAATGAAGATGGTAAGGTATCAAGGAACAAAGCCAAACTAGTATGCAAAGGATACTCTCAAGAAGAAGGTGTAGACTATGGGGAAACTTTTGCTCCTATCGCAAGATTGGAAGGTGTCAGAACCTTACTTGGATATGCTACATTCAAAGGATTCAAAGTTTATCAGATGGATGTCAAGTCAGCATTTCTTAATGGCATATTGGATGAAGAGGTCTAAATTGAAGAGCCTAAAGGTTTTGTTGCTTCAAACAAAAAGGACATGGTCTAAAAATTGCATAAAGCATTATATGGTCTGAAACAAGCCCCTAGAGGATGGTATTAAATATTGCATAACAATCTTATTCAAATTGGTTTTCAAAGAACTAATGATAATAGTAGTTTGTACATAAAGGAAGGACTAGATATTAAGATTATTTTGGCAAAAATACTTGTAGATGATACAATGTTCATAGGAAATGATGATCATTGCAAATAATTTTTAGAACAAATGAACAAGGAATTTGAAATGTCAATGTTTGATGAAATCAAATTCTTTGTTGGTCTTCAAATTCAATAGAATCAGAATGGTATCTACATTACTCAATCCAAATATATCAAGGAGATACTGAAAAAGTTTGGTATGGAAGACTGCAAACCAGTTGGAACTCCTATGTGTATTGGATTAAAACTTACCAAAGATGATGAATCAAAAGAAGTAGATCAAACACTATATATATATATATATATAAATATATATATGATTAGAAAGTTGCAATATGTAGTGCATACAAGACTAGACATTGCCCTTGTAGTAGGAATTGTAGCAAGATTCTCAGTGAAACCAAAAGAAAATCACATGATGGCAATCAAAAGGATCATGGGATACTTAAAAGGAACTGAAGATTATGGACTATGGTATAAACTTGGAGGAAACCTAGATTTAAATGTGTTTACTAATGCAGATTGGGTAGCGAATGTTGATGATAGGAAGAGCATGAGTGGAGGAGCTTTCTTTCTTGGAAAAAGGTTGGTTTCTTGGACAAGTAAAAAGCAAAATTGTACATCTCAATCCACAGCAGAGGCTGAATATGTTGCAGTAGTAGTAAATTGCTCAAACATTGTGTGGTTCAAACAATTATTGGAAGGTATGAAGCAAGAAATCAAAGAACCTTTTGTTATGTTTAATGACAACACAGGTGCAATCAACATATCCAAGAATTCAGTGATGCATTCAAAAACTAAGCATATTGCCATAAAGTATCACTTTGTTAGAGAATTGGTACAAGAAAAGGAAATTAGATTGGAATATGTTCATACAAAGGAACAAATTACTGACATATTCATAAATCCTTTACCTAAGGATGCATTCTTGTATCTTAGAGGTAAATTAGGGGTCATTACCCTATCTAAAGCTCACTAAAATATAGTTTTAGTGATGCATCAACAGGGACAGAATTGAAGATTTATTAGTTGATGCAGAAAACCTATGAAGACATTGCATATGAATTAGTACATCAGGTAAAATGCTATTCACTTGATTTATGTTGTCTTTGGCATGTGTTGTCAAAGAGGGAGAATATAGTATCACATCTTTCTGAAATTTGCAATATAATAAGAGTTTGTGTAAGATGGAGAGATTATTATGAAAGAGGAAGTTTGCTATGAACTATTCTAGTAAAGACTTGTTTTCAAATTTCATTCTGCTATGACATGTTTTGTTTCCATCAATGCCAAAGAGGGAGATTGTTGGATAAAATTTTTCAAATTGTGTGTTGTCTTTGATGTCACACGAATTTCAGATCAGTCATCAGATAGAGTCCACTGAGCTCAGATTGTTAGTAAGGAAAAGAATAGTGTCTATCGAGCTCAGATGGTTAGTAAGGAAAAGAATAGTGTCTACCAAGCTCAGATGGTTAGTAAGGCAAAGAAAAATGTCTACCAAGCTCAGAAGGTTAGCAAGGCAAAGGATAGAATCTACCGAGTTCAAAAGGTTGGTAAAAGAAAACTTGCAGTATTTACCGAGTAAATAGTTGTTACCGAGCTTTCAATGTAATCAAAGAAATTTAGTTTTTACTGAGCTCACTCAGTCATCAAGGAAATGTGGCAGAAGTAGTTCTTATCGAGCTCTCATGAAGGAATTCAATTCTTATCGAGTAAACTTGGCAGCCAAAGGATCTTATAGATATTGCAATGTTAATCGAGTCAATAAGGTTAACTCAAGAAATTTTTGGAAGCAGTATTTATCGAGTAGGGTCAGCTAGTGAAGAATTTCATTGATTTTTGAAATAACGTCTATTTTTTTAATGTAATATTTGTAGCTGACTGATGTATGGTTTATTGGTAATGTAACATGTAAATGAGCCAACTTGACAATCTAAATGGTATAATTAAGAGGTCAAGTTGTGAATTCTAAGTATGTGTGAGATGGAAGTGTGGAATTAATGTGATATGAGGACTGATTATTGTGGAAGCAAATTTGAAGGATGGTCAGAGATCATTGAGGAGTAGCAAAGCCATATTTGATCTAGGAGGATCTAATGATGCAAAACAGAGAGCTATAGTTAGCAAATTCAATTGCATATTATTCAGGTTAATTCATTATTTCTTTATAACAATTGTAGCAGTGATTTCAAATCTCTTAACAGAGTTGGTTTAATAGCCATTTTGTAAATCCTCTAACAAGGTGACATTTCAGTTGAATTGTTCTAAAGACCTCTAGCAAGGCCATGCCTAACAGGGTGATTAAATCCTTTAATAGGGTCACACCTAATAGTGTGTATTGTAACCTTTAATAGGGTTGGCTCCTAATAGAGCTCACTTCAAAAAAGTTAAAAATTGATAGCTAGTTACTTGGTGGTTTTTCCCATATTGGTTTCAACGTTAAATTTGGTGTCTCTTGTATTCATTTTGTTTGCAGTTACATGCATGAATGCTTGAAGATAAGTAATAAGTTTAATATTACCGAGTTACAGCATTTGTTTACTGAGTATCAGCAGTAACTAGATCTTTAAGACATCCAAGGGATCTGTGGATTAATTTTTGTTAGTAACTGATTCACCCTCCCTCTCAATTACTCTACCTTTAATCCTAACATAGGAAACCTCATTTCCACTATTTGTGTTGTGACAAATTTTGCCTTGCCCGAACACATATTTTGAGATGCAATGATACTACTTCTTAATCTCAAGGTCTATAGGGATGTTGTTGACATATTTTTTGAGAGATACTAGGTCAATGGTTCTTGAGACATAAAAATTGTATCACAAGGATTTTTAGGATAGTACTGATACCTTTTTTTGAAAGGTACTAGGATCTCAACAAAATATTTAAATATATTCAATAAAGGACCTCACCATTGATTTCATATAGAACTGATTAAGGTATGCAAACCTATCCCAAAGGAATATTAATTACAGATGGATGCCATCTTGACATGAAATTGATGGATTGTTAGATTGAAATATTTATTGAAATAATTTATTCAATTTTTTTGCATTGGATTTGTGGAGTATTTAACCTCTTATTTTGTATTGTTATATATAAATTTGAATTTTTTCTTTAAAAAATTAAAAGCTTGGATTCTTTGGTATATATTGAATTTTGAATATTCAAAAGAGGGATATTGTTACCAAACCACTAGGGGGCTCATTAACCTAGATGCAACATAGATCAAGACTCCTTTAAAAGGAATACAAAAATTTAGCTGAATGGAATTTGGAGAGAAAGAAAATGCCAATCATCCCAAAACTTGCATTTCTTGGAAGACTAGAAGGTTTGGGTATTGGTCTCGCTTTTTGTTTTCAAAAGAGTCCTCATTAGATCAAAACCAAGCTCATTACATAGATAATGGTACATGTAACAAACAATTTTTCATAGCAAGAACAAAGACAATCTATATAAAGATTTTTCAACATTACATTGAATAGATAACTAAAATCCCTTTTTATATGACATTAACTATTTAAAAAATTAATTAAAATAACCATAACCATATAAAATATCATTTGAAAATAAATAGTTTAATGATTAACTTAAAATAACTATATCCATGATCATTTAAAATAACTAGATTAATAATTAACTGAAATTAATTGTATTCATGATGAACTAAAATAACTATATCAATGATTAATCAAATTAACTAAGTTATCGATTAACTATCTATTCTGCATACAATTAAGTAAATGCTTATCTAGAAAAGAAGAAAATAAAGATACAAGTATCTTCTGGAGGGTCTTTAGCTAGTTGTACAAGCCTTAGCTTTTGGTAAGAGGAGAAGCATTAACATAGGGTTAACCTCCCAACCTTGGACCATACTTCTCCCCAAACAATCTATTGAATTAGAAAGACCCTTTGTACCTTGAGATCAGGCTTGGGATGTTCTTAGTCCACCCACCTAAGCATCATAGTGTTTAGAATGTCCACACAATTATGAAATAGACACATCTACATAACTAGCACCATAGGCATCAAGTGATCAATAGATGGAAAACATGCCTTTAAATTACCTTGGCCAAGGATTTCCAATGGGCTCAATGACCTGATAATCACTTCTAACCTAAAAAAAGGTTACATTTATAGGGATGAGCATGAGCTAATAAATATTTTTATATAATTTGTTTAATCAAATCTAATTTTATCTTTCATGTTCTTGCAGATATCGTTCTCACCTCTTCATCTTTACATGGCTATACAGGTAGTGATTCCTCAGTGTTTAGATTCTTAGAGCAATTGGATTTGTTCTATTAATTTATGGAAAATGGTTCCTTCTAGCATTTCACATTTTGCAATTAAAGGCTTGCAAAAATAAATTCTATGTATTTTAAATAACATCGATTAAACAATTTATGATTCCATGACTTGGTAATTTACTATGAATTATAGTAACAATTTCCTATAATTATTCAAGTAAGAAAATGAGTATAACCTACAATCTATAAATATGGAATTGGAATAATTAATTTTTACGAAGGGAATCTAGCAACACTGAAAGAATGATCATTCACATGACTAGGTATAATTTCTAGAAATGCCTAAACTTTGCTAGACACTAGATATCTATTCTTCTTCAAATGATTTCATAGTGTATAGAGGCCACTTCAACTTCAGCAAGGTGAAAAATGTATGACATGTACAAGGATGGCAACACTTATATTCTACAAAAAAAATTTGAGTTCGGTAGAGGATCAAAGGTTCTACGAAGCTGGAACTATGAGCATGGAAAAATGGTAGAATAAGGGAGAAGTCAAGATTAAAAGGAGGAGCCAATCTTGAGTATGACAACTCGGTGTGTGGAAAAGGTGGAAAATTTTACTAAATATCGTAACACAAATAAGGTAGTCAAGTGTATTTAAAAAGATGTTCACCTTCTTCTCATGACTTCAATAAAAAAAAGAAAAAGATGTGAATTCTTTGCTTCCATAACATAGGAATATTTGTCAATTTAATATGCCAAGTGTTTAATCGGTTATAAACAAGGAAAGAATAAAAATGGAAAAAGAGTTGGAACATTATAATTTGAATATTATTATAATTTATATTTATATATGTACATGTAAATATATTAGTGAGTTGGCATCATTTTATTATAAGAAAATAATATAATAGTGCCACTTCATATTTATATCTATATGTATGTACATATATATGTACATAAATACATACATACATACATACATAGATTATTAAGAGGCCAAATCCAAGATTCATTGTTATTATTATGTGTTGTGATTAATTATTATAATTATGTATTAATCTTGGGTAGATTTGAACCCAAGACCTCCCACATAGGAGACTCACAATTTACCGTTGTGTTGTAGGCTCATATATATATTATAATAATATGATGAAAGATCATTTTAAATCCTTTAAGGTATTTTTTATATTTTAATTTAATTATTTTATGTTTCCTAAACTAGTTATTTAATATCTCATGTAGGTCCCATAGATGTATCCTCTATTCAAGTCATTAGGTCCTTACCAAAGAAGTTTAAGGTCATAACTTTCAATCTTGTTGACTAGACTAAGCAAGTACCCCATTCTAAGGATCAATTTTAGCAATGCTTTCCCCCTTCATATTCTCCTACAATCACCCGTGAAAACACTTCCACCATAATAACAATTCCATAACAATTTTCATACAAAAATTTAAGAGACTTTAAATTATTAACCATAATTCCAAAATCAAGCAACTACTAAAAATCATATAATAATTAATGGTTAACGACCATCTTCATTAATAATTAATACAATAGATACAAATAACTACCTACTTCACATGATCATGAAAGAAAAATTCGTTAAATTCAACAGCTATGAACAATTTTAAAACTAGGTCAAAAAATTTGGATGTAACATAAACTCCCCCATAAATTTTTCATCATCCCTAATGAATATCACAAAAAAAATTAAACAATATCTAATTAAATTAGTTCAAGAAAAGAAATGTTCAGGTTCTATCCCTGAACAAAAGATGAGGGTATTTTTTAAAATATTCATGATAATCTTCCCAAGTTGCATTATCCTCTACATACTGATCCCACTGGACCTTGCATTGAGTCACCTCCCAATTTCGTAAGCATAGCTTATGCACCTTGAGTATTCTGAGTGGTTCTATTTCTACCACCCCTAGTTCTCACACATCTAATAAGTTCCAATGAATTATATGATCATGATGGGTAATTTATTTCTTAGGTATGACACATGGAATACGTCATGCATCTTAGCAAGGGTTGGTGGTAAAGAAACTATGTAAGCTACTAGATTCACAACTTCCAATATCTCAAAGGGTCCCACATACCTTGGGGTTAACTTGGCATTATTACCAAACTTGATGGTACTCTTCTGAGGTATTACTCTTAATAGTACATTTTCTCTGATTAAGAATTCCCTAGGTGTTCTTTTTACATCTACATAACTTTTCCATCTTCCATTAGCTTCCTTCAATCTTTGAAGAATCTAGATTATTTGTTCTTCCATTTCCTTAAGAATCTCAGGCCCAAAAATAATTATATCTTCCAATTAATTCCAACTCATAAGACTACTTTATTTTGTGGCCATATAGAGCCTTAAAGGGGGCCATTTAAATGGTGGATTGGTAAGAATTTTTATAAGAAAATTCTACCAAAGGTAAATATGTTTCCCACTAATATTGTCGATCTATATAGTAAACTCTCAAAAGATCTTCTAATACCTAGTTTACTCTTTCTATTTGATCATCTATCTTAGGATGATAAGCTGAACTGATGTTGAGTTTAGAACCTAGTGCTAACATGTTTGCCAAAATTTGGAAGTTATCCTAGCAGCCCTATCTGAAATAATTTTCTTTGGAACTCCATGCAATCTAAAAATTCTTTTATGAATTTATGAGCAATTTTTGGTGCTCCATCAATTAGATTTCCTAGTATAAAATGAACAATTTTTGTTAGTCTAATAACTACTACTAGAATGGTATTGTGTCAATTCCATATCATAGGTAATCCTTGTACAAAAGCCATGGAAATTATCTACCATTTCCATTCTGGTGCTTTGTTTGGGTGCAAAAGAATGGCTCAGTATCAATGTTATTCTTTTACTCTTTAGAATTCTAAACATCTTGCCACAAGTTTTATTATCTCCTTTTACATTCCTTTCTAAAAATATAGAGGTTTTATATCTAACAACATTTTAGTTACCCTAGGGTGTCCTAAATATGGAGCTAAATGTGATTCATCTAGAATTATTCTTCAAAGTTTAGTTTTGTTGGGTACATCAACCCTGTTATGATATCTTAACAATCCTTCCTCTTCTAGCCTAAATTCTAAATATTTGGGATCTTGTGGGTCCCTGATAAGAGTTGGGTTTATCTCTGTATAAAATTTATCATGCTCTATATCTTGTAAAATCTAGTCCCATAATCTAAAATTTATAGTAGCCATTGCAGAAATGTGTATCCTACTACTTAAGGCATATGCCACTTTATTTTTCTTCCACTTTATATAACTTATGTTGAATTCATAGTCTGCTAAAAAATCTAGCCATTTTCTTTGTCTAGCATTTAGATTTGGTTGACTGAAAATGCATTTTAGGTCATGATGGTTACATCATAGTTTAAAAAGTTTTCCAATCAAGTAATGTCTCAACATTTGAAGAGTATGAACAATAGCTACTAATTCCAGCTCATGAGGAGCATAGTTATACTCATAATTCTTCAATTTCCTAGATTCATAAATATTACCTACTCATCCTACATTAGCACACCTCCTACTCCTTCTTCTAATGCATCAATTATAACAACAAATTTCTTTTGTGGATTAGGTACTATTAGTATGGGTAATATGGTTAACTTTTCCTTCAAGTATTCAAAAGTTGATTGACATTTTTCTATCCATAAAAATTTCCTTCCCTTTCTCTAAAGTGATGTAATCGAGTAAGCTATTTTGGAGAAATTCTTAACAAAATTCCTATAGAATCCTAGCGATCTCATGAAAATTCTAACTTCTGTCACATTTTTAGGTATAGGCTATTCCTTAATTGCTTTTTTTTTTATAGATCTACAGCTATTCCCTAAGATGACATAATGTGCCCTAAATATTGAATTTCCTTTTAATAGAAAGCACACTTAGACAATTTTCCATATAATTTATGTTCTCATAATCTCTATAAAACCTTTTCCAAATGTTCTCGATGTCCTTCCTCATTCTTTGAATAGATTAGAATATCATCTATAAAGACCAACACAAACTTATCCAGGCAATCTTGGAATATGTTATGAATTATGTTCATAAAAATTGTTGGAGCATTGGTTAACCCAAAAGGTAGCACTATAAATTCATAATGCCCATACTTGGTTCTAAATGCAATTTTGTGAATATCTTCATCCTTATTACAGAGCTAGTGATATCCTAACCTCAAATCAATTTTTGATAATAGTGTTGCACCTTTCATTTGATCAAAAAGGTCATCGATTCTAAGAAGTGGGTACCAGTTCTTGATGGTAACCTTATTGAGCATTTTGTAATCTATGCATAATCTCATGGTTCTGTCCTTCTTCCTAACAAACAATACTAGACCTCCCCATGGTCAAACATTAGGCTAAATTAGTTTCTTATTTAACATATCCTATAATTGTATTTGTAACTCGGTTAATTCTATGGTAGTCATTCAATATGGTTCTCAAGAAGTAGGTTTTGCTCCTAGTATCATACTTATGATAAAATCAAAGACTCGAAATGGTGGTAGCTTGAGGAGTTCTTCAGGGAACACATCTTGATAATTCTTTAGATAAGGATGTTTTTCTTCAAAGGATTCCTTTAAATTTTCTCTAATTTTCCCATCTTCAAAAATGTAGTCATCTTCATATGTGATTTTTATAGGAACTCTCATGTCTTTAACTCTTCCTGCAAAAATCTCACATCCTTTTCTTTCATATTTCTTAACTTGGATGGCAAAAATCTATTTTGATTTAATTTCATATTTGATTCCTATAATGCTTGTAGGTTTTCCTTGGTCATCCAAATAATCTACAATTTTGGCAAGATAATCCACCTTGGCCTTATGCACCCTAAACCAATTAATGTCTATAATAATGTCATTAGACCCAAGAGATGCTACATACAAATTTAATTCAGTTAAGAAATTTGGAAAATCAACCTGAGACATAAATAGAAACTACTCTACCTTAGCCCTAGACTAGCTTGCATATTCAACTATCCATTATTTTGTCATTAAACTAGATCTCTTTGGAAATCTACTTAATATTTTAGGCAATATAAAACATTCAGAAGCTCTAGTATCAATTAAAATAGAGGTAGGGTTCTTGTAGATCTTACCCAGAGTTTCAATCAGGCCCATCTATTATTCTATTTTTCTATTATCTAGGGTTGCATGGATTCTTTGTTGATAAATATGATGTTGTTGTGGAAGAGGGGATCAATGTGACAAATTGGCATTGGGTTTGATAAGGCATTTTCTAGCATAATGATCTCCCTCACAATTGTAGCATCCTGAAGGTGGCCCCTTCTTTTCATTACTTTTATTATTTTTACTTGTACTAAAAATACTTTTAAAATCCTTGACTTCATTTCCTTTTGATTTTTTCTTACTATACTTGAAATCCTTAAATTGTTTTTTCTAAGATCCGATATCTGGACCTTTTGTATTCCAATTTGTTTTCCTTTTATTATCCCAAATGAATTCATTCCTCTTGATTTTGTATTCCTATTTGATAGCCTTCTCTAAAGATTCTTCCATAGTTTTAGGAGTGATAACATCAACATCTCTTCCTATTCTATTTTCCAGGCCCATAATTAATTTCCTTACCTTCAAATTTTTATCTTGTTGATATGGTGGTACATATTTTAGTAGTCAAGTAAATTTCTCCTAGTACTTGTGTACAGTCGTGTCTCTTTGCTTTAGGGTTTGGAAATCCAGTAGTTTTTGGTCATAAAGGGTTTGGGGTAGCCAACAATTTTTAAAAAAGGTTAAAAAAATTTCCCAAGTAATCTTAGTGGTTTTAATATTCTTCTCAACTTTGGTGTTTACCCACTAGGTTGTAGCTTCTCTAGTAAAGTAATATATTCCCCAAATTGCCTTTGAGGTTTTTGAAAAGTTTCTAATTTCAAAATAATATTCCATTTCAATTAACTAAGCCTCTACATCCTCTCCAAATTTAGAACCAAAAAATTTTGGTGATTTGACTTTCTTAATATCTAGTGATAGATTAGTTGCTCTTTCTTGTTTCTTTTATTTTTTAGTTTGAGTGGGTGATGAGGTTTTCTTATTATATCCAAAGACTTTTGTCTCTATTCTTAGAGGAGGTGATGATTGTGTTTCCTCATGGTTATGCCCCATCTGGGCTACCATCTCATTCATTTTCTTTTCTATATTATCCAACTTCAGTTGTGTTTCTTGAAAAATTTGAAGCAATAAATTAGTAGATGATTGTGTGATTTCATGGACCATGTCATGATCTGCAACATTCTCATTGTTGCTCATTTTGTTTGTTTACTAGTTTAACTTGTGAATCTACAAAATTTGTGTCAATTTATTGTATATATATATTGATTCTGTCTTTTCATGGACCATGTCATCATCTACAAAGTTCTCATTTCTACTCATTTTGTTTGTTTACTAGTTTAACTAATGAATCTACAAAATTTGTATAAATTTATTGTGTGTATATATATTGATTATGTCTTTTCATGGACCATGTCATGATCTACAATGTTCTTGTTCTGCTCATTTTGTTTGTTTACTAGTTTAACACATGAATCTACAAAATTTGTGTTAATTTATTGTGTGTGAGTGTGTATATATAAGTGCATATCTACAAAAATTAAAATATTTTTGTTAGTTCATATAACACATGAATTAAACCAATTTTATTGCAGCCTTATTTACAAAATTTTTGTCTACTAAGGATATTTACATTATGGAATATAATCTTGCTTCTCAACATTTAATGTTGACTCAGATTTGTACATATGTTGCACCATCTAGGATCTGTGGAAATGTAGAAGAGAGTTTCCCTAACATGCATTCTAGTTTTGAATTAGTTTGTTCCTATATGGTTATTTACTAGTAGGAATCCACTTGACTCTTTCTTTCCTCATTTGTTGCAATGCCTAGTTCAAGATTTAATTATCTTGGGGCATGGAGCAACAAGTGTAGTCAAATTTTGGCATGTTTTTAATTAAGAGAAGATGGGATGTTGAGCCTTCTTGTGGGGTGTTTTACGTACTTGCATCCTATACAATTATTTAAAGATTTTTTTAGGTTTACATGAAAGGTAGTGTGCCCTAGGTTCAACATTAAAACCAACACTCTGATACCATATGTAACAAATAGTTTTTCTTAGCAAGAGCAAAGACAATCTATATAAAGATTTTCCAAAATTCATTGAATAGATAACTGAAATCCCTTTTCTTATGACATTAATTATTTAAAAAATTAACTGAAATAACCATAGTCATATCAAAGCTCATCTAAAAATAACTAGTTTAACGATTAATTGAAAATAATATATCCATGATCATCTAAAATATTTAGATTAACAATTAACTAAAAATAACTATATTCATGATCAACTAGAATAACTATAGCAATGATTAACTGAAATAACTAAGTTATTAATTAACTATCTTTTATAGATACAAGTGAATAAATTCTTATCAAGAAAAGAAGGAAAAAAAAGTATCTTCTAGAGGGTCTTTAGCTAGTCGTGAAAGCCTCAGCTTTTGGTAAGAGGAGAAGCATTGACATAGGCTTAAGCTCCCAACCTCAAACCATACTTATCCCTACACAATTCATTGAATTAGAAAGGCCCTCCCTACCTTAGGATCAGGCTTGGGATGTTCATAGTCTAGCCACCTAAACATCCTAGAGTTTAGAATGTCCACACAATTATGAAATGGACACATCTACATAACTAGCACCACAAACATCAAGTGATCAATAGATAGAAAAAATCCCTTTGAACTACCTTGGCCAAGGATTTCTAATGGGTTCAACAACCCAATCACTACTGCTCAACTTGACAACAGGTTACATTTATAGGGACAAGCATGATCTATAAAAGATGTTTATATAATTTATTTAATCATATCCGATTTCATCTTTCATGTTCTTGTAGATATCATTCTCACCTCTTCACCTACATGATTATACATTAGGTTAGTCCTAGGTGTTTGGATTCTCAAAGAAATCAACTCTATTCTATTGACTTATGAAAAATAGTTGCTTCAAGAATTTCACATTCTGTGATTAAACACTTGCAAAAATATATTCTCTATATCTTAACTTCAATTGGTTAAAAAATTTATGATTCCATGACTTGGTACTTTACTATGAATTATAATAACAATTTCTTATAATTATTCAAGTAAGAAAATGAGTATAACCTACAATATATTGATATGGAATTGGAAAGAATTAATGGTTATGAAGGGAATATAGCAACATTAAAAGAATGATAATTCACATGACCTAGTATAATTTCTAGAAATGCCTTAGCTTTGCTAGACACTAGATATCTACTCTTCTTCGAATGATTTCATAGTGTATAGAGGCAATTTCAACTTCAACAAGGTAAAAATTGTATAGCAGCATGCACAAGGATGGCAACACTTATATTCTGTAGAAAATTTTGAGTTTGGTAGAGGTTCAAAGGTTTTACGAAGCTAGAACTATTAGCATGGAAAAATGGCAGAATAAGGGAGAAGTCAGGATTAAAAGAAGGAGTTGATCTTGAGTATGATAGTCAAGTATATGGAAAAGGAAAAAATGTTTACTAAATATCGTAGCACAAACAAGGTAGTTGGGTGTATTTGAAAATACGTCTTCCTTCTTCTCATGGCTTCAATAAAAAGGGAAAATACATGACTTCTTGGCTTCTATAACATAATAATATTTGTTAATTTAATATTCCAAGTGTTTAATCGGTTATAAACAAGGAAAGAATAAAAATAGAAAAGGAGTTGGATGGTTATAATTAGAATATTATTATAATTTATATTTATATATGTACATGTAAATATATTAGTGACGTGGCATCATTTTATTATAAGAAAATAATATAATGAGGCCACTTCATTTTTATATCTCTATGCACACACACACACACGCGCGCACACACACGCACAGATATATATATATATATATATATATATGGTGAAGAATCATTTTAAATCCTTTGAGGGACATTTTATATTTTAATTTAATTATTTTATGTTTCTTAAATTATTGATTTAACAGCTCATTTTGTCCCACAGATGTATCTTATGTTCAATTCGTTAGGTCCTTACTAAAGAAGTTTAAGGTCATACATGTCAATCCTGTTGAATGGACTAAGCAAGTATCCCATTCTGATGATCTCATTTAGAAATGCTTCCTGCCTTCATCTTCTCCTGCAATCACCCATGAAAATTCTTCCACCATAATAATTTTCATATAAACTTTTAAAAGACTTTAAATTATTAACCATAATTCCAAAATTAAGCAACTGATAAACATCATATAATAATTAATGGTTAATGACCATCTTCATTAACAGTTAATTTAATGGATATAAATAACAACCTACTTCACATGATCATGAAAGAAAAATCTGTTAAATCCAATGGCTATATGCAATTTTATAACTAGGTCAAAATTTTGGGATGTGATAGTATGCATGCTCTTCTCCTGCACATATCTCAATGCTTGAATTAAAATATATTGGTAGGATAGGATTGGAAATTGTTTGGACAGAAAAATTGATTTTTTAGGACCATTTAAATATTTTGGATTCAAAAAGGGATGTTTGGGACCATGTGGGTATTGTTCGATTACAAAATAGATTTTTAGGAATTTTATGACCCTGTGGATTTTTTTGGATGGAAAAGGGGATTTTTCTTGATATTTACAATAGTTCTCATAGGTTTCAAAAGTAAAAGAGCCTTTATATGTTTTACAAGTGGAGATGCACATTGATTGTCCTTCAATTCTTGCATTTGGTATCTTAAAAAATAATTTAACTCCATATTTCCTCTAAGATACAACCTTTTTTTCTCTCTTACTATCCTTTCTATCCTCTATTTCTAATGTTGAGCAATCACTTACTCCTAGTGTAGAATCTAATCCCATAATAATTTATCAATTGGGTATTTATGAAATCAATTCCAATTCTAGTACCTACCTGATAGACTATTCTAGACTAGGTTACAAGTCTCTCAACCCACATAGCTCCAAATAATTCAATTGTAAAGGGGTTATCCTTGTTTCTTTTTTTCTCCCCTATTAATTCCAGTTGGTAATTTCTTAAATGAAAAGAAAGCAATAAAGAGGCAACAAAGAAGCAAAGTATTTTTGAGTCACAAAATCAACCATTCATTTGTAGCCCTTTTCCCATTAAAGGATTTGTGTTGTTTAGGGAATAGCCAAATGTCCTAGTGCCATTTATTTTATTTGGGATGCCTCCTATCAAAATGTCATCCTCTTTATGTACATGAAGTCAAAACAATTTGTGAAAAGATATTTTACAAGGTCGGTGTTGTCATGTTTGAGTAAAATATCCTCTCTATATATTTTTTGTTCTTATTCTTGGATATTTTTCTAACCTTTTTGGTACTTTTCAAGATATGTGGCTAGCGTTCAAGACTCTATACATAAAATATTTTAAGGTGGATGTTATTAAGGGGCTCTCGTAGCCCTTCCCCATTATAATCAAAAAGTTTGTAGCTTCCAATCTTGAAAGATTTAGTGATGATGTAAGGACCAATCTAGTTGGCTTTCTACCTTTCTTTTCTCATTCATCTTGATTTTTTGGGTTTTTCCAAAGAATGAGATCACCAATTTAGAAGACATGTAGTTTCCCCTTTTTTATAGTGTGTTGGTAACTAGTTCTATTACACATTAAGATCTTCATTTATGTAATGTGTTGTTGCTCCTACAAAAACTCTAATTGCTTTAATAGAGCTACCCTATAGTCTTCATTTTTTATGACATCACGTAATGTGACTCTCAAGTATGGGATTTTAACTTCTATTAGTAGAATTTCTTTACATCCATAGACCAAATAAAATGGATTTTTCCCTGTAGGCATTCTAACAATTTTTCTATAAGCCCAAAGTATGGGATTTAATTGAACATACCCATCCTAGCTAGATTTATTAACTATTCCTTTCACAATGTTAATGAAATTCTTATTTGTGGTTTATCCTTGATCATTTGCTTGGAAATAATAAATTAAAGAATAGTGATGAATGCTATTGAATGTTTTACATAACTCATCAATTATTTGAATTTTAAAATACAAGGTATTATTCATCAAACAATGTGTGGTATGCAAAATCGACAAATGATATTATTTAGGATAAACAAAGAATTATGTTCTTGTGACATCTATGAGTGGCATTTCCTTTACACAATTACTAAAGTATTTTGTGTTAGAGAAAATTGTTAAATTAATTTCATTTGTTAAATTATCTTTACTCCCTTCTTATGATTTTACTTTATGCACTTTGTGTTTCCATTTAATAGATAATTAGTAATTATTAAATGTCTGTTACCTGCTCCACTCAGCTTGTGTGCCATGAGTGTTCGTGCTACCTAACCTCTGTTTGAGATTTTTTTTATTTTTTATTTAAAACTTTAGAGCCTTACACAAGCTCTAGTAGTTAATTTTCTCTAACTTGAGCATACGGGGGTATTTCGTTGATCCAAAAGAAGCACCAAAAATTTGATTCAGAGAAAGGTATTTTATATTTTTCTAGTTTAGTGCATGTTTTTTCGCTCGAAGTTAGATGATCCCTTTTATCTTTCGAGGGGTGTCACTTGATCATTATATGACTATTTTTCAATCCAAAAAAAGCATTAGAAAGCTCTTCTTGAGAATTTTTTAGATTCTCTATCATTTCACCAATATTTTATATTAGGTATTTGTGAAGTGCAGTTGATCTTTTATCTCTATTCTTGTATATAAATTTCTTCTACAAGCTAAAGTTCATTTTTTTTGCATTGTGGGGGTTATTTTTTCATTATTCTCTATTATAATATCAGTATATCAAAAAAATCAAAACACCTTCTTAAAAAAATGGTTGAGACCTCTTCTTCTCTAGTACTTATAAATCCACAAAATTATCACACATGGAAATCTCATATGCAATGGCTTCTCTGTTCAAAGGATTTATGGTATTGTTTAGATATAGTGCAGCCAATATTTCAAAGTTAATGTCAAACTTTTGTAGAGTGGAAATATGACTCAAGTTTACAAAGATATAAAATAACATAATTGAGATACACATAAGTTAAAACATAGAATGTACTTTTAATAACACAATACCAATATGTGAGGAAATGGTTTCTTTATTAATTCCAAAAACATCATGAGTACATTGACAATATTCCAAGTACTTATAGAAGGGTCAGTTGGTTGGGAAAACCAATCAACGCATTCCTTCACCTCCTAACTACCCAACCCAACTAACCCACCCCCCCCCAAAAAAAAAAAAAAAAAAAAAAGTTTGTCTTCTAGATGACTATTGAACATGAAAACAACACAAAGAACTTTGACTTCAAGAAGAGGGATGGGAGGACATACCTATACTTGGAGCTCCCCATAGCCATTTTAGGTCATATTTAGTTGTCTTTTGTTTTGCTTAAACACATTGTAGTACCCTTAAGATGTCCATCTTCCTTGCTTCTACTGTGACAATCTTACTTTCCAATTCAGCTTTCTCTATCTTCCAAGCTTCCTCCATGGCAACATTTTCTACATCCCACTAATGTTGAATATTTTTCCTTTCTAGCATCCATGCCTTAGCCAATATTTTTACTACTAAAGTTCCAATAAGGTCCCCTGAAAGGAAATTTACATAGATGCAAGTGCCTTCATGAGAGGAGGTGATTGTTCCTATCTACTAGAAATGATAGAATTTCTTATCCATGTAGAAGCCATGTCCTCCTCTAAATATGAACCTTTCTCTAATAGTCTCCAATCTACTGAAATATAGCCAGTGCATTCATAATTGTTATGATAGCTTCTAGATTCTAAGACCTAGCCTTATACATGAGCTCCCTGGTAGAATGTTGCATGGCATGAAACTTTATGAGAAACAACTCTAACTTGGCTACAAAAGAATTTGTGTTTGGAGGTTCCCCACACTTTTGTTTGTATGTAATTATGAGTTAAAACAAAACAAAAAGTATTGTATGTATACCTATCTTGTGAAGAACTAAATTGTATTATTACATGTTAGGAGAGTGGGTTCTTCTTGCATACATTGTATGTTTTCTACAAATTCCTAACAAGGTTGAGGATTCTAAAAAGTCCTAGTTTCTTAATAGGGACTTGAGACACTATATGTATTTCATAGAATCCTAACAAGGTCAATATCCTTAACATGATCCTATTGTTTAGTGAATCATCTAGTGGGTATAATCCCCACCAGGGTTTTCCCTTGGCCTAAGATTCCCTAGCTAACAAATAATAATGTTATGAGTTATCTATCTACATGTTTATATTTATTTATAAAAATTATTGGTTTACTTTCATATGCAAGTTATAAAGTAACAATATTCTATGATGGGAAAAATTTTGGAGAATATTGATTCACATCCCTCTTGGTATTATCTATTTCTAACAATTGGTATCAGAGCCTAGTTACTTTGAAGAGGTTTAATAGCATAAGTAAGATCCTAGTGAATATGGAACAGTTGAAGAAGAATCTTGAAGAAGCTCTTGAGTAGATTGACCTTCTTATAGAAGAAAGAGACACCTTAAAAGATAGATAAAAAGATGCCAAAGTGTACATTGGTAAACTAAAATATGAGATTGATGATCTAAATCTAGCAAGGAACCAATTGAACCAAATAATGACAATGATGAAGTAGGAAATCTTTAGAAGGGAATGAGATGTTGAAACATGAACTAAAGATAGTTAATCTTAAGTTTAGTCTTAAGGAAAATGGTTCCATTAATGAACTAGGACTGAAAATGCAAATCTTAGATTCTAGTTACAGCAAGTTACATTTGAGTTAGATACTATCAAGATTGAACATGTCGAGTTAGAGAAATACAACATTATTGTGAAAGGAGAATTTATACAAGCTAAATAATAGTCAAAGAAAATTTATTCTAGTAGTGAGAAGATAGACCATAAGATATTTCATCAAAGACCTTCTTATGACAAGACAAGACTTGGATATCCAATTGGAGAGAAATCAGCCAAGAAAGTTGTAATCAAGAAAGAACTAGATCTAGTTATTGAATCCCCTAAGGAATCTGATCTAAGGTAGAATCAAGTACATCTACTGAAGCATCAAAGGAAGTAGAGTTAATTGATTTAATAGTTAAACTTAATGAATCTAAGACAATAGAGAAAGTTGATCAACCTAAAAAAGATGAACCACCCAAGGAAGTAAGACATGAATTTAGAGGTAGATGCTTCATTTATAATAAAGTTAGACACATGAAAAAAGATTGCACAGGTAATTATTTTTAACCCAATAGTAATTTCTATTGTTATAATTTTCATGGTTATGGACATAAGGTAGTAGAATTTAAGAAACCTAAGTGTGATAGTAATAATGCAAATAGTAGAATGTTTAGTAATACTAACCCTACAGGTAATGAAAGAGGAAGATCACAAGACATATCCAATAATGAAGAGATATCTAATGGAGAAAAGAACCAATTAATGTGTTACAAGTGTAACAACCCTAGACATATTGCAAGGAATTATATAGCAATTGAGAATCAAAATGGAATGAGTCAGAAAAGGAATACACTTGTATGTCAATCGTGCAATAACTTTGGAAACACAACAATTTTTTGTAGAATGGACAGAAAGAACCTCAACAAGAATCGTAATAAAAAATGGAACAACAACAAAGATAATAGAAGGAATGAGAATGGAAGTGATAATAGTAAAAAAGAGAGAGTTATGGAACATGTTGATGAGTTCAAGGAAGAATTTCTAAAAGCTTGCAATCTAGAGAGTTCACATACAGTATTGAAAGAATAGTACTTTGATGCACCTGATGGAAAGTTAAAATCACATATTGTTTGTGGCTCATCCTACCTCAATTGAGAGATTCTATTAGAGATAGAGTATCAATTGGTCAGAACTGAAGTTAAAGAGTGAGTTAGAGATTGCGCAGATAACAAAAGGTAGAAGACATAGAGAGGAAGCTATGGTTTGTGTGCACAAATATAAATATGATCATAGTAAATGGAAATTGTGAAAGCAAGGTTACTGGTAAACATAAAAAATATTTTAAATTTGTGGTAGATATGCATTTAATGATTACTATGATCTGAAATAATTTAAGGATTGAAAGAAATATTGAGTGTACCATTTGTTCATGCAAAGTGTCTTAAGAAAATTGGAGAGAGATTTGATAATGAATTGAAGTGTGAAGTAAAGTTTGAGAAGCTAAAAGTTGTAGAAGCCTTAAATTACAAATTTGAGGTATTTATAGAATATATAGAATCCAATTTATTCTAGTATTTATAGATTATAGAACTATAGCTAGTTAGAGAGTGTATGATGTTAGTGATAGACCAAGCTATGAGTTCTAGAAACACCCTTTCTTTTTCTTTGTTGGATGATCTGTTAGGTACATTTTTGCAAGTTTGATTAAATGTGTTGCACATAGAAGATATTAGAAGTTATATACACTAAAAGATTTGGTAATGATGATATTCATAGAGATTGAGATGATATGTGTAACAATGATTTACCCCTAAAATCTAAGTATGAACACCTGGAGGAGTTTGATTTAGTGAATTATATGCATTTTTATAGAGTTTCACAATCATGAATGGACCTCAATCATATTGAGTAGGGTCCATGATGATATGTTTTGGTTAGGTGATGCACTAGTTATCATTGACAATGACCTGATTCATAAGGTCACAAGATTAAGCAATGAAGGTTGTAATCCTATTAACACTAGTACATTTGACCTCATTTTTTAATGAATATTGGTCAAAATTTTGACCCAAGTTTTGAAATGTCAACCAACCAGTTTGTCAAAGAAATTCTCATCAAAATTTTGACCAACTCATTGGTTGGTCAAAATTTTGACCAATACATTGGTTGAAATCTTTCAAAAGCCTTGACACAATTTCTACCAAGCATTGGTAAACTTTTTGACCAATGCTTGGTAGGAAAATACCAACAATTGGTCAAAATTTTGACAAATGCTTGGTCAATTTTTTTTTTGAGCCATTCTGTAAAATAGTTCACATGCCTTGCCTATGATTTGACATTTTGCATACATCTTGCACTCTCTTATCCTGATGATGGATTATAGAGAATGATCAAAAATGATGATGCTAAAAAATACACACAATCAAATCCAAAATGAACTTGCATTACAAATGGATTGTGAAAATTTGATGGTTGACTTACCTCCAACAAGGTTCACCCTCAAAGCCAATTCAATAGCACATGAACTAGAAATATAGAAGTTGTGGGATGGGATTTAGATATTAAATAGCGTTGCAAACAAGAACACGAGGGATACTTTTACTCTTCATGATGGTCCCCCTTATGCCAATGGAAATTTTTATATTGAGCATGTGTTGAATAAGATACTAAAAGATTTTATTAATAGATATAAGTTGCTTGAAGGGTATAAGGTGCACCATGTGCCTAGTCCCCCTATTTGACACTTGCTCTAGAGTATATATGAAGTTGCACAGATTGAAGCATTTCGGAGAATTGGAGTCCCTCATCTAGCATGGATTTGGCTAAGGCTGAGTTGGAGTACCCAAAGGGACACATATCAAGAAGTATTTATATTACATTACAAAAAAATAGGGAATGCCCTGTCGTTGTGGGTGGAGATTACATAACAACAAAATCTAGAATAGGGTTGGTTCATACTGCCCCAGGCCATGGCCAAGAAATTTTTTTGACTAGCATGAAATATAAGCTTCCAATATTGTCTCCTATAGATGATAATGGAAATTTTATTGAAGAAAGTGGGGAGTTTTTTGGTTTGGATGTCTTGGGTGATGAAAATGTAGCAATTTTCAAGAGCTTAGATGAATACTCATGTCTTATCATGGAAGAAGCATACAAACATAAATATCCTTATGATTGGAGGACAAAAAAGATTGACAAATCAAATTAGGAACTATTGAGATTAAAAATAATAGGAAAAGATTAGAGTACCTATTAATGACAAAGAAACCTGAATTACACTAAGGAATAGGAATCTTCTTTGTTATGTATTCACATACAACATCAATGTTGTACTTTAGTTGTGCAGATATTGATACAACTAGAGCTCCATCAGCAATGGTACCCTAATAGAACCAAAACATTTAACACATCTTAGAGTCACAAGGAAAAACAAATGCTAATATCAGAATTGGTAACAATCATCAATGCATTTAGCATTAAGATTAAATATATTTAAAATGCATAGAATGAATTTCAACTTACCTAAATAAATTTCTGAATTGTCTTATGCTAGTTGTTTGCTACACTCTCCTGGATGAGGACAATTTTGTTCTGTAGAATAATAATATGCTAAAGATTTGCATAAACAAATCAGAAATCACTAAATTAAGTTATTATTATACACATTGGGCAATCAACAAATGAAACATATTGTAAAAGTTTCATGCATGCATTTTCAAATCTAGGGACATCACACAAAGGATTATCTTCCTTTCTAGTACCATATGTCCTGCAATGTGAATTGAATGACATTAGTTATTTACCATGTTCCAAACCAAAGAAAAAAGCATCATTCCACTTTCATAAACCTTTCAATCATCCATTATGAATAAGAAATAGTACTTATCCAAACCATCCTTGCTCACAATGTCCTCTATACATACGCATGAGAGCCTAAAAATTTAGCAAAATTTAGATAGAACCCAAGTAGAAAACAATAACTTATTGGAACAAAAACATGTGTCAAGTTTAGTATATGATTGACTTACCTTAAACAAGCTTCAACCTTAGAGCCAATTGAAGATGAAGATGATATTTTCTATTTCATACAAAATTAAGAGAACAACTAAAAAAACATTAATAAGGTATGTTAGTTTGAGGTTCACTTCATTTTGAGAATATTTTAATATTCTCTACTTAACAAGGCCAACCACATGAAGGTGGAAGCTCATCTGGCCTCACCCCCGCCCCCCAAAACATCAATCTAAATTCTCCATTAATATCTAATTACATATTCCATTCATCCATTTATAAACTGTAATATTCAATCAATAAAATCACATAAAATTCATTAATATGATGTAAAATTCCTTAATACGCAATAGTAATCAAG